>CM056376.1:143039371-143227392 GCA_029718625.1 Synaphobranchus kaupii | reverse complement strand
ATGAAAATGCACATCTACCCATGTATGCAGAATGCACATCTATCCATTTATGCAAAATTCACATCTACCCATTTATGCAGAATGCACAGCTACCCATTTATGCAAAAAGCACATCTACCCATTTATGCAGAATGCACATCTACCCATTTATGCAGAATGCACATCTACCCATTTATGCAGAATGCACATGTACCCATTTATGCAGAATGCACATCTACCATTTATGCAAAATGCACATCTACCCATTTATGCACGATGCACATCTACCCATTTATGCAGAATGCACATCTACCATTTATGCAAAAAGCACATCTACCCATGTATGCAGAATGCACATCTACCCATTTATGCAAAATTCACATCTACCCATTTATGCAGAATGCACATCTACCCATTTATGCAGAATGCACATCTACCATTTATGCAGAATGCACATCTACCCATTTATGCAGAATGCACATCTACCCATTTATGCAGAATGCACATGTACCCATTTATGCAGAATGCACATCTACCATTTATGCAAAATGCACATCTACCCATTTATGCACGATGCACATCTACCCATTTATGCAGAATGCACATCTACCATTTATGCAAAAAGCACATCTACCCATTTATGCAGAATGCACATCTACTCATTTATGCAGAATGCACATCTACCCATTTATGCAGAACGCACATCTACCCATTTATGCAGAATGCACATCTACCATTTATGCAAAATGCACATCTACCCATTTATGCATGATGCACATCTACCCATTTATGCAGAATGCACATCTACCATTTATGCAAAATGCACATCTACCCATTTATGCAGAATGCACATCTACCCATTTATGCAGAATGCACATCTACCCATTTATATAGTTAATTCAGACTTGCTGAGTAGAAGCTGGCTCAGGGCACAACAGACGTAACTCATAGGGGATTTGAACCTTTGACCAAAGAGTACCAGAGTCCAACAGTTTTATCTGCTGCTGCGGTTACTGTCCATTATGCTAAACCCCAGTCTCTCTTAAATGGAGGCTTCCGTAGTTTTTGTGGTCATTATTTCAGAGGACTATTGTACCTGCTATTCATTGTGTCCTCACACTGCTTTTAAAGATGGGATAATTCTGAGCTCATGATTGAGTTTCTTGCATTAATCCCGTCCGGCGCATTGTTAGGCTTCCACATCCAAGCCAAGCTTTCAAGTTATTCTCTGGGGGTTCAGATGGCCTCTGGAACTGGCCCCATTTTCTTCGGATTTCAACAGGGGGCTCTTAAGCACTCTGGCTTAATAGATCTTAATAGATCTAGTTGGGCCAAAATCAGCAACTCATCCTGTACATTTAGGCCGCAAACAGGAAGCTCAGAACAGTGCTTGATTGGAGGGGTTACTCCTGGTTTCTCGTTATCACATTGCCAACAACTTCTCCTCACTCGTGCTTCTATAGATAGAGTTACTGATTCAGCATTTGTGAGAGACATAGGGGAAGTATGTGGACTATGAACAGCTGTGCATATGTTTCTACTTTCAATATCAAATACAGTCTTTGTGTCATGTTAACTGTACCATTTTCAGCACAAAATTCTGTTCTTCTGCAGTTTCATTCACAGCTTAACTGCCACAGTGAGCAAATCACAGACATTTGAACATACATCTACTTTTGATATTTAATTGTACACTTTTACATGTTTCTACTTTTTTGTTGCAGGGGGCATGGTTTGTATTGCAAAGCAGAACAAATCATGACTGGAATAAATACCCAAGCATGTACAGTATCCAAGTGAAAAATGTGGGGCTATCTATTGTGGTTTTACCTGAGGGCTTTTACCTGAGAGCTTTTACCTGAGGGGCCTTACCTGAAGGGCCTTACCTGAGGGGTTTTACCTGAGGGGCCTTACCTGAAGGGCCTTACCTGAGGGGCTTTACCTGAGGGGCCTTACCTGAAGGGCCTTACCTGAGGGGCTTTACATGGACAAAACCTCCCAAGCTAAAAGGAAGCTTTGCATTAGTATTGCGGCCCCTAAAACAAACAGAGCTCTTTTGGTTGCAGACAGACAGACAGAGACAGACAGACAGACAGAGACAGACAGACAGACAGAGACAGACAGACAGACAGACAGACAGAGACAGAAATAGCAGACAGACTTGTTTGAGCATAACTCTGTAGATGAAGCTGAACCTGTCCGATAGCAGTGATGGTAAAACACGATTGTCTTCTTTTCCTCCTTCTAGTGTTGAAAGAATCCAGCGTTTACCCAGATGCTCCATCTTGTGATCGACTGTGTGCTTTTTACACTTCCGCGTGTCAATAGAAGGAAAATATACATTTTGTGGCCGGTGGCTCGTCGGGCGAATAAATAGATTTCAGTGTATGCTGGTGTGGTGTCTGGTGCAGAGTAAAATGTTCAGTGTTCAAATGAACTCTTACAGAGTTTATATGGGTGCACTACGGCCTGACTGGACTCATAAACTCGGTTACAGTTTGAATTAACACTGGACACACTGGACACTTTACTGGGTATAGAATCCTGGCCAGCTGGGTAGAGAGGGTTGGGTTGGGTTGTCCACATCTCATCATGTAAGAGCCAATCCCCTGGTCCTGCTGGGATAGGTGCACATAAATTGTACTCTGATGCGGAGACAGTGCAGCTCAAATGCAGAATGGATAGAAGGGACTGGGGCTGGAAGGAGAAGCTGAGTTTATCTGTGTGTCTCATAAATTGTATGAAGTGAGCTGCAGAGATGAGACAGGTCTGCAAACACATTCTAGCATTCCACAATCGGGGGAAGATTTTTTTTAAAAATTCTCATGCATCTAAATGACATACCAAATGATGCTGAACCAGAAGCTCAGAGAGACAAACAGATCAATACACTGATTAAAAACATAAATGTGGAAATATGTGGACTTATGTCACTTCAACGTTTATTGATTGCCAAATGTAGTCTGCTCCCTGAAGCCTGGATGCCAATTGTGTCGTTATGTTTTCTGTCATATATTTTGACATGAACAAGTAAGAACAATAGGACACAATTCCTTTACTTTTATCAAAATAGTTTGTTTTATTTCAGACAAATTATTTAGTACAATGTCTTCCGTTCATCCGCCTGCTACCATTTTATTAATTTTAGCAAGCATCCGAGCGTGCGCCACCACCGAAAGGGCAGTCTGTTAGTCACCACTCCTGGACTGCATCAGATAGTTGGCCGGGCTGCGCAGTGCCAGATGGAAGCTCGACACTAATACCATGTCTGGCTTTAGCATTACGGGGCTGAGATGGCTTCAGCGCGCTGCGCAGCGATTTCACCGGCAAGCTGTCTTCCTCTCAGCAGAGCTGAGCTCTGTGTGCAAGTGACACATGTCAATATGCAAATTAAGGTTGAGGGGGTTGGGAATTTCATGGCGTAAAAGGTAAAGGCAAATTTACAGGCCCCTTGTTCACACAGACCCACAGAAAAGGGTATTTACTGTGGGACAATGAGGGAGGACAATGAGGAGGACAATGAGGAGGACCTGTTCCTTGGAATGGGGCGAGGAGGTGTGTACTTATTGTTTAGTTAGTTCTCTTTTTCATTTTTTACAATGACCCCTGGGCTGTGCACTCCATGCCGTTGGAACGTGAACATTGACCCACTTATTCCACTGTGAGAGAAATCACCCTGTCTCCACAGCATGCAGGAAATGGCAGTTTTCTAAACATAGCCTTTATACGTTTGTGCTAACTGGGCCTTGTCGAAGCAAAGCTGGTGCCGAACAGGGGCTTCAATCAACAGGTAGGGTGGACGGCAGAGATAGTGTGAACAAAATGTTAATCTTGTGCCTCTGCCGAAAATGAGGCTTCACTGGAGACTCTTAACAGCAGACAAATTGAATGTGCGCGTAGTTGGATGCAACAGGATTAGATGAGAGCTGCTGATTGTATTTGAAGTGCTGTTATTTCAGTAGGCTTGTCCCTGAGAGCAGACTGCTTGCTTAATGAGGATTATGAAGAGGATCCTAAATGGACCATCAACCCGGGGTATTGATTGAAAAGTGTACGTACAACTCAGTGATAATTAATATTGCCGCCGCCATTTTTGTGGTGAAAAGTCTGTGAAACACAGTCCAAGTGAAAACCAGCTACGTTTGGTTAAAAAGTGAAAGTTAGGATGTAGCCAGGCTATATCTGGGTAAAACCTGAGCTATATTGGGGTCAACCCTTGTCCGCTTATATGTCAAAACATCTCTGAGCCTAGACATCCACCCCTCTAGATGTCTAGATTCCAGCTTTAGCTCTCTGGAAGGAGGCCCACTAAAAATGCTCATTTTCCTGTTTGCAGTGCTGTGACATAAAAATAAATGTTAGATAATGTATATTTACATGGTATACTTGGGCTTTTCTGTATCAAAAGGCTTTAAATAGTACCGTATTTACTTAGAATTTTACTTTCAGTAAATTGAGGAAGTATGGCTTACAGTATACGGTGCTACCGTGCTGCGCAGTGGAATGCCGTGGGCCTGCCTTCGCTGCAGAGTGGGAGAGAACATCTAAACAGTGACATTTCACTCGCCGCTCTTCAGCAACACCTTCCATGGTCATCTCCTCCTACCCTCTGTGATGACTCATCGGATGAGGGTAGAGCCAGGCCGTCTCTGGCACCAATCTGGGTTAATTAGCTCATGCCGCGGGCTACACCATGGGCTCAGATAACCAGCCACAGCTGAGCCACGTCCCCTGTTTCCATAAAGATAAATAGATCTGGACGTTTGCTCAGAGTTGCTAGCTACAGTACGGGGGTAAGCGAGTTCTCACGTTGCGAAATCATACGGTAATATCGCGGGTTACAGACGCCATTTTGATTTTCCTGTCGCATTGGGTTGCTGAGAAATTAAACGGCGCTCATTGTTCTTCCTCATACAGTATACAGTATACAGTATACAGTATACAGTATACACATAACGTAACATAACTTCAATTAATGACCAGAACAGGCCATTCAGCCCAACAATGCTCGCCATTTTCCTACCACTAAAGGGTACCAAATGCTCACCGTTTACCTACAAACTATAGTATCCAGCACCATATCAAGCCTGGTCATGAAAACCCGCAGAGTTTCTGTCTCTACTACATGACCTGGCGAGCTATTCCACACAGCGACTACTCTCTGTGTAAAGAAATACTTCTGTCTCTACTACATGACCTGGCAAGCTATTCCACACAGCGACTACTCTGTGTGAAGAAGTACTTCTGTCTCTACTACATGACCTGGCGAGCTATTCCACACAGCGACTACTCTGTGTGAAGAAGTACTTCATAACGTCTGTGTGGAATTGACCTTTTGCTAATAGTAGGTTGCTTTGTATTTGACTGATGAAGCTTACTGTAATTTTTCTATCAGAGAAGCAGAGAGTTCCCGTTTCTGTAGCCTACAGTTTCTTACACTTATTGGAAAGTTCAGAAATGGACTTATCAAGCATGACTGGGGTTGTTAAAGGGTTATTTAAAAACACTATTTAAAAATCCATAATGCTAATGCCTTTATTATATGAATTATGAGTAATTTGGTGAGTTCTGATTAGACCACATAGAGACACAGCTGTCTCAGTATTAAATACTGCTGTTTAATGTTTGCATCAGATCTCTGGAAAGGCAGACCAGCAGATTATCTGGTGAAAATACTTACGGACTACTAATTTCCCCCCCATTTAATTCAGCTTAACAGTGTTTTAAGAGTTTCCTAAATTAACTTGTCTCAGAAATGCCAGTTAAATCAATCGTGGCTATAAAATTATATCCAAGTTTGCACTCGCAGTGGTAAAGAAATCAGCCCAGTTGCAAAGCAACAACCGTTACTGCTTTTACAACATTCCTGCTTTTTCCTACATGGTCATTAAGACCTATTGGGTTTTCCTTTATTCGTAATTAAAGTGATGTTATGGGTGAGGACCATGGTAATAAGGTGCGTTTGAAAGGACTGCATAGACGTCATTTGAAAAGGTCACTTGAGTTTTAGTGATGATTGCCCTTGTCTAAGATGCACTGAAACTATGTCTGGTTTCACTCTGATTTCTGATGAATCAGCTGATCTATTTTGAGTGCATGGTTCATTTTCTATTGTTAATGTGTTATCTAGAGGGCATGTCAGGCAAAGGATCTCTCTCCCCCCTCTCTCTCTTTCTCTCTCCCTCTCTCTCTTTCTCCTCTCTCTCTCTCTCTTTCTCTCTCTTTCTCTCTCCCTCTCTCTCCCTCTCTCTCCCTCTCTCTCTCCCCCTCTCTCTCCCCCCCCTCTCTCTCTTTCTCTCTCCCCCCTCTCTCTCTTTCTCTCTCCCTCTCTCTCCCCCCTCTCTCTCTTTCTCTCTCCCTCTCTCTCCCCCCCTCTCTCTCTTTCTCTCTCCCCTCTCTCTCTCTTTCTCTCTCCCCTCTCTCTCTTTCTCTCTCCCTCTCTCTCTTTCTCTCTCCCTCTCTCTCCCCCCTCTCTCTCTTTCTCTCTCCCTCTCTCTCCCCCCTCTCTCTCTTTCTCTCTCCCTCCTCTCTCTCTTTCTCTCTCCCTCTCTCTCTTTCTCTCTCCCTCTCTCTCCCCTCTCTCTCACCCTCCCCCCCCTCTCTATCTCTGCAGAGATGCTAAGAGGCGTTTGTAGTGTTCTGTACAAGGACACAGTCCCTGAGTAAACCTTTGACATTCTGCATATCTGATGTACATCTCAATAAATGTACAATTTTGAGTCCTTCAAATGTTGCAGGTGACCTTAGGCAACTCCCCTAGCCTGAGACAGACAGACAGACACACACACAAGTTACTAACTTTCATCCCACCCCCACAGATGCATTTGTTTAAATGAAATGGAAAAGCACAAAGTACTCTTGTCACCCGTACAGATGAAAGAGGCCCCTCCCTCTGTGTTTAAAACCCAAAAGAGAAAATAATAAAAGCAAAGTGCTGTGATTCCTCTCACAATGCTGCTCCTCAATGCTGCTCCTCAATATGCTGCTCCTCAATCACAATATCAAAGGCTTTTAAGTAGATTTTTTTATTTAGCTATGAACAGCCACCTCCATACTCCACTGCACTTTTCTACCTCTCTCGCTCTCTCTCTCTCTCTCTCTCTGTCAAATTCAAATTCAAAAATGCTTTATTGGCATGAAATACACCTGTAAATATTGCCAAACGCGTACATACAGAAATGCAGAAATACACTAAACATGGATGTAAATAAATCAGAATAATTGCTATATCTAACTGTAACAACAACCGCTATATCAGAGTAATAATATTACATAATTATTAATAACAACAAAAAGAACAATAATAATAATGCCGAAAAAAAGTCATTCATAAAAAATCTATTAATTAATAAAATTAATATGTTTTTGGTTGTCAGCCAGTGTCCCTCAGTTCATGCAGGCAAAGATGTACTTTGCAACTATTGGAGCTGTTGGCCCTTCTCCTAGTAGGATTTGCAGTTTATTCTCTTTTGTTAGGGAATCAAAGTCTTTTATAATTAGAGATAATTTGTCAAAGTAATGTTTTCTAATTTCTGTATATTTTCCACAATGTAGGAGAAAGTGCATCTCTGTTTCCACCTCTCCTGTCTTACAGTGACCACATATACGTTCTTCTTTTGATAACCATGTATTCCGGTGTCTGCCTTTCTCAATTGCTAAGGTGTGGTCACTGAGCCTGTACTTGGTCAGGATCCGTCTCTGCTTTGTATCTCTGACAGAGAAGAGATACTCAGCTAATGTGTCGTCTCTTTTTAGGGTCCGATAGCAATCAAGTTTGTTTTGTGTTTTGGTTACACCATCCCAATATTCCAGATAAGAGATTTTGGTTTGTTTCATAATTTGGTTTACTCTGATTTGCTGGTAAGCAGTGCTAGTATGAAGCTGGTCTGTGCTTCGTGTTAGTGGAGTTAATGGGTTAGTCAGCTTCAGTACCAGCTGACTGAGGGGACTCTTTTCATGACTGAGCTCTTGGGCTTTCATTGCCTTAAATTGCAATGTGTCTTGGGGGCTTGAGTTGAGGTGCATCCAGAATTTTAATGCTCTTTTTTGGATATGAATCATTAACGGATAATGGCCTAATTCTGCCCTGCATGCATTATTTGGTGTTTTCCTTTGTACTTGTAGAACGTTTCTACAAAATTCTACATGCAGGGTTTCTATCGGATGCTTGTTCCATTGAGAATAGTTTTGTCTATTCTCTGTCTGTCTGTCTCTGTCTGTCTGTCTTTGTCTGTCTCTCTCTCTCTCTCTCTACCTCCCATGTCTTCCACCTCTCTCTCTCTGTCTCTCTCATATCTCTACCTCCCATGTTTTCCACCTCTCCTTCCTCCTTCCTCTACCCCAGGAAATGGGGCCTTTAAAATCTTTTGGGATACACACAGAGCTTGTGTGGTTGCTAGCATTGGTTCCAAATAAAACTCGTCTCGTTTCCCTGTTTAAAAATATGGCGACTCATGTTTTCTTTGTTTGTTTTTTTTTCCCCCTCAGCTCTATTCGAAGCTCGTCAGGATCATCTACAGCCAAAGTGTGTCTGGTGTGCGCCGACGAAGCCTCAGGATGTCACTACGGCGTGGTCACCTGCGGCAGCTGCAAAGTGTTCTTCAAGAGAGCCATTGAAGGTAGAGAACTGTTTACTGAAGTCCTGCTCACCTGTTCAACAGGCTCCTGGTGTAGCCTCATCAGACGCTAGCAGTGGTGTGCCCTGGTTATCACTGAAAGAGAGGACTCAAAGCCTATGAGGATGCTACTAGCATTAGTATCCGTGAGCCAGAATTGGGCTGTCAATCTTTCAGACGGAACTTTTGAAGTCCTTCGGCAATATGGCCGTTTCAGAACGCAAGACAGTGTTTACAGAAGCGCTGGAGACCTGTCTAAATGCTGAACCTTGTGAACATAGGAGACAGTGCTTTTAGTGCTGCCATTGACAGAATGACAGTACATGTGCCAATTTCCCAGAATTAAGTTAGTTTAGTTCAGTGAAAATGTGCATGCTACTCTAGATTAAATTCAGTGTCCATTTTTATTCTGCTCACTTAGTTTTGAGTGTTTTTATTATTGGGTAGCCCAGTTACTTAGCAGATGCCTATATCCATAATAATGCTAATGCTAAATGCTAGAATTCATCCAGTATATTCAACAGTTTTAAAAATGACTGATGTACAGTAAGGTACACAGCCCAAGGGTTTCCCGTCTGAAAGCTACAGCTACCTATCTGAATGTTTTTTTTTCCTTTTGCTAGCTAATTTCATAAACCTCGCTGCTGTTGGCTAAAGCTAGAGTTTCCAACCATGGTTATGGGTATTTAATAGAACGCCAGCCTCATCCTGTACATGTAGCTGTTGAATACTTCTTTGGATCTGTTTTGCTAAGCATCTGTCACTAGTTGACCAGCTGGATAGTTTACCAGAATTATAATTTTTTTGCTGGCTAGCTAAATTAAAAAACATGACATCACTATTGGAAGGTGATTAGGCTGATCCCTAGAACAGCATTAGCAAACCCATTTACTGTGTGTAGATGCAGCTGTAGTTCTAAAGTGATACATAACTAATCATAAGTGTGTTTGCTTTATTGTGGGCCGGCCAACTTGAAATGAAGCTTTTTGGGGGTGAATTTTGTTCCAGAGTTACACCGACTCTTCTCCACCCTCACTAGTAAGGCGAGATGACTGTTGAGATCATTTTCGGGAGGCTCACTCAAAGCTTTTAGTCAGTACGACATTCAGTGGAAGGAGACCGTGGGTTTGGATTCTTACATTCTCACCCCAATTTCAGTGATGAATGTTTTATGACCAGTCATTACGAAACGCCTCGCAAGGCTCACTGTACGTGCATACTGTCAGAAGATGAGAGATGAAGCTTATTACTCAGAGTCTCCCTCCACTGAAATGCAAGCCACCGGAAGATATGTCACGCAGTTTAAGAGTAGCCACCTATGGTTGATCTAGCAACATTAAGACATGTGATATTGCTTAGTCCATGGGGTGAAATATAGCAAACCGAGTACAATGGCACTATCAGACAAAGCAGTTCCCCGCCTTCTTAACGCCCCGTTTAGCTCATTCAATTACAGGTTCCCCCTCTCTTCTGTAATCTACTTTTCTGCCGTCTGAAATCAATTCATGCAGAACTGTTTTGTGTGAATCCACCTCCAGGGAGCGCCCAATGAAATTAACACAACAAGCTCTTAATGGCAATTTCACTCTGCTTTACACAATGTAGGAAAACACATTTTAAACAGATGGAGAAAAAATGTCTTTGAATTTAGTATGAGACAGTAATGAACAAAAATATAATATCATCTGAGATATAAAAGAGTTAAATGACTGCTTTATTAAACAGTGCTCTACATAATGTGCTAATAAGAACACTACAATGTATCGGTCATCTGATAGATTTTACTGTGCTAGTCCCCCTTAAAATGCAATGTGTCTTTTTGGGTAAAATAATCTACTGAATACTAAATAACCATTACATTTTTATTTTTTTGTCTCTGTGGAGTCTCTCTCACACGCACGCACGCACGATGATTCAACATTTTTCGATTTCGTAGGCTGAGAAGACTCATCCGAGCACTTATTTCTGTAGGACTTTAGCTCCAGGAAAGGAGAGATGGTAATTAAAATACCAAATATTCCGAAGCGCGTTTCTCATTGTCTGAACCGTTACCGGAGCCGTTGCGATCCCCGCGTCGCATTGAGCGTTTTACATTGTGTTTACTTAACCCGTCACTGTGGTAATAGGCCAGCGTTGAGCGTCACTCCTGAAGGAGCCTATTTATATTCTGCAGGTTTTACAGTAGCGGTGATGTCTGTTGCCAGCTGGATTACCTCATCTAACCCCGGCGCAGAGGAGAGGGGCAGGGGGAGAGGGAGGGGGAGAGAGAGAGGAAGCAGTGAAGAAGAGATTTCTGTTTTTTTTATTTATTTATATGTGTCGCTTAGAGGGAGTTGTGGACATTGGGTATTCAAAATGGATACTGAAGGGTTGCAGATTGAGTTGGCTAAGAAAGCAAGCAGGATATTTTGCTAACAAAAAACCTCTAATAGTGGTATACAGGGTAAAGCATTCATGATTTTTATGTGGTGGTAGAAGGATCAGTCTCAGGACTGAGAGTGTATGTCATTTCATTCACTGATCTCTTTCGAAAAATTCTTTGAAGGGGGGCATTCCCAAATGGCCTGCATAGAGTTGTCAACAAAAGAGTTTATGCTGTAGATTCAGAGTTAGAAAACTCCCTAACATAATATTTTGGAGTATTTGGTGATATGTCTTCAGGGTATTTGTCAGGGTATATGTAAGGGTTTGTTCTGGATTCAGTGCATATTTGAGTTAAGTGCTGGCATTGTGCTTATATTGTTGTTGATTAATGCCCAGAATTGTGGTTCAGTGATTACGGCATGTTTATGCAGAGTTTCTGTAATTATTTGGTCAGTTTCCTGAGACATTTATCAGAATTGACATTGAGTAAAATAAGCAAAGTAAATTTTTTTTTTTTTTTTGACAGTTAGTGAACTAATAATAGGGTATACTTGTCGAGAAGTTAAATGGTTAATTATTTAATTCAAATTAAGAATATGTTTGTTATTCAGAAAATACTTTGTTAAGAGGTAGATTATTTTGCAGTGTTCATTTCCTTCTGCAAAATTAACCCTTGTGTGGTGTTCGTGTTTTTGTTACTCACCCTGTGTTGGCGGGTCTGGTGGACCTACAACATTATTTGGTTTTTAAAACAATAAAGCCATAACAATTTACATAGAAATACTTCACGGATATTGACTTTATCTCAGTTACAATCAATATAGACAGCATATATGGTTAATATTGACCATTTACATCTGCTAGATCACATTTATCAATAAAAGTGATATTTGTTTTTTGTGATAAAATGTGATTTTTGTGTTCTTTTACATGTTTATCACAGAAAATGAGCCAAGGCCAATGAGTCTCAGGTTGAAAAAATTATGAATTGTATCATTTTTCTTTTAGTAAACATTGAACACGGGTCCCACAGACCCGAACACCACACAAGGGTTAAGATTAGGCTCTAGCTCTACAGAGTTTTTGCGATTAGTTAAGTTGGAATAGCTTTTTTTGTTTTGTTTGGATCAAGATCAGGGCATTCTCTGCAGAGGGTTCTGTTTTTAAATGTGCTGACTCACCACCAAGATTCCCCTTCCCCGTGTTAAAACTCTCCTTTCTATGGCTGAGAGGACTCAGAAACACTACCAAGGATACTGTACAGCTGGGAGTTCTTACATCCCTCCTTTTTTGTTTGTGTAGTCTTCTCTGGGGAAATAAGTCATTTTTGGTTTGCCGCAGATGTAGACTTGTGCCGCGTTGCTCGGTTAGACAGAATATCAACTCCTGTGGATGTTGAAGCGAGAAGTCGTAACTCTAAAAAGCATATTTACATTCCTTTGTGGAAAATATGAATTGATTGATTGTTCAAAGTAGAGACGGCTTCGCTGTTTTTGCAAGACTACAGGCAGGAGTAACAAAGATTCATTGACTCAATATGGGAAACGCATTCTAGCCGTATTCATTCTGGGTTATTAGATTGGAAGTAGTAGCGTGCAGCCACACCCTCGGCTGCACGGGTGTGGCACCTCTGGTCAATTTCAGTTCTACCCTTGAATATAGGATTTCAGCCCTACTAATAACACGGACAACAGCAGCGTGAAGACCAATGCAATATCACATTAAACTTTCACTTCTGTTGCCATACCCCCCCATAGTAACACAGAGCTTCGGTACCGACTATTTCTCGTTTGAAATTACCTCCATACATGGCCTGATATTACAATTTGAGTATTCATTCCTTTAAGACAGAAGCACATTTACTGGGCTAGTTTGCGAATAAAGCCCCCACAGTCCTTTCTACAGCTTGAAAACGTACACAAACCAGACAGTGGGTCTAATACCCAAAGATCCAAGCAGAGAATGAATGCATCTCTGGACAGAAGCACAGTAATACTGCATAACGTCAGTCGCCTGGAGGCTTTTTAACAGTCTTTAACGCTCGTCATCAAAAGGGTGGGGCACATTATTGGGTTCAAGGGTATTTACAATCACTTGTCCCACGACTTACTGGTTAGAGATAAATTGGCTTTGAACCATGGGCCTGTAATTGCCCAGGCCCATCCGGCTATCGCATATTTGCCGAGCTGCGCGGTGGGAATGCGGCGAAGACAGACGCTGACCAGTTGAACGGGTCATTGAGTGCCTCGGGCACGGGCACGCCGTTCTCGGACAAAGCTGCGACTGTTCTCACGCGAGCTGCGTGTGTCCGTATGCAAAGTGGAATGAATGTCCCGCGTCTTACCTCACTGTCGCGAGTGAAAAGGACACATCGAGCGCCGCCCCGCCGTGGATATATCTTTACACTTGATTCTAATGGGTTACTATCTTGTCTATGTGTGTTAGCACGTTTCCGTGTTAATCAATACAGATCAGTGTCGTCCTGTTGCAATAGAGGCAGTGGCCATTTTACGATAACAGCAGCCTCTTTTGGGGGGGGGGGGGGCAGTGGATTTGTAACTGGGGGCAATTTCAGGTTTGAATCCTGGATATGACTCCTGCCCTTGAGAAAGTTCACTCTCCCAAATGACTTACATAATCACAGCACTTTTTAAAGAGGTAGTGAGTAAGGCAGGCAGGCAGGAAAGAGCATGCCCTGAGTGCATTAATAATGTAATGTCATCAATACCGTACAATGACAGGAAATGTCCAATTATCAAGTTTCTCTGAGGTGACTATTGAAAAACCGAAGCGGATTTACGTGACCTTAATTCACTCCGTCCTGAAACGGCCTCTCATTCACGCCCCTGCACTGATATATATTTTTTTATCTGCCATCTTTTCCATCTCCTAGACGATAAGTTCTGAGAGTCTGCTGTTGAATACAGCGCTTACAGAGTGTGGGGGTTTTCATGACGTTCTCTCATTGTGGTTTCACCCTCATTCACAGCACATTTGCAATAACTGTTCACATGGAATAGTTTTCATTAACACTGGTGTGAGGTGGAGGACTAACTCAGGTTTAAAAAGTTTCAGCAAAGGTGGTTTTCTTTAGATGTAAAACCAAAGGGTTTTTTCCCCAAAACGCACTGGGTTAGTTAGGGCCATTTGTAAATGTCTCAGTGTGTCGAGCTATGCACCCGAATTACGGGGATGACTGGCTGCTTGATCATATCTAATAAGTACCGGGCTAATATACATATTGGTGCATTGTAAGTAAGTAAGTAACTTACATTGGATTTTTATCATTTTGCTAAAGAAGTATGCAGACATGGGCTGATGGGGAGAAGCAATGAGACTGAAAGCGCCACACCCAAAAACCTGTCAGATTTGAGTGGGGCTTGGTACCTGCAAGAGACGGAACATGGATAAATAGGCTATATGAGTAATATATTAGGAATCATTAGGCACGCACGATATGGAAATTCTGGGGCGACATCAATAACGGACGGTCGGGGGGAAACCACAGTAATATAAGTTGTAGTCGGTGGGACATTAGTCAGAAGATTGATGGTGCAGATCCTGGGTGGGGCACTGTTTTCGTTTGCTCGATCCCGTGGCTTCACACTGCTTCATTTTGTATCCTTCGGTATAAATGTATAATATGTGAAGTATAAGCTGTAGTGTGTGTACAAGGGCTTTGCGTGTACCGTGGGCAGCAGTTAGGGTTAGGGTTAGGGCTAACATAGTTATAGGTAGAGTAGAGAAGGACACAAGCTGCTGGCTGTAGTGGTCCGGGAGATTCCCAGATGAGAGCCAATCACAATGACAGCCACCAGCAGAGTGCTGAAGCCGGAAGCCGTCCGGGTCTCTGATTGGACGGGCATTTCTGTGGAGCTTCCTGATTGGCAGCGCAGAGTCCTTTGTAGGCGTGGCCAGAGGAGTGTTGCTACAGGACTGGAATGGAGATCTTTGTGAAGTTTTGTGCGGCGTTCACTCGTTCGTTTGATCAGAAACGGGACGTGTGTGAGATCAGGAGGAAGGGGGGGGGGGGCATGCAGGTGAAGAAAGGAAAGAGGGAGGAATGTGTGAGTCTGTTTTTTTCCATTCGAGTGTGTTACGTGTTCAACACTGTGGAATGTGTTTGTAAGACACACACACACACACACACACACACACACACACACACACGGGGCGGAACACCCTGGAATGCGGCCACTTCCCTGCATGATGGATTAAAGAAACACAAAGTCTTAAATCTGTCCAATAAAACAGAACGAGTTCAATTGAATATTTCACTTCGTTTTTTTTCGTCCCCCCCGCTACTCACCTCCCAGAAGGCATTGCTTTGTGAAATGACTGCACGACTGTTCAATCCTGTTTTAATCTCCGCTGGACCCAGACCTTTGCTTCCTCATTAGTAGAAATGTATCAATCACGCCCATCGGCATATCCAGGTATGCGTGAAATTTCTTAACAGGAAGGGGGTATGACAGCATTGTGTATCTTATCTCCTGTTGTATATGGAATGGAGATATAAACACATCCTAAGAATCCAGATACTCCCTAAGCCCCACCCACCTTCACAAACAGAAAAAAAAAAAAAAGTTGGAAGTGAGATACTGTTAAGTTTGATTACCCTGTCAAAACGCGCAATTTATCCTGACAATGATTAACCGTGTTTAGGGGTACGGGCAGCGCCCCAAGGCCGGGCGGGGTTATCCAGCTTGACTTTGCTCGGGCCGGACCCGCGCGCGGGATCGTCCCTCTTCCTCAGCGGCCGGGTATTGTTTTTCAGAAGCAGGAGAAACGGGCTTATGTAACGGTCACGTGACCCGCCAGAAATAGCGGCTGGGCCACAGCTGCTGTCGCTCCTCCCGCTCCCCCCCCCCCCCCCCCGGGCGGGCGGGCGGGCTGGCGGGCGGGCGTAGCGGACGGACGTACGCATCGACCGTTCCGGTCAGCGTAAAAAAAAAAGGGGAAATTAGCAAATAGCTCCACTCCCTTCTCCGAGTAGGGAAAATAAAGAACATGCTCTGTGTCCCAGAGAGGGGGGGGGGGGGGGTTGGGAAGTCAGGCCCGAGGGGGGGGGCGTGGGCGGGGGCGTGTCATTAATAGTCATGTGATGTTGCAGGAGTGAAATGGGCCCGCACAGAGAGACCCGTTACTGTAACACCAGGATGGGCTTTTAGGGGGCAGGAGGGGTAACACCAGGATGGGCTTTTAGGGGGCGGGGGGGGGTAACACCAGGATGGGCTTTTAGGGGGCAGGAGGGTCCAGTGATTCTCAGGCTGTTTCCGTGTGTCATGTGATTATAAGCCAGGTTAAGCTTTTTATTTTGGTATTGTTGCTACACAACATCAGTAGATAATAACTTACTAACATGCAAGGTAGTAAAGTTCAAGCGCACTGTTCCTGCCGTTCTTCATTCATTCCAATGCGGTCATACATCACGCAGGGCTATTTTCAGCTTTGCTTGTGCCATTGTTATGATTTATACGCGTGATAAAGATGCATACTTTTGTGTATTTAGGCTTAAGGAGTGTATTTCTCTTACAGTGGATGATATATTTTTCTGGTGAAAAGCATAAATATTAACTGTAATTTGTTACATTGAGTATGAGTACTGTGCTGTGGTCTTGTGTGTTTTTTTCCCGGAGGCTTGAGTCCATATGTTTCATGTTCTGTGTCTTTTCTGCTGTGAATCTCGCCGAGCCATCCCAAGACTTCACCGTCCTCCTGTTGTCCTTTAACAGGTCAGCACAACTACCTGTGTGCCGGACGAAACGACTGCATCATCGACAAGATCCGGAGAAAAAACTGCCCGGCGTGCCGCGTGCGCAAGTGCCTGCAGGCCGGGATGAATCTGGGAGGTAAGGCCCGGAAAACATTCCTTATGAGCACATGAGAAAGCCCTTATGAGCACATGAGAAAGCCCTTATAACCACATGAGAAAACCCTTATGAGCACATGAGAAAGCCCTTATAACCACATGAGAAAGCCCTTATGAGCACATGAAAAGCCCTTATAACCACATGAGAAAGCCCTTATGAGCACATGAGAAAGCCCTTATGAGCACATGAGAAAGCCCTTATGAGCACATGAGAAAGCCCTTATGATCACATGAGAAAGCCCTTATGATCACATGAGAAAGCCCTTATAACCACATGAGAAAACCCTTATGAGCACATGAGAAAGCCCTTATAACCACATGAGAAAGCCCTTATGAGCACATGAAAAAGCCCTTATAACCACATGATAAAGCCCTTATGAGCACATAAGAAAGCCCTTATGAGCACATGAGAAAGCCCTTATGAGCACATGATAAAGCCTTTATAACCACATGAGAAAGCCCTTATGAGCACATGAGAAAGCCTTTATAACCACATGAGAAAGCCCTTATGAGCACATGAAAAAGCCCTTATAACCACATGAGAAAGCCCTTATGAGCACATGAGAAAGCCCTTATGAGCACATGAGAAAGCCCTTATAACCACATGAGAAAGCCCTTATGAGCACATGAGAAAGCCCTTATGAGCACATGAGAAAGGAACATATGTACAGACCAACTCAAGCCACGTCATTACCAGGTTGTGAAATTAACACCCGTCACCGGTCAAATGCTGGTAAAATTTTGATTTTCTACTCTAGCAGCCACTTTGGCAGGTAACCAACCAGGTTGCGTTATATTGTAAAAGGTAATGTGGCTGGTAAAATGTTGAAAATGGCACTGGGCAGTGGGTTAAAAAGTAAATTTAATTCCCTGGTTACACTCTGCTAGCATGGTATTAAAATACCCCCTGGAGTTATAACTCGTTATCCTGCGTTGTGTTACTGTTGCCAGAGGAGGCAGTTTGTAACCTGAAGTTTACAACTTAAAATTTATAGAGGAGGTGGGGGGGGTGGGGGGTGGGGGTAGAGGAGTATGTAACCCCAAATACAGCAGTACATACTCATCTGTATTCAGTATGTAACCCCAAATACAGCAGTGCATACTCATCTGTATTCAGTATGTAAGCTGTGTGCTACACCCTTGAAAGCAGGCTTAGTTTGAAGCTTAAAATATTAATAGTGAAGTTACATATGGTATATGGTTTTTATTTTTTGGTCTCAGAAAAAGATATGGTCAGGAATGTGTATGATTGGACAAGATCAGGCAGATTATTCTCACCACTGATGACAGTGCAAAGTTTGATCAGTGACCTTTAACTAAGCTGATGTTTAATGGTTTGTTACAGCAAATTCAACCACTTACTTTCAGTGTGTTTTCAGGGAGTAAGGTAGGTGTCCTCTAAATAAGAGAATGTACAGAACGGTGAGGCTTCGAATGAGAGAAACGGCTGCAGGTACGGTGATCTCACCCAGCCGACGGGTTGCAAATCTGCCGCGTTATTTGATTTTGTGTTAGAACGGGGCCTCTTATAACCGTTAAAGGGGAGAGAGAGACATGCAAAAGCGGGCCTGTGTTTAGCTTATGAAACACTCGCGCTCTGACTTTGCTTTGACCGGAGCAGCTGCGCGTGTCAAAACTGCGGCCAGCTTGCGCCGCGAAAACGACTTTCCACAGGAGATTTTGACTTTGGATCCGAGGCCGTCTCCTCAGCACTCCATACCGTGTTTTAGTCCAGAGCTGGCACGGATGGTCCGTAAAATTAAAGGGACCTTTAACACACAGCGCAGAGGAATTTCTCTGGTCTTGATGCAGGAAATGACCGTGATACCCAGATCAGTTTATCAGTCTAAGCTGTGTATATTTAAATATAGAGAGCATATATTTATGTGATTTTGAGTTTTATTGTAACAATTTTCTTTAGATGAGTAACATTTTGCTATAGAACATATTAAACATAGGCTACTATAAGGGTAAAGTGAGAAATGCCATCACTATTTCATAATTGGCTAAATAGGGCTGATTAAAAACAGACTTAACAAATATAACTGCAGACAGTGACATGGAACTAATTTAAAACTCATTTTACTGTTGCTTCATAAAAAAACAAAAGTATTTTTGACTTTTTTTTTTTTTAAAGGGGGGAAAGAGAAGTTATGATGAATTAAAATCTGAGACAGGCGTGTTGGGCCGTTTTGGGGTCCATGGATAGCAGTGAATTGAGATTTCAGTCTTCTGACCAAGCTTTCTGAGTCTTCTGACCAAGCTTTCTGAGTCTTCTGACCAAGCTTTCTGAGTCTTCTGACCAAGCTTTCTGAGTCTTCTGACCAAGCCTTCTCAGTCTTCTGACCAAGCCTTCTGAGTCTTCTGACCAAGCTTTCTGAGTCTTCTGACCAAGCTTTCTGAGTCTTCTGACCAAGCTTTCTGAGTCTTCTGACCAAGCTTTCTGAGTCTTCTGACCAAGCTTTCTGAGTCTTCTGACCAAGCTGACAATATAAATGTCAGGTTTGTACTGCAGCATTAGTGGGGTTCATTTGATGGATCACTCTGTCCTTTGACAGACTCTGGGACACTTTGATGTTGATAGGAGTGACTGTAGCATACAGGATGAGTTCTCTACAGACCCTGTCTAAACTCAGGTGTACCTCTTGATATCTGGATGGGTCCAGAAGTACCCCTTGTAATATTCTTTATACCTTTGCAGTACAGTAGCTGTTGAAGTTTGTTATTTTCTAATGTTGAGTTATGTGTGTGTAACATACAGGACAGTTTGTGTGCGTGTGTGTGGGCGTGCGCGCGTTTGTGTGTGTGCGCGCGCGCGTGTGATTGCGTGTATGCTGTGTGTGTGTCCCATGCCATGCGGTGGATGACCTACATAGAGCCCAATCTAATATACATCTAACCGCACCCCTGCATACGAAGCTCAATTGTGTATATAAACAAATGCTCCAGCCTTTTGAAATGCAAATAACAAAGAAGAATGCCATTTTGAAACAGGAACAAGTCAAGCGATATTGCTATTTTACCCGGAGTGCTTCCTATGGACGTTCTCTTTTAAGTGAGTGTTCTAGAACTCCGTTGGTTTCAGTTACCAGTAGTGATTGTTACATCAGCAATAGAATGTTCAGAACATTCTAATCACATATTTGTGACCCTCCACCATAAAGTGTTATGGGAGGAGGGCGATCCGAGAGCGAGCAGTGTTGTGATTGGCTGTCTCTGTCCGCAGCACGGAAGTCTAAGAAGTTGGGCAAACTAAAAGGGGTAGGAGAGGACGCGTCTCTGCACACATCTAAGGAAGGCCAGACGTATCTGGCTGCGGAGAAGGAGCTGAGCACCAGCGCCGCCCTGGTGGCCCACGCGCCGGGGTTGACGCCGTACCTGTCCCCGTCCATCTGCAGCGTGCTGGAGCTCATCGAACCCGAGGTCGTCTACGCCGGCTACGACAACACCCAGCCGGACACAACCGACCACCTGCTGTCCAGCCTTAACCAGCTGGCCGGGAAGCAGATGATCCGAGTCGTCAAGTGGGCCAAAGTACTTCCAGGTCAGACTCCAAGTCTCCCGTGGCACAAAATGGCGGTTTCATGGGGAAAGTAAAGTTTATGGGGAGAGCGGTCGGCCCCGCCTCTCTCATGCGCTTCTGCTCAGAGGTGCAATAAAAAAAAAGGTCTCTCTTTGAAGACTCTAAGAAATACGTCTCACATATCAACAGATATCAATTTCTGTCACATGGGAAATTCTTCTCTGAAAACTCATCAGATTTCACTCCAGCTTAAATCGAAAATTTCCTCTTTTTGACAAAAGCTACACCACATGTAATTATGTGTGACGTTAAATAATCACCGGTTAATGATTGAACTTTAAAAAGATCATGGTTGAATGGTTCTGCGGTACTTTTCGAACCCTCTAAACCGCTGAACAGATAGTTCCCCCTCCCAGACACCAGGATATCATCTTTTGTGATGTTTAATATGCTGCATCACAAATATTTGATACTTCCAGAGTGTCTGCTTGCTTTATCCAGATGTATAAATAGAGGGCCACACAGTCAGCCGGTCAGACCTGCGTCTGGCTGACTTTGAAAGCGCGACGGTCCGATAAGCCAACGCCATTCATATTACACTGCACAGAGCCGCCAATAACGCTGATGGAAAGCAAGAGGAAATTTCATATCCCCAGCGCTGGCTCTGTGGTGTGACACTGTGTGCAAATCCATGCCACATTAATGCAGTTCGCTGTCACATTCAAATATGTTGCATACTGTTGCATGCATAAGGGCTATCAGCCATTAGCCTTTAAATATGCGGTTACACTATCTACTGTATCCTGTTAAATGATTGGATCGGGAGGGTTCTATACCTTCTGTCTTTTTGATTAATTAAAAAAACATTTAGAATGAGATTAGGTCTGTTGTATTGGTATTGGTACATTAAGAGAAAACATTGTCACTTTCAACTGTGACAAGATCACAAGTTATAGAAGGCGGTACACAAAGAGCTTGCTGTATGTGGATTAGCAAACGTCGTGTCTGCTTAGCTCTTAGCCTGTATTCCTTTGGCTTATCGTACAACATGGAAATATTTCATGAGCGTTAGTTACATTTTGGCAAATGTCCCATGAAATGTATTCACACTGAAATATGAAGATGACTGTCAGAAAGTTTGAGGGTATTGCAAACAAACTCTTACGAGTACTAACGGTGTCAGATTAATACAGCGCCCCCCTGCTGTTAAGACTGTGTGGAAATGTTGTATTTCGGTTGGATATTTACATTAATTCCATTCGTAAATTGACTTGTGTTATGCAGCACCAGAAATATGTCTTTATGATTATAGGTTTTACTTATCTCCTGTATATTAGCATGCATCTGGTTTCCATGGTATTCTCGTTGACTTTCTCACTGTGTTACGATGGTCCAGTTTCTCACGAGTCTCTGCCTGCTTTCAGGTTTCAGGAGCTTGCCAATCGAGGACCAAATCACTCTCATTCAGTACTCCTGGATGTGTCTGTCATCATTCGCCCTCAGCTGGAGGTCCTATAAGCACACCAATGGACAGATGTTATACTTCGCCCCAGATCTGGTCTTCAATGAGTAAGTTCTAGCTTCATAGTTCTTGCTGTTGCCCATGTTTCCTTTTTTTAATTTTTTTTTGCAAAAACATTCAGAGTACACCAAGTATATGCTTGTGTAAATATCCATGGTGGAGAAATGGTGGAGATTTGTAATTTATGAATCAGAACATGATTAAGGATTAAAGAGAGATATGTGAGGCTGTACTAGCCAAGGGTTTCTTCTGACTTCGTCTTGTTTTCTCAACCATGGAATTTGGAGATGATGTCACCGAGCAGATTCATTGTTCTAAGGCTTTATCCAGCTAAAGCACTTTCAGAATTACTCTTTGAACATGACACATTTGCGCAATAAGAGTTTCATAACCTGGAATCATATACCCCCCCCCCACCCCGCCACATCCTCTTCACCTCCACCCCTCAAACTCATTTTATACACCCCCCCCCTCCATCACCCGTGCACCCCCCGCCCACTCTACCTCAGCTTTTATTGGTTATATAAATCACTCTTTTTTTCAACCGGAAAATGGTTTATAATGTATGATGTCTTTCTTCTTTATTTGTAACGTCTTCTTGCCCAAACCTTCCCCAACGAATACTGATGAAAGTGGGGCTAGTGCAGTTGTACTTTGTCCTTGCCAGATAAATAAATAAAAGCAGAAATAGATGAATGTGTAAGTGATATAAATAGACCAGTGCGTATAACAATCTTCTCTAATGCAAGCTGAACGTGAGAAGGACATGCAGAACAGTACTGAGGTTGTGAAAGCACTGGAGCTCTGGGAGTGTTACACCCCACACTTGGAGGCAAGAGGAGAGCGCCCCCTGCAGGTCTCTCAGAGATGTAACCACGACGTTAACAAAATGCATTTCGACACGAGTGAACGTTCATAATCCGTCTTCTAATTGAAGTGACTTGGAATGAACCCTCTGAAGCCTTTGAAGTCCTTCAAAGAAGTCACTGTGTTCTTGCTTTATGTTGGCTTTTATTCTTCTGCATGTATAGTATGCAGCTGTGAACTGGTGACATTTCCTTACAAAAGTCGCCTTTAAATAAGTTGATGGTACCCTGATGCAGTTGCAGTGGTCTGCATTAGAACACAGCACCCCCTTGTTCAACGACAGCAGCAAGAGTACCACTACAAACTACACTTCATTTCATGAAGCAGGATTAAGGAGTTAGCCCGGCTAATTAATGTAAATATTTTTTAATTTGATGAAATCCGATTGGATGAGAGCCTGGGTTACTTCAAAATATTTACTAAAGTTTTTTTTATACATTTATTTCTGATTTTTCTATTAGACCCTATGCTATTAAATCCCCCCCCCGCCCCCCCCCCGTGTAGGAAACCGCTTGAATTCGCTGCTGCACAACCCTGTGGTAGGAAGGAGGGCGCGACTCCTCTTGCTCCTGACCGCAATCCAACTCACCCGGGGCCTTTGTGTGCGCGACGAATTTCACCCGAGCCCCTCCCTACACCCTGGGAGCAGCCGCCACTGCGCCATCCCGGTGCCCAAAATATTTACTAAAGTTAGCCAGCTAACTACTTAAACCCGCTTTGTGAAATACCTGCTGCTTTAATCAGTGAAATGGACGTTCATGAGCAGGCCCTGCCCATGTGACAGACTCCTCCGACTTCACTGGAGCCCTAAATTCCTAAAGTGACCCCCTTTCTCATACCACGAGGGATTGAGGCTAAAGCCTCTGTTCAATCTTGCATTTTGTAAATTTAAGAACCTCTTTTGTCATTTTATATCACCTTTTTAATTAATATATCTGGGGAAAAAAAACTGGAACTTTGCTTAGAATTTAAATCAAATTTACAACTTGCACTCTGTAAATCTGGACTCATTAGAAGAGTGCTGTGCCAGCCCTACAGAAGGCCCAACACTGCCTGTAAACTCCAGCCCTACAGAAGGCCCAACACTGCCTGCAAACTCAGCCCTACAGAAGGCCCAACACTGCCTGTAAACTCCAGCCCTACAGAAGGCCCAACACTGCCTGTAAACTCCAGCCCTACAGAAGGCCAAACACTGCCTGCAAACTCCAGCCCTACAGAAGGCCCAACACTGCCTGTAAACTCCAGCCCTACAGAAGGCCCAACACTGCCTGTAAACTCCAGCCCTACAGAAGGCCCAACACTGCCTGTAAACTCCAGCCCTACAGAAGGCCCAACACTGCACACTGCCTGTAAACTCCAGCCCTACAGAAGGCCCAACACTGCCTGCAAACTCCAGCCCTACAGAAGGCCCAACACTGCCTGTAAACTCCAGCCCTACAGAAGGCCCAACACTGCCTGTAAACTCCAGCCCTACAGAAGGCCCAACACTGCCTGCAAACTCCAGCCCTACAGAAGGCCCAACACTGCCTGTAAAACTCCAGCCCTACAGAAGGCCCAACACTGCCTGCAAACTCCAGCCCTACAGAAGGCCCAACACTGCCTGCAAACTCTCACCTGCAGTGATTAATGACGGCTCAAGTCCTGCAAGAGGTTTTAATAAATTTCCAATCAATAACGGGCCAGAAGAAAAGAATATTGGATTGTCACATTCGACCACGTCCAGCCACAGCCTTCAGTGATGCGGTGCAGTCAACTGGGATCTGTTGCACTTTTTAACGCTACTCAGACCCATTAAATAAACTTGTGTGTTCCAGTAATTTGTGTGGCACTAACGTTTCACCCCCAAAAAAGCATCTCAACCCCCCCAGGTTCTCCTGTACAAAGGAACATACACTAAAGACAGAGTGCTCATGTGTAAGGGTGTCAGAATATTAATTAGTGTCGCCCTATTCCGGAAGTTTCTGTGAGGGTAACATATCCATCTACTGCCTTTTCCTTTTCCCCTGAGTGTTATAAGCGCTTAAAGCTTGGTAAGAGCTTGGCGCTTACCGTTGTGTTGCTACCGTTAGCCCTGAAACCCAGCAGGAAGGAGTCTGAATACTAGTTCCAACCACATAAAATACAGATAGGATGAATAACTTCATACAGTAAACAATGATGATGTATTAAACAAAAGCCTCTTCAGTTTAAAACAAAATCATTTGGAGTTTTTCCACCCTTTCCCTTTAGAATTTACAATCCTTTTTCTTTTATATGGAACAGAAAATAAGCAAAGGGATAGCATGGATAGGAGGGTTTTCAGAGCTTAACTTTAATTAAATAAACAAAGCAAATAATAAAGCCTGCAGGGCTAATCGATCACTTAGGCAAGTAGTACAGACTTGCAATGATTGGCCAAGTCTAGATCTGCTAGTCACCCTAACGCAGGTGACCCAGCATAGATCTGCTAGTCACCTTAATGCAGATGACCCAGCATAGATCTGCTAGTCACCCTAGCGCAGGTGACCCAGCATAGATCTGCTAGTCACCCTAACGCAGGTGACCCAGCATAGATCTGCTAGTCACCCTAGCGCAGATGACCCAGCATAGGTGCGTTTTTAAATGGAACACCTTGAAAATATCCCGGCTTCCTGAATCTCTTAGTTTACCCTTCATAGGCCTGACAACTAAAGCAATGAGAATCTCAACCAAAAAAAAGAGCAGCCGAGGTCAAAGCTAAAATAACTCTGCTGCCATGAGGAGACTCGTAAGAGATGGTAGAACCTGAAATAAACCTGAAGATGCCATTTCCCTGCCTCTTTTAATGCCAAGAGAAAATGCCCCACAGCTGTTCTCAATGACTAATTAACTGCCAAGTCTCCAAGACACTGATCAACAGCTGATCCACATATAGCCCTATAATCAAGCGCTGAGTATAAGGAATCTCCAATTGAGCGAGTTACGAAGTCGAGACTACGAGATCGAGAGGAAGCAATCGAAACTAAGCGAAAACGAAAACATGCGCTGATGGAAACTAGCAAACGCCATAGGACAGATCACTGCTACACTGTACATTCAGAGATATGGCTCAAATTGAATCTATCCTCCACTAAAATGTCTTGTATAGGGAGGAAAAGGAGTTGGAGTTTCCACAGCAGCTGAAAGGGTAATGCACCGGCTCTCCCCCTTCTACTCTAGTCTCCCTGAAGTTTACCAAACACCATGATCCAAAAAAAAAAAACATCCATTTCTGTCACATTACTCCACAGGGGGCTGTTTAGCCCTTTTTAATGGACACTGGTTTACAACATGACATTTCTTCAATTCAATTCTATTCAATTTTATTTGTATCGCGCTTTTTACAGAGAACTGTCACAAAGATGCTGCACAGAGAAACAGAAGGAAGATTGAGCAAATTCTTGACTTCCCTGCTTTACTGATTTAGAAATCAATTCCAAAATTAATTAATAATCCGTAAGGAAGGGGGTGATTGTTTCTTATCAAAAGTCCAGGGGCAATCAAGTATGCTGCTGCCGATTTGGATGTGTTAGTATGTAAGGCACTGCTGATTTGGGGTTTTTAGTATGTAAGGCACTGCTGATTTGGATGTGTTAGTATGCAAGGCACTGATGATTTGGATGTGTTAGTATGTAAGGCACTGCCGATTTGGATGTGTTAGTATGTTAGGCACTGTTGATTTGGGTGTTTTAGTATGCATGCCACTGATGATTTGGATGTGTTAGTATGTAAGGCACTGTTTATTTGGGTGTTTTAGTATGTAGGGCACTGTTTATTTGGGTGTTTTAGTATGTAAGGCACTGTTTATTTGGGTGTTTTAGTATGTATGGCACTGTTTATTTGGGTGTTTTAGTATGTAAGGCACTGTTTATTTGGTTGTTTTAGTATGTAAGGCACTGTTTATTTGGGTGTTTTAGTATATAAGGCACTGTTTATTTGGGTGTTTTAGTATGTAAGGCACTGTTGATTTGGGTGTTTTAGTATGTAAGGCACTGTTGATTTGGGTGTTTTAGTATGTAAGGCACTGTTTATTTGGGTGTTTTAGTATGTAAGGCACTGTTTATTTGGGTGTTTTAGTATGTAAGGCACTGTTTATTTGGGTGTTTTAGTATGTAAGGCACTGTTGATTTGGGTGTTTTAGTATGTAAGGCACTGTTGATTTGGGTGTTTTAGTATGTAAGGCACTGTTTATTTGGGTGTTTTAGTATGTAAGGCACTGTTGATTTGGGTGTTTTAGTATGTAAGGCACTGTTGATTTGGGTGTTTTAGTATGTAAGGCACTGTTGATTTGGGTGTTTTAGTATGTAAGGCACTGTTGATTTGGGTGTTTTAGTATGTAAGGCACTGTTGATTTGGGTGTTTTAGTATGTAAGGCACTGTTTATTTGGGTGTTTTAGTATGTAAGGCACTGTTGATTTGGGTGTTTTAGTATGTAAGGCACTGTTGATTTGGGTGTTTTAGTATGTAAGGCACTGTTGATTTGGGTGTTTTAGTATGTAAGGCACTGCCGATTTGGATGAGAGGTGCATTACCAGGCGTTTCTGGGTTTTTAAATTCTGTGTGAGTGTGATCTAATTTAAGGACCATGCTGGTCAGAGGTGTGTAAACATTGTTTGGCCAGCTGCTTTGTGAGGGAAGTGTAACACAGGTTCAGTTGGTGAGTTTTTGTAGGAATGGATTATATATAAAAATGTATGGTATAGTCTGAATGAGGGTATCAGCTAAGCAAATAAATAAATACAAACTATTTTTATCATAGTTTTTAACTGATTCTATATAAACTCCTAGAACAAATGTGTATTTATTTACAACAAATATTCTAAATGCATAAAGAAAGCGTTGCAGCATAATTATCCAATTTCACACACAACACAATTAGTTAAAGTCTGGGATTACTTAAACTCTGAGCAGTTTTTTCTCTGTAATTATTAACATGTGCCCCAAATTAAGTTTTCTGTTCTGTAGAGCCGATCCAAAGGCCACGCTGTTTACTGTGCAAGAAGAAGGGGATTTCTCAGCTTATATAATAACTGGGTTTGTGGTTTTTGCATCTGAACTCTTTCAGGTCAGACCATAAAGCATAAACCGTGCTTAATTTATGCTCTTTCGTGGGGGATTTCCCACTGTAGTAATAAGCCAATCACATCCTCTCGAAAATTGAAGAACATGAATGTCATAAATCCATAGACATGCTTATTTTATTTTATTTTATTTTTTAACTGAGGGCAGATGTCCAGCTTGTGAAACATATGTGAAATAAACCAAGAAACAAACAAAGATTAAATAGATTATGAATTATAGGCCTTTCACATTTAGAAGCAGTTTTTAGTCTAGCACTTTCTGAAGTATCACTTAGGTGTGAAATAAGGTATGAGAAACATATTTGGCTGTAGTTATCTGTTTGCTAGCCAAAAGGTACGGGATGTTGTTTTTGTATTAAACTACAGGTCCCAGCATGCAAATAGTATTCAGAACCATGTACTGTAAATACTGCTCGCAGATTTATTTATTTAATTTTAATTTTAGGACGACCAAAACCCCACAGGAAATCACTGCCAAAACCCTGCTCTGTTAAAGCTTAGCTCCATGCGTCACATTATATACCTACTGTTTTTTGCCAATGCTTAATATCTGGAAATGTGACCTAGTTCAATAGTTTTGCAGATGGCTCAAGTGGCTTTTGCAATTAATAAATAAATTGTTAACTACTGGCCTGAGGTGCATTACATTGGGATTAAAAATTGTAGTGATGCTGAAAGTAGCATATGCAGGTTGTGAAATGAACACCTGCCACCAGCCAAATTCTGGCTGGTAAGATTTTCTACTCGAGCAGCCACTTCGGCAGATAACCAATCAGGTTGTGTTTTATTGTAAACGGTAATGTGGCTGGTAAAATGTTGAAAATGGCGGGTGATTTTTAGAATCCACAGGCCACTCTGGCCAGGGGGTGGAAAAGTGAATTTCATGCCGTGAGGACAAGACAAAGCTGCATATTTTATTGGCTTGCCGATCAGAGCAGGCTGCTTCTGTCGCGGTTCTGAAGGTCCTTCCTGTGTTTCCAGGGAACGCATGCAGCAGTCGGCCATGTACGAGCTGTGCGTCGGCATGAGGCAGGTGAGCCAGGAGTTTGTGCGTCTCCAGCTCACAGACGAGGAGTTCCTGTCCATGAAGGTCCTCCTGCTCCTCAGTACAGGTCAGTGTTTTCTCCCCGACAAAAAAACACCATGTCGTCCTTGACATCATACTCTTAGCGTGTGAGGCGGCCGTGATGGTTACTTGTGATTGGTCAGATCTCAGTGACTTGGTGGATTGAAGTTAGTCATGGCCAGGGTAAGTCATGGTTAGTCATGGTCAGGGTAAGTCATGGTTAGTCATGGCCAGGGTAAGTCATGGTTAGTCATGGTCAGGGTAGGTCATGGTTAGTCATGGTCAGGGTAAGTCATGGTTAGTCATGGTAAGGGTAAGTCATGGTTAGTCATGGCCAGGGTAGGTCATGGTTAGTCATGGCCAGGGTAAGTCATGGTTAGTCATGGTCAGGGTAAGTCATGGTTAGTCATGACCAGGGTAAGTCATGGTTAGTCGTGGCCAGGGTAAGTCATAGTTAGTCGTGGCCATGGTAAGTCATAGTCATGGCCAGGGTAAGTCATGGTTAGTCATGGTCAGGGTAAGTCATGGTTAGTCATGGCCAGGGTAAGTCATGGTTAGTCATGGTCAGGGTAGGTCATGGTTAGTCGTGGCCAGGGTAAGTCATGGTTAGTCGTGGCCATGGTAAGTCATAGTCATGGCCAGGGTAAGTCATGGTTAGTCATGGTCAGGGTAAGTCATGGTTAGTCATGGCCAGGGTAAGTCATGGTTAGTCATGACCAGGGTAAGTCATGGTTAGTCGTGGCCAGGGTAAGTCATGGTTAGTCATGGCCATGGTAAGTCATGGTTAGTCATGGCCAGGGTAAGTCATGGTTAGTCATGGTCAGGGTAAGTCATGGTTAGTCATGGTCAGGGTAAGTCATGGTTAGTCATGACCAGGGTAAGTCATGGTTAGTCGTGGCCAGGGTAAGTCATGGTTAGTCATGGCCAGGGTAAGTCATGGTTAGTCATGGTCAGGGTAAGTCATGGTTAGTCATGGCCAGGGTAAGTCATGGTTAGTCATGGTCAGGGTAAGTCATGGTTAGTCGTTAAGTCATGGTTAGTCGTGGTCAGGGTAAGTCATGGTTAGTCCTGACCAGGGTAAGTCATGGTTAGTCATGGTCAGGGTAAGTCATATGCTAAATCTAGTCCCACCCCACAATTCCCATAGAGATCCATTCAAATGCAGAGACGTTATAGTATCGCTTGTAAGAGTACCAGAAAATAAGATATCAAGAGTCTTTTGATGTTGTTGGGTCACAGACATCAGGAAGTCATGGCATGCAAAGGATATGCGACCAAATATTAAAAATTTAAAGGCACAGTCAACAGTGTATGTAAACTTCTGACCCACTGGAATTGTGATATGGTGAATTAAAAGTGAAATATTGTCTGTAAACAATTGTTGGAAAAATTACTTGTTTCATGCACAAAGTAGATGTCCTAACTGACTTGCCAACACTATAGTTTGCTAACATGAAATCTGTGGAGTGGTTCAAAATTAGTTTTAATGACTTCAACCTAAGTGTATGTAAACTTCCGACTTCAACTGTACATCTATACAGTATATATGTGTGTATATATATATATATATATATATATATATATATATACACGTATATAAGGGTCAGTTAAGGGTCAATTATGAGTAATGGGGTAATTGCCATAGCTGCGAGTTACCCAGTGTTGTTGGTACAATATTGTGCCGTGACTTTTGGTGAGTTCTTATTTAATCACGTGTTTATTTACTCAAGTTTCTCCTCAAAGGAGAGGATTGATTATCACAGGAGAGAGAAAAGGTCAAAGGTTCAGACGGAGGCCTTTAGATTGGCTTCAGTTCCGCTCTTTCTTTCATCCCCTTCAAGGGAAGTTTTTACTCGTAACGGGGAATCACCCCGGCAGGGGGTCCTCACACGACCCATACAGGAAACAGGAAGTACCTCACACTACCCATACAGGAAACAGGAAGGACCTCATACCACCCATACAGGAAACAGGAAGGACCTCACACCACCCATACAGGAAACAGGATGCAGACCAGGAAACGGCTGGCTTGAGTTTATTAATGTACAGAGAGATCAAAATCTAAGAGCACTTTTGATTACAAATGTAACAAAATAAAATAAATAAAAAATAAATTTGTTTTGGAACGTACACCACTTAGTGTAATTTAACTGAATGGATAATGTGGGCAGAGCCCCTCTCAACTTTGAACGAACAACACTTAATGAGCTTATAACCATACGTGTGTGTGTGCATGCGTGTGTGCGTGCGTGCGTGCGTATGTATGTGTGCGTACGTGTGTGCGTGCGTGTGCGCGTGCGCGTGTGCGTATGTACGTGTGTGTGTCTTTCTGTCTGTCTGTCTGTCTGTCATTGACAGCCAGTCTGGGTGAAGACCAAGGACTATTTTGACCCAGACGATATTGTCTGATAGCAAACTGTTTGCCTTTGGGGGGTTTAGGCTGGGTTTTTCTGTGAAGCGCATTGTGACAACTAGTTGTGAAATGCGCTATATAAATAAATATTGATTTGATTTGATTTGATTTGATTTGATGACGTCTGTCTGTGTGTCTTGTGGTTACAACTAAATGCACACAGTGGACACACAGCTGCCGAATTGAATCTACCGGGTTATGTAACAAAGCAACCATAACTCTGCACATTACAGAGCAAATTGAGACTGATGTGTCCATGAGCATGTGCTTTGAGGCTTTTTGGCGCAATAATAAATAATGAAAGTGTTTGAAAAGAGCAGAGCCAGCTGTCCTGAATGGAGGGCGGAGGAGGAGATTGGCGTGAGCAGCGGTTATCTGTGGAGAGCGAGAGGGAGCAGCGGTTATCTGTAGAGAGCGAGAGGGAGCAGCGGTTATCTGTGGAGAGCGAGAGGGAGCAGCGGTTATCTGTAGAGAGCGAGAGGGAGCAGCGGTTATCTGTGGAGAGCGAGAGGGAGCAGCGGTTATCTGTAGAGAGCGAGAGGGAGCAGCGGTTATCTGTGGAGAGCGAGAGGGAACAGCGGTTATCTGTGGAGAGCGAAAGGGAGCAGCGGTTATCTGTGGACAGCGAGAGGGAGCAGCGGTTATCTGTGGAGAGCGAGAGGGAGCAGCGGTTATCTGTGGAGAGCAAGAGGGAGCAGCGGTTATCTGTGGAGAGCGAGAGGGAGCAGCGGTTATCTGTGGAGAGCGAGAGGGAGCAGCGGTTATCTGTGGAGAGCGAGAGTGAGCAGCGATTATCTGTAGAGAGCGAGAGGGAGCAGCGGTTATCTGTGGAGAGCGAGAGGGAGCAGCGGTTATCTGTGGAGAGCGAGAGGGAGCAGCGGTTATCTGTGGAGAGCGAGAGGGAGCAGCGGTTATCTGTGGAGAGCGAGAGGGAGCAGCGGTTATCTGTAGAGAGCGAGAGGGAGCAGCGGTTATCTGTGGAGAGCGAGAGGGAGCAGCGGTTATCTGTGGAGAGCGAGAGGGAGCAGCGGTTATCTGTGGACAGCGAGAGGGAGCAGCGGTTATCTGTGGAGAGCGAGAGGGAGCAGCGGTTATCTGTGGACAGCGAGAGGGAGCAGCGGTTATCTGTGGAGAGCGAGAGGGAGCAGCGGTTATCTGTGGACAGCGAGAGGGAGCAGCGGTTATCTGTGGAGAGCGAGAGGGAGCAGCGGTTATCTGTGGAGAGCGAGAGGGGAGCAGCGGTTATCTGTGGACAGCGAGAGGGAGCAGCGGTTATCTGTGGACAGCGAGAGGGAGCAGCGGTTATCTGTGGAGAGCGAGAGGGAGCAGCGGTTATCTGTGGAGAGCGAGAGGGAGAGGTGGTCAGGCCCCTGTCGGCTTAAACACAACTTGATTTTGTGAAATATTTATTAATATTAATATTTATTGCCGTTGTCAGGCACTCGGGGAGGGAGGCGCTCGCCTGCGCCAAATCAGGGCGCACTATCCCAGCATGCACTGCGCCAAAGGCAGCCGTCGCCTTTAAGCTCTCGCCACAGTGCCGCTCTCGGAAAAAAGAAAAGTTTATTTTTAGTGGTTTTAATCAGCATAAATGCATGAATGGGTTCCTGGAGTATAATTTCTTTGTAGGGAAGAGAAGGGCATTATTAGGTTATCTGTGATGATTTATCACTGCTGGCGGGTCATCTGATCTGAAATTAATCAAACAAACTGTTATTTTCTTTATCGCTAGTAGCTTAATCTGGAGGCCTGCCAATTCCTGTTATATATATTGACCCCCCCCATCCTACTGCAAATATTTCAACAAATATGAAATGCATTTTACATGTAACTGTTGTTGCTGTAGGATTGTCCTTCAGGATTGTACACTGACGTTTGTGAGGAAGAATAAAAAAGGAGGAAGAGGATGGTGATTAGGGATCAGTGGTGACACGCTTTGCTCGAACACTCAGTCATTTTTGGTTTCATGTGCCTGAAAGTGTGGTGCACGTCCGTCTGGCTTTTACCGACTCCCAGGCCCACCGTCTGGAGCGCTTCCAAATAGCTCTGCTGTACTCAATAAGTCAAGTCAAACTCTGGGCTCTGCTCCAAAAGCCCCTTCTTTCAGACACAGGGGTTGACTTCTGAAGGAAAAATAAAAAGCTAAATGAGCTTTGCTTTTGAGTCGTCTTAGAGAGCGATGCTCCACGCCAGAGACGCTTCAAGAGCATTGACAGCCAGTCTGGGTGAAGACCAAGGACTATTTTGACCCAGACGATATTGTCTAATAGCAAACTGTTTGCAACACCTTTGCAACTGTCAGGTTTTTTATTTATATGAATACACTATCCAGGAATGTTCATCCAGAGAGTCGAAATAATTGTTTTTAAAATAAACTTGTGTTTGTTCATGAGATGGATTTTATTGCAGGGCCATGTTGCAGTTAATGTTTCCATCTGTCTGTAATTTATTTTATGTTTTGCTAGAAAAGGGAAGAACTGATTTTAAATATAATTCCATATAGATCAGTTTCAGTAATATGACTCATTTAATGTGATTGACCAATTATGTAAAAATAATGGTTTTTAGTTGCATTGCAGACCCCCTTTATGAAGAATAATTTATTGACATACGGAAGCTTGCAGTTTTGCACATGAAAAAATGTGGATGTTTACCGGAGCAACTGGGGTTGTGGTCCAATGGCACAATAGCAGAACGTCCACAAAGAATTCCAGCCTTTCAGCACGCTGTTATAAACGACCCTGCGGAAGTACAGCACAGTGCCGTTAGACTGCGCTTTCTCACTATGAGAATACCTTAGCACACAGGTCACAGGACTTTATTTCTTTATTTAGGGGGTTTCGGGGACAAGAACATAAAACATTGCACATACTGTGCATGTGTTTCTGACACAAGCTACTTTCCAACACCAGTCCCTTGGTGGGCAAAGATGGTCCATAATAAAAGATGGTCCACTCAATAAAATTTGAAACATTGTTACGTTAAGACAATACAAACTAGAAAATTAATTACAACAACATATACAAAATTACATTGTAATTCATTAAAAAATGACTAATTTCAGTTATGGTTACAATGTTGACCCATTTTCAGCAGCCTTTATTGTTTTAGAGAAATGATAATCCTATAATACACAGGATCAGGGGCTGTGAACAGCCTGAATTAAGAGGGCTGTTGTACTGTGAGATGCACCTGTTGAGGAGGGTTAGTGCAGGTACACTAATAGCCTGCAGAAAGCCTGCATCATGTATGCCGTATTTATCATGTGCCGCGTATCACGCATTTCATATTTACCAACAGGTAATCCAATCCATTGTTTATTTTTTTACCATTTAACATTTGTAACATTCTTTATCGTGTTTGTTTTTGTTTGTTAGTGAGTTCTTTCAAAAAGAAGAAATGAAATCCATGCATATGCATGAATGAATGCATGAATATGTATACAGTACATAGTTTCAGGAAGCGTGGAGGTGGTTTGCACTGGTTTACTGTAGGTCTGCATAGGACTTGAGATTTAGAGATGCCATGGAAACACGCGTACACTGAATTGCATTGGTGTGCCAGTGGTAACCCATTGAGGTTTTGGTTATACAGTACCGACAGCACTTTGGTATGATACATTTGTTCACTGTGGTTAAAACTGGTAATATTTATAGATTGACCTATTTCCTGAATGCAGAACCATCTGGTGGGAAATACAATAGCGCCTCTGGTTTAAGGGAAACTGCATCTTCCTGTGAGTCACAGGATGTTTGGGCCGATTAAATTCTGAGAATGTCCGTGCAATTTGTCAGCATTAAATCACACGCCAAACTGGCTGTAAAGAAAAAGGCCCGCGGGCTCCTGACTGGACCCAAAATCCGTGTCCTGACGACCGGGGCCATCGCTTGTTTTTCCCCCCGCTGAAAACGGCATGACTGCGAGCTTCGGCCGCGTGTTTACGGCAGGTTAGCGGGCGGAGAGAAGAGGTCACTGGGTTGGAGGCGTTCCGCGGGGGAGGCTCTAAAGAGCGGCGGCGTGTATTTACACAAGGTGTCAGGCGGCATGCTGAATGAGCGCTTTTTTCTTCATCCACAATAATATTTGGGAAGCGGCGCAGCAGACCAGACACAATGCGACACAAAGAGCCGTCACCGTCATTTTACTGTCAGTAAATGTGTGTTGACTGTTCTTATTCTGAGTGACCTGAAATAACCAATTCACAGAATTTACCATTTATACTAAATCCTGCCGTGACCTGACAGTTTGTGGGTATTTTTCTCGTTTCTTTTCGCTATAAATTGTTTATGTCCTTTTGTGTGGAGGCTACAGCACAGTGCCTGTTACATCCTCCCTGTTGATGTTTAGGCAGTTTCAGTATTATTCAGTATTATATTGTTGTTTGCTAAGGAACCCTAAGAGAAAAAATCGCATGAAGGAGGCCATATTTATTTATTTATTTTGTGGGGCTACATAATCCTCCTAATCCTCCTAAACTGAAGTAGATTAGTCTAATAAACCTTAGTAGTAGTTACTCCTTTCTTATTCACAAAGCATATTGTAGCTGCTGAATATAATAATAATAATAATAATAATAAAAAAACTTGTGTACATTAAGTAAAAATGGCAAAATGGGAGGGGGGCTGGACAGAGCCCTTTATAGCAGGCCAATCATCTCTCCCCCGCCCCCTTTCGCCAGGACATTCTAATACAGCAACAGCGGTTAGCACGTTAGCCGAACCCACAGAGAAAGATGTGATTAGCGAGACCCAATCACCTCACGGCCGCGCCCTAATGAGATCTGTGTGGATGAGCGGGGGCTGAGCGAAAGGCCCGCATGTGTTAGAGATCCTGCGACTGTCTGTCAGACAGGCTAGTGAATCCCAGCTTGTGACACCCCCTTGGGCCCTGCCCTCTCTCTGCCTCACAAAATGGATGCCTCAAAAAAACACTGCACCCTCACCAAGCCCGTACCAACTGAGTACGACAGATCATTGAGCCCCAAAGAACCGCGTTCATCTTTATGCTTGATACAGTACATCGGGGGCCTGTTCCAGAAAGCAGGATTACTGAGTTAGCTGGATAACTGCAAGTTAGAGTAAAACCCGGAACAGCACTTTTTACTTCAGTCCATGTTCCAGATTTGGGAGGGTTCCGGGTTTTACTCGGTGCAGTAATCCAGCTAACTCAGTAATCCTGCTTTCTGGAACAGCCTCCAGAAAATAAGGAAATCGAGCATCAAAATGACCAAGCTTCATGCTTTTTTTCCTCAGTGTGCAAGGCCAGTTTTGTGAACAGTCGACACTGTGTATACCATGAGAGATTACCATGTGTATTTAATAATGCCAGAGCGACTATATCACAATTTATGTCCTTAAAATAGAGAGTGACTATACCACAGTGCTCATACCTTATTATTATTATTATTATTATTATTATGATACTAAGGCTGTTGTGATTATTACCCATCTGTAAAGTTTATTTCTAACATTACAGTTCCCAAGGAGGGATTGAAGAACCAGGCTGCATTTGAGGAAATGCGGGTGAATTACATCAAAGAGCTGCGCCGGTCAGTGGGCAAGGCCACCAACAACTCCATGCAGACCTGGCCTCGCTTCTACCAGCTCACCAAACTACTGGACGCCATGCACGACGTGAGTAAGCCCAGAGCACGACGTGAGTAAGCCCGGAGCACGACGTGAGTAAGCCCAGAGCGCGACGTGAGTAAGCCCAGAGCGCGACGTGAGTAAGCCCAGAGCGCGACGTGAGTAAGCCCAGAGCGCGACGTGAGTAAGCCCAGAGCGCGACGTGAGTAAGCCCAGAGCACGACATGAGTAAGCCCAGAGCACGACATGAGTAAGCCCAGAGCACGACATGAGTAAGCCCAGAGTGCGACGTGAGGAGTAAGCCCGGAGCGCGACGTGAGTAAGCCCAGAGCACGACGTGAGGAGTAAGCCCGGAGCGCGACGTGAGTAAGCCCAGAGCACGACATGAGTAAGCCCAGAGCACGACATGAGTAAGCCCAGAGCACGACATGAGTAAGCCCAGAGCGCGACGTGAGTAAACCCAGAGCACGACGTGAGTAAGCCCAGAGCGCGACGTGAGTAAGCCCAGAGCGCGACGTGAGTAAGCCCAGAGCGCGACGTGAGTAAGCCCAGAGCGCGACGTGAGTAAGCCCAGAGCACGACATGAGTAAGCCCAGAGCACGACATGAGTAAGCCCAGAGCACGACATGAGTAAGCCCAGAGCGCGACGTGAGTAAACCCAGAGCACGACGTGAGTAAGCCCAGAGCGCGACGTGAGTAAGCCCAGAGCGTGAGTAAGCCCGGAGCGTGACGTGAGTAAGCCCAGAGCGCGACGTGAGTAAGCCCAGAGCGCGACGTGAGTAAACCCAGAGCACGACGTGAGTAAGCCCAGAGCGTGAGTAAGCCCAGAGCACGACGTGAGTAAGCCCAGAGCGTGAGTAAGCCCGGAGCACGACGTGAGTAAGCCCAGAGCGCGACGTGAGTAAGCCCAGAGCACGACGTGAGTAAGCCCGGAGCGTGACGTGAGTAAGCCCAGAGCGCGACGTGAGTAAGCCCAGAGCGTGAGTAAGCCCGGAGCGTGACGTGAGTAAGCCCAGAGCACGACGTGAGTAAGCCCAGAGCGCGACGTGAGTAAGCCCAGAGCACGACGTGAGTAAGCCCGGAGCGTGACGTGAGTAAGCCCAGAGCGTGAGTAAGCCCGGAGCGCGACGTGAGTAAGCCCGGAGCGTGACGTGAGTAAGCCCAGAGCGTGAGTAAGCCCAGAGCGCGACGTGAGTAAGCCCGGAGCGCGACGTGAGTAAGCCCAGAGCGTGAGTAAGCCCGGAGCGCGACGTGAGTAAGCCCAGAGCGTGAGTAAGCCCGGAGCGTGACGTGAGTAAGCCCAGAGCACGACGTGAGTAAGCCCAGAGCGCGACGTGAGTAAGCCCAGAGCGTGAGTAAGCCCGGAGCGCGACGTGAGTAAGCCCAGAGCGTGAGTAAGCCCAGAGCGCGACGTGAGTAAGCCCGGAGCGCGACGTGAGTAAGCCCAGAGCGCGACGTGAGTAAGCCCAGAGCGCGACGTGAGTAAGCCCAGAGCACGACGTGAGTAAGCCCAGAGCGCGACGTGAGTAAGCCCAGAGCGCGACGTGAGTAAGCCCAGAGCGCGACGTGAGTAAGCCCAGAGCGCGACGTGAGTAAGCCCAGAGCGCGACGTGAGTAAGCCCAGAGCGCGACGTGAGTAAGCCCAGAGCGTGAGTAAGCCCGGAGCGTGACGTGAGTAAGCCCAGAGCGCGACGTGAGTAAGCCCAGAGCGTGACGTGAGTAAGCCCAGAGCGCGACGTGAGTAAGCCCAGAGCGTGACGTGAGTAAGCCCAGAGCACGACGTGAGTAAGCCCAGAGCGTGAGTAAGCCCAGAGCGCGACGTGAGTGAGTAAGCCCAGAGCGCGACGTGAGTAAGCCCGGAGCGTGAGTAAGCCCGGAGCGTGAGTAAGCCCAGAGCACGACGTGAGTAAGCCCAGAGCTCCCGGAAGTGACGGGAACGGCCCGCCACGTTTCTCCAACGCCACGGCAAAAGAAAGTACATTCAGATTACCGCTGAACCTGATGGTGATTAAACAAGATTTAAAACATAAAGAGGAACCATGTCAGTGAGCCCTGAGTCCCGCTTGTTAGCGGAGAAGCAGGCGAGCCTGGTGCACACTGACAGAGTTACACACACGCAAACCCTTTCTCCACACAACAGCTGGCAGTACATAAGGAAAGTTTGGGAATTTTAATCTGTGTACAGTACACTACATGACCATGTTGTGACTGCAGCCAGGTTTAATGACGTCTGTGGCCTAATTTATAGCCCCTTCCATCTGCATTATACAAGAAAACAAACGTCATGTGTTCCTGTACTGAGAGAGATCTGGGGTTACTGAGGGAGAGAGCACTTAGACTTCACTGTGAGTCTAATTATATACATTACACATTATACACATTACACACATTACTCAGCTCGCTGGGATCAATACTTTTATTTTATTATGTATTTCACAAAAACAACAATGGGGTGTATGTGTGTGTGTGTGTGTGTGTGTGTGTGTGGGGGGGGGGGGGGGTGCAGACAAGAACAGCACATATTGAGATACACATTATATGTTACATACTCCAGACAGAATGAAGAACATAGTATATGACAGATAGTTAGACTAAGTTATTTAAATAAAGTATTAGGGCTCTTGACCCGTGTTAGAAAGTCCACGGCTCTTTTCAATGCCGGACATCTCTGCAGCGCTCGACTTCATTGTAGTGATCTTTGACTTTAATATGGGATGGTATTGAAAGCTTTCAGCACTGTCCATGGCCCAATCCTCTGGCTCATATTCAGTGCCAATATTTCATTTGACTACTGCCAGGCTTGGGAAGCTGTTTGAAGGTTGACTTCCTCCTGTAGATTTTCATCTTTCCCCAATATTCTTTTCATAAAATCACTCAGCGATGGTTTCTCTAAAAGTCTAAAAGGCCACGGAAGAAAAGTGAAACCATTTAAAGCAAACTAGACTTTCTGTCTGTGTGATTATCTGGCCTTTACGATGGTCATGCGACACCGAGGCGGAAATCTTTACCGCTCAGCGGTAACTCGTTACTTATTTGAAAATTGTACACAGAAAAACTATGTTCCGAGGGGCGAGGTCACGTCGGCCTGTCGGTAAAATCTCCGAATCTCACAGCCGATTTCTCTGTGTTTTGTTTCCCTAGTTGGTGGGGGATCTTCTGGACTTCTGCTTCTACACTTTCCGTGAGTCTCAGGCCCTGAAAGTGGAGTTTCCTGAGATGCTGGTGGAGATTATCAGCGACCAGCTACCAAAGGTGGAGTCTGGACTCACTCACACACTCTACTTTCACAAGAAGTGACATCACACCACAGCCTCTCGGAGGTCGAAGGGCTTTGCCTTAAAATCGCCCACGTCAGTGCGTCACACCCCCCTCCTACCACCTCCCACATAAGGCGGGAGAGAGGCTCATTGATTCGCTGTTGCTGCCGCTCGTCAGCTGGTGAGCCAATCAGGAGGGTCGTGTTACAGAGCATCCCGCCCCCAAAGGCTATGATTTTAATGGAGATGAAGCCATACGGACATTTTTTTAAAGATTTTTGGTCACACACAGTCACATACAAACACGATAAATTACTTGCCTCTCCCTGGAAATCAATAACTGTGGCTTTTATATAACAAGTAGTACTATAAGGACGTGCTCACTTCAGTTTGCAGTGTACTGTTTTTTTTTAAGGCAGTCCTGCATAATTTCAAAACAAAACATTTTTTTCTGTCTAGAAGAACATATAGGCCATTTGCAAGGGGAATGAAAGAGCGCTTTAGTGACATGTGTGTGTGCATTTTCCAAGGGCTTTACAAGTTTAATGAAAAACTGTTTCATGAAAAAACCGGTACAAATCGATAGTTTTTAAATTAATCCTAAATCCCTTGTCGGTATGTATTATGCTACACACATGTGCATGAATATGTAATCATTCTACAACAATCAAGCTTTTACTGGTATACGAACTGTATAAATATATACACTATATTACACAACAGAAAACATTTAACATTAAATATAAGGCACTAGTAGAGGACAGTAGAAAGTCTGGTCAGATGCATTATCAGACTTTTATGAATTAGGTGGTCAGCTTGAGACATACAAATTTCATTGTATGTTATTAAACTTTTTCCAGTACTAGTAGTGAAATAGTAAAAAATACAATATGAACTTGCAATACAATATGAACCTATTGTTTTTGTCTCATGACATGTGTGTAACTGATTTATACATAATCTTTGCCATAATTGATGTTCTTACATATTACAGTCAAGTAGTTTCTTTTTTTTATAGTCTGATAATCCAGTCAGTTAAAACCAGCTCTTTGTGAATCCGACAAATACTCGAAATGGCTTTATTTCAAGGTTCCTAAAAAAAATTTGTGAAACATTTCTATGAATTATTGTTATGGTTTTTTAAATAGATCAACTGATAACATTTTATAACAAGGTGCTTCTTTCCTACAGCTGAACTTTGATAGCTGCACATGTACAGATTATAATTTGATAGAATATGGAAATATCTGAATATCTTTTCAGTTTTACTGTAGCACTTGTTAGAGCAACCTTGGAATAAAGTGGGTTTCAGTTAATGCTGAATAAATATATAATATAATATATAAATATATAATATATATTTCAGCTTACCTGTAAATGGCATTGCTTCAAACAAAACAAAACAAAAAAACTATAACAAAATATAGGTTGATGTTGTATAGAAGAAGATGGCAGTACACAGTGGAAAGTGATACTGGCGTATTGGATGCGTCAGTGTGCATACTTGAGTCACACCCCCTCATTGTTTTAATTGAGTCTGAAGTATGTCTTCATTGGATCATTCTCTTTTTATTTTTATATCATACAAATGACATCACCAGACTCTGGCAACCAAACAGCAGACGACAGTGGATGAGATGTAAACTGTTATGTGATTGTGTGTCCGACTACAAAAAGTGGGGTAGCGTGTGTCTGATGACAAGTGGGGTAGTGGTTGTTTTGGCTTCCAAGAGCTAATGTGAGTACATACTCAATTTGAGGGTATATGGCTCTCACAAAGGATAACGGACTTCCTACTGTCTACCTTAGATTTTACACAGAGGAATAACTGTGACACTTGGGGCATTAGTATTTGTTTTATTGTTCAGAAATGTTATTGACACTTTGGGTAGTTTGCTCTTTAACCCCTGATCTAACATGGAGGCACATTTGTGTGCTGTTTATTCTGATGGAAAGGTAATGTTACAGCAAAACTACACAATTATGACTTTAGAAAATTAATGAAAGAATTAAAAAGAAATTTCCAGGCTTTTACAAATTATTTTTGCAATCTTTGCTGTTCTGTATATTGCTGTATAAAATATTGTGTGAAGGACCTGAAATAAGCTGTAAGGAGTTTTTTTTTTTTTGTTTATACACATATATAAACAAAATAAAAGATACTAATTGTTAATGGTTCATAGGAGGAATGGGAAAGTATTTTTGAAAGATCTCTATTTTGTTGGGAAAAAAATATTGAAGTACTTTGTCTAAAAAGATCATTTTTTATGTAAAGTGAAATGTTTATGCATGCTTACTGACGAGATGTTTACAGTGTGTTTATGAAGGGAAAGTGCCTTTATCTGATATTATTTACCATTTTCCAGTATCTGTTGTAAATAACCACAGTGAATAATTTCATTGATTAGCATAAAACATTTCTACTTCATGGTGGTCTTTTGTTGGAAAACCCATAGCTTCTGTAGCTCCCCGCAAATTATACTGATGTGCTTTGACTTTTATGGAATATAATGGCGCTCACATCCCCAGGAGAAGCCAATACGGAAATTAATATGAATGCTCATAGTGTTCATCATGTGGCTGGCACAAAATTTCTGAAGGTAAGATTAAAGGCGAAGGCGAAGTGTTAATTCACTCTGGATTACTGTGAACTGAAAATAATCTTGCTTTTTTTTTTTGCTTGTACTTTTCACATTTTAATTCAATGGATCCCTTGGAGTTTGGGGGGGGGGGGGGGGGGGGGTTGGAATAAAAGCTGAACACCATAGAATGCCTTCATTGAGAAGACAAACTGTCATCACTGGAAAGTAATTTATTTTTTCAAAAGCATTCTGAAATCAGACCAATTAACTACATACAATTCAATAACACATTATGACACCTAGCAGTTATGACACCTAGCAGGCATTCAATTTGTCTGCATTTCGTGTAAAGCAGGATTTTCCTACAATGATTGGGAAAGGTCGTGAGCATGTTTAAGCATTTCTTTCTCAAATAATTCATCAAGGCCTTTAGAATATTAGCGCTGAAGAGCTTTCACCCCTGTTTCAGGTTACATTTTTCAACAAAGGCTCATGGTTTCAACTTTTTTTTCTTTATTTTTTCAGCTATCAGTAGACCCTAGATAAGGCACAGTGTACAGATACCAGCCAGTAGATCCAGTGCTAACCGTTCACAGCAAATGGGGGTTTATTTGAGGTTACTCTGACGGCAACGCATTGACGTTTTCATTGCTATTTTTAAACCCCACCACCGAAAACAACAGTGTGAGGATGGATTAGGTAACAGACAAGAGGAAAAGACAACAATTCATAATCAAAAGTGTCCACACAGGCAGATTTAGAAAATAACATGGATTTTAATTGTAGTAAAAGCATTAGTAGTAATAGGCATACTTATTTCTGCACTGTAATGGAAATGCACATCCATAAAGCAGATTCTGCAGATATATACAAGGTTCAATGGAAATAAATCAGCTGGTTGGGAGAGACAGTCTGTACTCTGTAGAGAGACAATTATGAGTCAAACTCATAATTCCTCTTTCCACAGAACCTCTTTGAGTTGAAATGCTATTGACGTGGAAACTGCAACACATAGTACATACGTATATGTTTCTGTTGTCTGATGCTAGTTTGTGGGTTTAGCAATTAAGCAATATACCCATACAATCCCCCAAAATACCCCCTATTCATTTTTTACTTTTTTCATCCAATACTTTGTGTAATATTTCTGTTATCTACATTATATTAGCACTTTTAATTATAACATCAGCAAAACAGTTCATACAAACAACTTACTGTGTATATTTTATGCAGATATGGCTACAACTGTATTTGCAAAAAAATATCAAGGGATTCAAATAAACCCTTTAACAAAGACATGCGTTTTCATCTTTTATCTTTATTCTGTTCATACATTTGAATGTAATACTGGCACATTTTAATTTTTATATTAGGACATTTCACTCAGAGTTACTGTTTAAACAGTCCACATGTCTGAAATAGAAATTTTATAGGATAAAAAATATTATAAGCAAAACAAAGTAATAAAATTTAATCTTTAGCAAAATATCAGTCAACGTATATATATAAAATAATAACCATGTTGCAGAATGTAGGGTTACTATTTTTTAAGGCATGAAAGTGCAAAATAAATAAGAAGAACTCAGGCATATAAAATCTCTAAATATTTACTTGGAAAATACAGTTGTTTGAGAGCAAAATAAATGTGCCCTAATAACACAATATTACAAGTACATCATTAATCTATCTTCACATAGACTGTATGGCGTTATCTATTCCAGCTAACAACACTACAATGCCAAATAAAACCATGTAAATATTGTGACTTAAAACTGTAGCCAACTGAAAGACAAGAATAACTATAATTCTGAGTAAATGTAAATATTATCAGGAGAATTACACTTTTCCATGCTAGTACTTGGCTAGTCCCAGTTATAATTTTTTAAAGTTTGTTCCCAAATAATACAGTCAGAAAGAAATGTGCAAAAACTGTACCTATAGGGGTACAGTGGCTTAGGTCTTAGGGTTCCCTCAAAGGCGTGGCCATTGTACCCTTCACCCTGTTGGATTAATATTCTAAGGTTAAAATATGACCCAGTGAGGTAACATTAACAGACCCCTACCGTACCCCTTTTTTCTGACGGCATATAATATAATGATATAGAACTGTTCCTAGCACAGGATAATGGGTGGAGCGTTTGATCTCTATGGAGACGCAGCTACATCAGTAACAGGGTGGCTGTACAGGGAGAGGTTATGGGGAGCGAGAGAAAAGGAGAGAAGAGCAAAGAAGGCAGGAAGAGACACTGATTAGTAATAAGGAAATGAATGCAGCTCCCTTCCCCCCCTTGAGAGAGAGAGAAACTCACAGTTAACCTCATTTAAGAGTCTTCCCACTCGCCAGACCGTTTGCTCTTTTATACAGTTCCACAACCCACTCCAAATCTCACACAGATTTACACTGGCTTTGCTGTCTCAATCTGCCAGACATAAAGAATGTTCCGGATCAGTGGGATTTCATGGCTGCTCCTTTATTTCACACATTCCCAATTCTCTGCCCTACTTTCCCGTTATTTAACTTTTCCTGTAATTGGACCATTCTCATTTTCATTTTCTTTTTTTTTTTAAATTTCCATTGTTGGTTTAAGTGAAGTAGAAATAGTCCATAGTACACTTATTAAACCAAGGCATTTTTCTTGACCTAAATGAAATTGGAGCTCATCATTTTAATCTGAGATATTTCTATTCTTCATATGCACCAAGAGAGATCAACATTTGGCTTTGTTCTGACAGTGTGAGAGAGGACTGAGCTCTTTGGTGCGGCTGCTTCAGACGAGAGGAAAAGAACACCCAGAATATACTCTATCCAGGTGTTACTGACACCTGCTCTGTGTGTGACAGATCATTCTACCTGCTCTGTGCGTGACAGATCATTCTACCTGCTCTGTGCGTGACAGATCATTCTACTGTCAAAAGACCCGGAGCTTCCTGCAGGTGTGGTGCTAGCGTATAGCGCAACATCAGCTCTTCATGCACAACACCTATCCAGCGTTGTGCAAAGCATGGCGCCACGGTTCGCTGTACCTGTGAAAATGTGACAGACCTGCCACGCTGCATTACAGGCATTTAGCAGACGCTCTTATCCAGAGCGACTTACACAACTTCTTATTACATTTATCCATTCATACAGCTGGATATATACTGAAGCAATTCAGGTTAAGTACCTTGCTCAAGGGTGCAACGGCAGTGTCCTACCTGGGAATCTAACCTGCAACCTTTCGGTTACAAGTCCAGTTCCTTAACCATTATACTACACTGCCGCCCGCTGCCAAAGTCAGTCTTCTTAAGTAATTTAGTCTTATGTTTAGACTTCAAATCTTATTTCTAATACTTTTTTTGTTGCTAAATAAGACAAAAAGATTGGCAATGAGGTAAAACCGTTCGACTCATTTCAATATTTGCCAAAGGGGTAAGATAATTTCACTTGTCAAGCAAACAGTAACCTAAAACCAGCTAATATTTTGCACTTGTGAGAGAAAAAAAAAAGGATTTTAAGTCTGATTACAAGACTAAAACACTTGTAAAGACTTTTTTTTGCAGTGAAGAACAGCTAGCAGATGTTTTTGCAAATGTAACACGGTTTACGATGCAGAGCTGTAGACCAGGTCTTGGAGGAAAGAAAAAAAAAAAGCTAGTTAACAACAATGTTATTACTATATTACTATTACTGCATCACAAAATATCAAAACAAAAATGAAATAATAAACCTCAGCATTGACAAGGTACTTAGTCTTCTTTTAAATATGAAGGAATATTCAGCCGAAAAGCAAACATCTGTAAAGCAATTATATGTTGGCAACAGAATAAGTTTTCAATACTGACCATATTAGGGTCAGATTATGACATTCATCATAAGTATGAGCTGGGTTTCTTTCATATATCAAACAATAAGTAAATGTTAACATCCTGAAATCTGTCAAATTTAATGGCAGGTTTATCTAAATTTACTCGGCCGGATCATATACAGAGTCCAATTAATTGTTTTAAAATGTCTAAGTTATAAATATTGTTTTAAATGTCTACTTTTGCTGTCCTAACTTAAGCACCACTCATTACAGCTCACTGACAGAAAGTTGATTGACAGAGATCTGTAATGAGTAAATTAATTAGACTTTTGGGTCGTGTGATCTCTACTCTAAGACAGACACCAGAGTGGTAATACCATTCTCACTGTAGTAAAGAGCTCACTATCTGCCTCCACACATTTCATACAGACACAGAGCTCAACCATGCTGAGTCTTTCCCTGTCGGAATAATAACTATTTCTGTATGTTTAATAGGGTGCTGCAGTGCATTTAATCTCCAGTGTTGGATTCTGGCAGTTTTAGAAGTAGGTCTAACACTAGAGGCTGTTCTGCAGGCTTGGAGCTGGATTCTGCCATAAGAATATGGACCTAGAATGCCAAATAGCTCCTCATGGCTAGTACTATACTGACGGTGTATCAACGCACCTCTCTACACATCTAGAGAAACTACATTTTAATGTAAGAGGGGTTTACACTCAATGTATGTTCTTATCCTGAATTTACACTTCTGTTTCTCAGAAAAAAACCTCCAACAACAACCCTTTACACAGTAAAGTGTTAATTCAACTCGATAACAGTTTATACGAGTCCAGTCTGGCCATAGTGGACTCATACGAACTCTGTAAGGGTTGATTTAACACTGAACATTTTACAGTGTATCATCATATACATTTCCCTGTGCTCTACTTTATAATGAAGCTGCCTTCAACAGCACATAAAAGCTTTAACATATTATTTCAGAACGCCAATATGCACTCCTCAGTCTTCAATGGTTGTGATGAATGTGAATCGGGATTTAACCCTTTAAAGACGGCGAGTGTGAGGACAGAGCCTGGTTGTGTCCTGGAGCAGCTCGGAGTGGATGGCGCAGAGCCACAGTCAGCACACAGAGCTGAATAATGGAGATGATTTGGCCGGCTCATTAGCTCAGTCTCGTCTGATTATGTAAGTGTACACTAGCATGGGCACACAAGCCATTCCCCCCCTCCAGACGTACTGTATACTCTCACTTTGGTCAGACTCAGTTACAGCACAAGGCACCTGCAGCTGCCGTGCTGTAATTATTGCATAACGCGCTACAGTACAAGTGGCCTGGAAGCAGCGGTGTAATTACATGGCTCATGACATCACACGCTAACTCCTGGCTTCTTTAGGGCTCATAGGGAACGATCTGCCAGGCGAATGGAGGCAGAGGAGCGTAGCGATGGGTGCCACTGGCAGGCAGAAATAAATACTCCTCGGAAAAAAACTAAATCATTAGAAAAGAAAGAACAAAATGTATTAGAGCAGAAGGGAGCTACTGGAGGGTCGACACGGTGGTGAACTGTGGCCTCACATCACACCTGATTACCCCCCCCTCCCAGTTAATGTCCCAGGCCCCTGCATGGGCGTCGACAGAGCCCCAACCTCACATAGCCTTCCCACATGCCCCCTTCTGATTCACCCTTCAGCCCGTTTTTATTCTACACCACAACCTTTCAGTCCTTCTGTGAGCAGAACCAGTGGAGTCACCATCCCTCTGCTCCTTTTAAATCCACAGCCACAGTACGTTCCTTCAATATTTTTTATTCTTGTTTTCATTTCAGTGTGTGTAACGCAAAAATTGCGTCAAAAACCGTGTCTGACATTTTGCTAGTGTTCTTCACCGATAATATTGAAGAAGAAGCCAGTTGAGGTTTCCACTGGCATCATTTCATGCCCATCATCTCAAATTCAGCCAATGAGAGTAGACAAGAGGTTCAAAGGTCAGCCTATTACAGGCTCCAGGGAGGCTTGGTTGGTAAAACTCAATCACAAACACAGGCTGAGCATGTCACCCCTAGCTTGTGTTTATGCTATTTCATAAGCTAACTATGACTGAGAATCTGTTGTTACAGGTATGAACTGGCTACTTTCAATAGTAAGAATGCTTGCATACCTGCCAAATTTACCCACAGGTGCTTGGAGAGGATATGCAAGTAGAAATAAAAAGCTGTTACACCAATTTATGTAGAAGCATAATAGTCAAGCATATTTCTTGCTTTAGTTGCATTTTTTTTGGTTGCAGTAGTATCCATGGGAAAAAATGTAGCAATGGTATTTAGAATTATAGGCTACTTTTATGAAAATGTATATGACATAATGGAACGTATCGCTTCTCACCTCGGCCAATTCAGAAGTGTTGACTTGTAATACATAATTAAAAAGAGCTTGATATGAAATATGAAACATACTCAAATACTGATTGTGCAGCCTTACAATGATGGCTTATCTTAACGATTCCATTTTATGTACAATCAGGTAGTAAGCACCTGTTTACATGAATAATGCAGCTTCTCTCGTACCAGCGTCTAGATCAAGTCAACGAGCTGCTAAGATTTTAACAAACACCGTAGCCATGATGTACATCATACTAGTAATCTAACATCTTTTGGGAAAGGAGGCCCAGGTTAAGTTACAAAGATTTTAACAATTCTCTGGTCATTGTTTGTGTTATCACGGACACGCACAACTTTATAGTGTCCCTTCCGTATGAATGGCACTAACCGACAGCTCAGTTTCAGCTCGTAATGAGGATGTCGGTTACTATTCTCTGTGAAAAACATCATAACTTTACTCAAGGGTACCCAAAGGACAAATCAGTTAGCTGCTTCTGCCCACATAATTATTTCTGTAGGAGCTGAGAAGGATAAAGTCTGTGTTGTTTGGAATTAGCATTCACAGAATGGCACAGCATATTTCATGTGCAGATTACAATTTAATTTTCATATTTCCATGGTGCAGAAGATGAGCTCAACATGTAATAGAAAGCGTCCCTCTGGTACGACTGGTGTCAAATACTCATTGTAATAAACTTGATAAGCAGTCAAATCCACAGGCCAATTGTCATTTATTTTACATCTAAGTGCATCAGTAAGACAAATGACATCTCCTAAGAGATTTGAATCAAAAACCTCTTTATTTGTTTAACATTGAACAATATATATTTAAATGCGTTTTTACCCACCCCGTCCTCTCAGGCTTACCATATGAAATACAAGTAAAACCTTAATATATTTCATAAATCAATTTAATAAATTACTGCAATTTCATTTCAAAACAAACATGGACAACAGGACAGCTTTCAGAGAGAGTGAAATGATTTCCCCCCCTAACAGCAGTACACGACCGGTCATATTGAACACCAACCTGAAATAGATAAAAATTCAAAACAATTCAAACAAAACTAAAAAAAAATAAAAAAAGGTTGGACTTTATAAATGTTAGTTTCCATTTGAGACCTTTCATCGAATATGAAATACAAAAGTAAGAAAAGGGAAAAGTTGCCTTTGTGATCATTTAAAAAATAATATATAGTTAACACAGCGTATCATAAAAATGTTTTTTTTTTTTCTGGCACCCTTTTGAGCTGAAAATATTAAAATACAGCTGCACAGAGCAGGGGGTATTTAGTGCAGGCTTAGAGCACATTTCAGTAATATAGCCTTATACACATGCTATAGGGCCTGCGGGCTTGTATTCTCTAACCCCTGATCAAACACAAAATTATATAAAGAGCTATCAATTCAATCAATATTCCTACGAGTTTGATCTGAAGAGGAAGCCAATGAGACTGCAGGATGTGTGTAAACAGGGCGGCCTTTAGCACAAGCCAATGAGCCCGTGCATTTATAAATGTAACTGTGGTTATAATATATAGTGCAGCACATGCGATGTGTCCATTTAACCATCATGGATTCAAAATGAAGATCAAAGCATGCAATAATTCTGAACGTTTAAAACGACGAGTGATCCATTTCATCCCCACACTCGTATATGATTTTTAAAAACGTACATCTCAGCACCGGCCACAAGGCTTTTAGTACTGTCAAACTATTCTTTGAATTGTAAAACAGCAGTCTTGTTAAAAAAAAAAAAAAAAAAAAACTATTTTTAATGGCAGTTTCTGGGTCCATAACTGTCAGTGAAAAAGTAAAAAGCATAAAAAAGTATGCAGATGTGAATGAGAAAAGGTCTATGTGTATATAAGGTCATGGATACCATGCATAGCTGGGCAGACAGACAGACAGACACACACACACACACACACACAGGGCTATAGCATCTCTACGTAGTTCTCTGGAATCAGGCCCCGCCTCCCCTCCAGCTCCCCCTCCAGCCAGCCCGGCTCACGGGACAAAGTCACTGTGGAAAAAAACAAAACAAAAAAAAAAACACGTTGAGCAGGACTTTTAAATCACCGGGGCGACCGGCACACTCTTCCGCGCATGATGATGTTTGAAAAATTTCAACAAATAACTGAGGGCAGAAATTGAGACGAGGAAACGGAAACGGTTCAGAGGCATTAAAAGAGAGCGTGGATTAACAAACGGAGGACGTGTGGAATTTAATTCCGCTGTTAGGAGACGCTGTGGTCAGTCAGAGCTGCAAGGGGGCTCATGACCGCGCGCGGGCAGATACAGCCGTAAGCATTTCTAGTGTTAATAAACCTTTTGTGGCAAAAAGAACATGGAGAAAAACAGCGGAGCTGACGGTGACGTTAACCCCGCTTGCACTGCCTGACTTTGCATCGCGTGAGAGAACTGGGCTTCCAGCCAGGAGGTTGCCGGTTCTTATCCCACATATTTTCCCCTTAATCAAAGCGCCTAAGCCCAACTGCATTCATACACCGCAGGCTGCACAAAGGGGTGAAACGCGTTCCATAGGGGTCACCCCAGGACAGGACAGCCGTTCCACACGGGACACCCCAGGACAGGACAGCCGTTCCACAGGGGTTACCCCAGGACATGACAGCCGTTCCACAGGGGTCACCCCAGGACAGGGCGGCCGTTCCACAGGAGTTACCCCAGGACATGACAGCCGTTCCACAGGGGTCACCCCAGGACAGGGCGGCCGTTCCACAGGGGTTACCCCAGGACATGACAGCCGTTCCACACGGGTCACCCCAGGACATGATGTGTGTGTGTGTGTGTGTGTGTGTTACAGGGATGATGAGTGTGTGTGTGTGTGTGTGTGTGTGTGTGTGTGTGTGTTTTACAGGGATGATGAGTGTGTGTGTGTGTGTGTGTTACAGGGATGATGAATGTGTGTGTGTGTGTGTGTGTTACAGGGATGATGAGTGTGTGTGTGTGTGTGTGTGTGTTACAGGGATGATGAGTGTGTGTGTGTGTGTGTGTGTGTGTGTGTTACAGGGATGATGAGTGTGTGTGTGTGTGTGTAGCGCCCCATTGTGCCCCGAGACGAGGATTCAACTTCCAATCAGGGGCCTCTGTGCTCGCGCTCTTATTTTGAAGGCGGTGCAGATAAACACTTCCTCATTGAAAGAAATGAAATGCTTTATAGTGTAAATATTATTATATTAATAATGTGTTATTCTTACACATCAATCCAAGAAAAGCTGAATCATGACTTCTTTATAACTTCTTCATAACTTCAGTAAAATTTCATACTGAGCCCAGAGATAGTGATGCTCGGAGGCCCAGCCTGGCCCTACTAAAGCCAGGCTTAAGGCCAGAGAGGCAGAAGCACAAAAACATGGGCTTTTACTGAGCGGTTATTCGTGGTTAATCGCTGTGTCGTACGGTTTACACCTTCATCAATCCCGTTTACACCTCCATCAATCCCGTTTACACCTTCATCAATCCCGTAAGACTCCACCAGAAAACAATCCAACATCACATCACGACTACACTGCATTGTTAAAGCCTGAAAACAGTTTAAACCCGTGTGTTTCTGCCTGGCTGCAAAGCCTCCTGTGATGAAAACCCAAAAAAGAACAAGGTCAAACAATCCAAATATTGTTTCCACTCTGAAAGTGAACAAAACCCTCCAAAAGAGCCACTTTTATTATGAAAGTCCAACTGGGGAACTTCAAAACAAAGGAGGCGGAGTTGCTCTCATTTCGTCTGAGAGCGACAGCAGAGATTCCCAAACTTTTCTGGGACCTGAAATGAAATCCGCCGTCCAATTCATTCTGCGCCCCCCCCCCCCCCCTACCACCGCCCCGCCGGCCGGCCCGCCCCCCCCCCATGCGATGGCAGAGATTTCCTCCGGTCCCCGGGTGCGAAACCAATATTCGCGCATTTCTGAGCAAATGACTGGTGGCGCTGATAACACTTACCGCCGTCGAATATAGCGCCGACCTGGAAGGATAACTCGGAGTCGTGCTCAGCCTCACAGGGGTACACCGCCTTCGCCTTCCTGTTTGTGACACTGAGAAATGGAGGCAATCAGTGGGTGCGGACTTTAGGGCCGATTACTCCACACTTCAATTTGGGCATCGCTCCGCCTGAAACAGCACAGGAGGTGGGGTGGCTGAAATAACTATCCCCGGCCTGGCCTGGCCTGGCCTGGGCCGACCCGAGTACCGGGCTGAGTGAGTGTGTGTGTGAGAGAGTGTGTGAGTGTGAGAGAGTGTGTGTGAGAGTGTGTGAGTATGTGTGTGAGAGTGTGTGAGTATGTGAGTGAGTGTGTGTGACTGCGTGTGAGTGAGTGAGTGAGTGAGTGTGTGTGTGTGTGTGTGTGTGTGACTGAGTGTGAGTGAGTGAGTGAGTATGTGAGTGTGTGTGTGTGACTGCGTGTGAGTGAGTGAGTGAGTGTGTGTGTGTGTGTGTGTGACTGAGTGTGTGTGTGAGTGAGTGTGTGAGTATGTGTGTGAGTGTGAGAGAGTGTGTGAGTATGTGAGTGAGTGTGTGAGTGAGTGTGTGTGACTGCGTGTGAGTGAGTGAGTGAGTGAGTGAGTGTGTGTGTGTGTGTGTGTGAGTGAGTGTGTGAGTATGTGTGTGAGTGTGAGAGAGTGTGTGAGTGTGTGAGAGTGTGTGTGTGACTGTGTGTGAGTGAGTGAGTGTGTGTGTGTGTGTGTGTGTGCATGTCTTGCAACCAAATGCATGTCGACACACACAGCTGTCTTAACTGATTCTACTAGGTTATTAAATATTCCATCCATGAACTCTACTCAATGCAGAGCAAATTAAACAAAGAATATTATTTCCCACTCTTCCAACCTGGTTATGACGTCATGTTGCATTCCCTGAATTCAGTTCCGTGATGTCATGGAAACCCAGTACATACACATGTGTAAAGTTTATTGAAAATATATTTTTTTAGCTTCAACGAAAAGCCAAAAACAAATAATCGGCAAGGGTTCTGGCAGAGCAGCATTGATTTCTGTCTCTCAACAAAATGCTGATTTCCACTGGCAGCATTACAGGGTAAAGATAGAAGCCTGTGAGCGCCGATGGCCTGATAAAATTTAAAATGGTTTTCTCAGAGAGAAACGACTACATCCACCATCTCGCAAACTCCCACCGTTCTGCGGTGGTCAACCCCCTTTGAGTTTTTGTCGTAGCGCTTTTGCGGGGCCTCTCGCAGGAATTACAGACCGATATCGCATAAGCAGTGTGTGTGTGTGTGTGTGTGTGTGCGTGCGTGTGTGCGCGTACAGCATAAGCAGCAATGGACTGCAGATGAAATCAAACCGCTCATTTATTTACGTGGCGTTGTGAAGCCACTGAAAATGCGATGGCAATAAATCAGTCCTTTGATTTCATCTTCGGTCCAACGCACACACACACGCTGTATCAGCCGCTGGAATTCCACTGGAAGAGAAGCGAGTACAGCACGCCGTCTCTATGGAGATGCAGGCGAGCGAGCGAGCGAGCGAGAGAGAGAGAGAGCGAGTGCACTCATAAGGTCCCTAAGGAAGGCCTGAATAGCTGCAGATGAGTGTGTGTGTGTGTGTGTGTGTGTCTGTGTTAGAGGGACGATGAGTGTGTGTGTGTGTGTGTGTCTGTGTTAGAGGGACGATGAGTGTGTGCGTGTGTGTGTCTGTGTTACAGGGATGATGAGTGTGTGTGTGTGTTTGTCTGTGTGTTAGAGGGACAATGAGTATGTATGTGTGAGTGCGTGTGTGTGTGTTAGAAGGACGATGAGTGTGTGTGTGTGTGTGTGTGTTACAGGGACGATGAGTATGCATGTGTGTATGTTTGTGTGTTAGAGGGACAATGAGTATGTATGTGTAAATGTGTGTGTGTGTGTGTGTGTGTGTTAGAGGGACGATGTGTGTGGGTCATTCCGTGTCAAATCAACCAGTGGTCCCTGCATGACCCTCTCAGATTTTGATGAAACTCCATCATAATAATCCATTGTATGAAAAATTAACACACACACAAAATTAGCCTCATACGACATGTCGTTTCCGAGATATGGCCTCCTGAAATTTGCTCAAAACCTCCGTCTTTCGCACTCGCGAGTCGTGAAAACGTGCAAATGTGATTTGTTCCGACTTTGGAAGCTTATAACTTGGGATTGGTAACAGCTATAGAGCTGAAACTTGGTATCCTAAATTACTTTCTTCCGTATTGCACGGATCTGGCCCCTACTTGTACCCCCTTCCCTTTTGAAGTTATATGCACCCAAAGTAGCCACTTTGTTCAGTCGCACATGTTTTTGGTGATTTTCGAGGTCACCCTGTGCCCATACAAGTGGACATATACATCCCATATCACAGATGTATTATCTATAGGTGTATGTCTATGGTCACAAGCAAGTACAGGATAATCAATTCATTTGTAAAGAAATGACATCCATCCAAAGTTGGGTCCGGGTGAAAAAAAGTCAAAAACACAACCGTCCATCTTGTCAATAAATCACCATGTGGACAGTTAAACCTTTTTCTGAAATTTACACCAGTTAAACAGATATATTAGATCTACTCATCAAACAAATTTCAGCTTTGGTACTCAACTCCTTCATGGTTAAACCACATTTTGAAAAATACTAATTTTGCACAATTCCGGGGATACAAAACTTGAAATCGGCCGATCTACGTGCATAAGGTCTGATCACAACATGCATATTTATCACAGGAGATAGATAAAATAAAGTTAAGATGCCCCCTAGGGCCTAGAGCTAAGGTTAGATGTGGGATTTTCCCATGTCAGGTAAATACAGGGATAACCCATTACGCAATGATGGGATTTCCCATTACCAGGCAACAATATTTGGTAAATTTCATTCTAGCTCTATCATTCAAGAATTGAGATCCCATCAGTGAGCCTCGTCGATTACAGAATACATCCCAACTATATTTATTTACTAACTGCGAAACATGCGTGTGCTGCTGTTACTGTACCATGCATAGTTTCCTAGGCCTACAATGCAATAACACTTATTTGGAAGCAGTATTCATAAACTCCTCAAAATGGCAGGGACATCTTCCATGTCAGACTGCAGTATTGGTTTGGTGTTAAATGATGCTTGCCACAAAACAACCTTCAGAAGAGAAAGGGGTTTGATGGCTGCAACCGAGTTGTCACAAGAGGACATAAAACTATTGGCATGGAGAAGTGGAGTGACATTATCTGACATTATCAGTATATGGTTTAAAGTACATGTACTATAAACCATATATGTCTGATACATAATTTGACGTCTGATACATAATTTGACACTTAAGTAGTAACGTAACTCTTAAGACTTATGTGAATTCCTGATATGTTAAAATATGTGTACTTTTCAAAATGCTATCTAACCATGAAGGAGTTGAGTAACACAGCTGAAATTTGGTTGATGAGTAGATCTAATATACGTATCTGTTTAACTGGTGTAAATGTCAGAAAAAGTTTTAACTGTCCACATGGTGATCCATTGACAAGACGGACGGTTGTGTTTTTGACTTTTTTTTCACCCGGACCCAACTTTGGATGGATGTCATTCCTTTACAAATTAATTGATTAGCCTGTACTTGCTTGTGACCATAGACATACACGTATAAATAATACATCTGTGATATGGGATGTATATGTCCACTTGTATGGGCACAGGGTGACCTCGAAAATCACCAAAAACATGTGCGACTGAACAAAGTGGCTAATTTGGGTGCATATAACTTAGTAAGCTGATGTCATATTCTTGCAATTTGGAAGAAAGTAAGTTAGGATACCAATCCCAAGTTTTAAGCTTCCAAAGTTGGAAAAAAATCACATTCGCACGTTTTCACAACTCGCAAGCGCGAAAGACGGAGGTTTTGAGCAAATATCAGGAGGCCATATCTCGGAAACGACATGTCATATGAGGCGAATTTTTTGTGTGTGTTAATTTTTCACACAATGAACTATAATTATGATGGAGTTTCATCAAAATCTGAGAGGGTTTCTTTTCAGAAAATTGGCTGATTTGACACGGAATGACCCGTGTGTGTGTTAGAGAGGGATGATGAATGTGTGTTACAGTGGCGATGAGTGTGTGTGTGTGTGTGTGTGTGTGGGTTACATGGACGATCAGTGTGTGTGTGTGTGTGTGTTAGAGGGACGATGTGCGTGTGTTATAGGGACGATCAGTGTGTGTGTGTTTGTGCATTACAGGGACACAGTGTGGGTTACATGGACGATGAGTGTGTGCGTGTGTGTGTGTGTGTGTGTGTTTGTGCGTTACAGGGACACAGTGTGGGTTACATGGACGATGAGTGTGTGTGTGTGTGTTAGAGGGACAATGAGTGTGTGCGTGTGTGTGTCTGTGTTAGAGGGACGATGAGTGTGCGTGTGTGTTTGTCTGTGTGTTAGAGGGACAATGAGTATGTATGTGTGAGTGCGTGTGTGTGTGTGTTAGAAGGACGATGAGTGTGTGTGTGTGCATGTGTGTGTGTTACAGGGACGATGAGTATGCATGTGTGTATGTTTGTGTGTTAGAGGGACAATGAGTATGTATGTGTAAATGTGTGTGTGTGTGTGTTAGAGGGACGATGTGTGTGGGTCATTCCGTGTCAAATCAACCAGTGGTCCCTGTATGACCCTCTCAGATTTTGATGAAACTCCATCATAATAATCCATTGTATGAAAAATGAACACACACACAAAATTAGCCTCATACGACATGTCGTTTCCGAGATATGGCCTCCTGACATTTGCTCAAAACCTCCGTCTTTCGCACTCGCGAGTCGTGAAAACGTGCAAATGTGATTTGTTCCGACTTTGGAAGCTTATAACTTGGGATTGGTAACAGCTATAGAGCTGAAACTTGGTATCCTAAATTACTTTCTTCCGTATTGCACGGATCTGGCCCCTACTTGTACCCCCTTCCCTTTTGAAGTTATATGCACCCAAAGTAGCCACTTTGTTAAGTCGCACATGTTTTTGGTGATTTTCGAGGTCACCCTGTGCCCATACGAGTGGACATATACATCCCATATCACAGATGTATTATCTATAGGTGTATGTCTATGGTCACAAGCAAGTACAGGATAATCAATTCATTTGTAAAGAAATGACATCCATCCAAAGTTGGGTCCGGGTGAAAAAAAGTCAAAAACACAACCGTCCATCTTGTCAATAAATCACCATGTGGACAGTTAAACCTTTTTCTGAAATTTACACCAGTTAAACAGATATATTAGATCTACTCATCAAACAAATTTCAGCTTTGGTACTCAACTCCTTCATGGTTAAACCACATTTTGAAAAATACTAATTTTGCACAATTCCGGGGATACAAAACTTGAAATCGGCCAATCTACGTACGTAAGGTCTGATCACAACATGCATATTTATCACAGGAGATAGGTAAAATAAAGTTAAGATGCCCCCTAGGGCCTAGAGCTAAGGTTAGATGTGGGATTTTCCCATGTCAGGTAAATACAGTGATAACCCATTACGCAATGATGGGATTTCCCATTACCAGGCAACAATATTTGGTAAATTTCATTCTAGCTCTATCATTCAAGAATTGAGATCCCATCAGTGAGCCTCGTCGATTACAGAATACATCCCAACTATATTTATTTACTAACTGCGAAACATGCGTGTGCTGCTGTTACTGTACCATGCATAGTTTCCTAGGCCTACAATGCAATAACACTTATTTTGGAAGCAGTATTCATAAACTCCTCAAAATGGCAGGGACATCTTCCATGTCAGACTGCAGTATTGGTTTGGTGTTAAATGATGCTTGCCACAAAACAACCTTCAGAAGAGAAAGGGGTTTGATGGCTGCAACCGAGTTGTCACAAGAGGACATAAAACTATTGGCATGGAGAAGTGGAGTGACATTATCTGACATTATCAGTATATGGTTTAAAGTACATGTACTATAAACCATATATGTCTGATACATAATTTGACGTCTGATACATAATTTGACACTTAAGTAGTAACGTAACTCTTAAGACTTATGTGAATTCCTGATATGTTAAAATATGTGTACTTTTCAAAATGCTATCTAACCATGAAGGAGTTGAGTACCACAGCTGAAATTTGGTTGATGAGTAGATCTAATATACGTATCTGTTTAACTGGTGTAAATGTCAGAAAAAGTTTTAACTGTCCACATGGTGATCCATTGACAAGACGGACGGTTGTGTTTTTGACTTTTTTTCACCCGGACCCAACTTTGGATGGATGTCATTCCTTTACAAATTAATTGATTAGCCTGTACTTGCTTGTGACCATAGACATACACGTATAAATAATACATCTGTGATATGGGATGTATATGTCCACTTGTATGGGCACAGGGTGACCTCGAAAATCACCAAAAAACATGTGCGACTGAACATGGACGATGAGTGTGTGTGTGTGTGTGTACTCACCTCTCTTCCTGCTTGTCATTGTGGGTGTGAGAGACTCCAGGCTCCATGTTCATCATCCACGACACCATGGAGCATCGAGCTCTGTCAGCACGGGGAGGACAAAGAACAGTTACGCATTCATGTGTGTGTGTGTGTACCTGCATGTGTGTGGGTGTTTGTGTGTGTGCATGCATGTTTTTGTATGTGTGTGCTGTGCGTGCGTGTGTGTGCAGAGGTCATTGCTTCTTGGGTAAATGCAATCAGCAGCAACACACTCCTTCTACTGATGTCTCTGTGCAATGTGTGTGTGTGTGTGTCTCTGTGCAACGTGTGTGTGTCTCTCTGTGCAATGTGTGTGTGTGTGTGTGTGTCTCTGTGCAATGTGTGTGTGTGTGTGTGTGTGTCTCTTGCAATGTGTGTCTCACTGCTGTAAAATGTCAGACAATATTTCTTGTACAAGGTAGAACTGATCCCAGCCTGCAAGCGCCCTTTTCTTTTGCCACAGAAATCTTGCGGAAGCTCAGCCAATCAAAATCCCCTTCAAGCTGGACAAAGGGTACTTTCCAGATGTTTTTGAAGGAGAAAAGCCAGATGTTTGTGTCTCTGACATTTGGAAATGAGGACACACAGTTCTAACGGACCCAGGACAGGGAGACTTTGGGTCCCCCCCCCTGACCACACCTGTCCTGTATGGGACTCAGGACCTCTGAGCCTGGCTTTAATCCGGACGTGTGCAGGGAACAGTGCCAGATGCTTCCCTAAACCCAATAATACTCCTGTTATTACACTCCGCTCACCAGCCCATCTTTCTAAATAAGCTCAGTAATGGGTGCAATCCATTGCCTTCCTGTTCAATAACATTTTCAATAAAACTTTTTAAAAATGGTTTTGCTCGTTAATAAATGTTGCATTCTACCAAGAAATTAACTTCTGCTAAGAACAGAGCACTTTGCTCAGCAGTATTGAATCCTACATGATCCAGGACTATTTAAATTATTATTATTATTATTACTATTATACACTATCACCATAAAGGGGTAGAAATGCTAACGGAAGCTGTGAGTGTTGCTATAAGCATAGAGGGATAGAAATGCTAACGGAAGCTGTGAGTGTTGCTATAAGCATAGAGGGGTAGAAATGCTAACGGAAGCTGTGAGTGTTGCTACAAGCATAGAGGTATAGAAATGCTAACGGAAGCTGTGAGTGTTGCTATAAGCATAGAGGGATAGAAATGCTAACGGAAGCTGTGAGTGTTGCTATAAGCATAGAGGGGTAGAAATGCTAACGGAAGCTGTGAGTGTTGCTATAAGCATAGAGGGGTAGAAATGCTAACGGAAGCTGTGAGTGTTGCTACAAGCATAGAGGGGTAGAAATGCTAACGGAAGCTGTGAGTGTTGCTATAAGCATAGAGGGGTAGAAATGCTAACGGAAGCTGTGAGTGTTGCTATAAGCATAGAGGGATAGAAATGCTAACGGAAGCTGTGAGTGTTGCTATAAGCATAGAGGGGTAGAAATGCTAACGGAAGCTGTGAGTGTTGCTATAAGCATAGAGGGATAGAAATGCTAACGGAAGCTGTGAGTGTTGCTATAAGCATAGAGGGGTAGAAATGCTAACGGAAGCTGTGAGTGTTGCTATAAGCATAGAGGTATAGAAATGCTAACGGAAGCTGTGAGTGTTGCTATAAGCATAGAGGGGTAGAAATGCTAACGGAAGCTGTGAGTGTTGCTATAAGCATAGAGGGGTAGAAATGCTAACGGAAGCTGTGAGTGTTGCTATAAGCATAAAGGGGTAGAAATGCTAACGGAAGCTGTGAGTGTTGCTATAAGCATAGAGGTATAGAAATGCTAACGGAAGCTGTGAGTGTTGCTATAAGCATAGAGGGGTAGAAATGCTAACGGAAGCTGTGAGTGTTGCTATAAGCATAGAGGGATAGAAATGCTAACGGAAGCTGTGAGTGTTGCTATAAGCATAGAGGGATAGAAATGCTAACGGAAGCCGTGTGTTGAGGTAATATTATTCTGACCACAGGGCCACAGGATGCTTGGTAGGTGTGGCAACAGTAAGACTTGTTATAAAAACAGGAAGTGGCCACATTACCAGCCTGCAGAGGCTGACAAATACATAAATAAACCCAGGAAACATGCAGAGCATATACAACTAAGCAATTATCAATAAAAATACAATTTACAGTTATAACATCAATCAAACACTTTTACTGTGTTTAATTTCAAGCACTTTGTGGTTTTCTTTTTTTAGACAAATATTAATATTAATGCTGCATCATATATTTATGCTAAATGGAATACACAAGAAGAAAAAAGCATCATAAAAGTAATAGCATATTTTAACAGGATAGGTACACTCATCAACCAATGAGAAAAGGTGTGGAGATTATTCACAGCACAGGACACTCATATAATCCAATAACAACTGTTTCTGTAAGCGATCGTGTGTGTGTGTGTGTGTGTGTGTGTGTGTGTGTGTGTGTGTGTGTGTGTGTGTGTGTGAGAGAGAGAGAGAGAGAGAGAGAGAGAGAGAGCGCAAGAGAGACAGAGTAAGAGAGACAGAGTAAGAGAGACAGAGTAAGAGAGAGCGTGAGAGAGACCAAAAGCATACACATGACTGTCTGACACACCAAGGGGCTTAAATGAAGGTCGTAGTGATGCCGCACACCCACAGAATGTGCAGCGACACGCCTGCAAGGAGTGTGATCTGGCGTAGCGCCCACGAGAGGCCGTAGTTTAGGTCTATACTCAGCCTGGCACTGAGCTGTGACTCAGCAGTGCGCTGCTCTCTCAGGGGACAATAATAGCCATGCAGACGCCCCCGGGGGCCAGCAGAGGGCGCACCCGAGCGCACGGGACGGCGCGGCGCGGAGAGGTGACTGTGACCGCAGGTCGCATCCGCGGGTGATTTATCGCCACGCCGCCTCGCCTCGCTCTACCGACGGCAGCGACAGGAAGTCCAGCACTGCAGTGCAGCAAACCCACTCATTAAAACCGGCGTGTGTGATTGGCCGGCCGCCAACCCCCCGCCCCCCACAATTCCGCCCACACCTGAGATCACGTGAACGAACCACAGGGTCCGCTCAGGAGTCTCTCTCGAACAGCACGCGATACGCTTCGAGCTCAGGCACATTGTAATGGTACATGTTCCCGCTAATTCTGCGTGGGGGCAGGCAGCCCAAACGTTACCACGGGCCTCGTTTGGGCAGCTCACACTGTAAACTGTGCACGGGCCTCGTTTGGGCAGCTCACACTGTAAACTGTGCACGGGCCTCGTTTGGGCAGCTCACACTGTAAACTGTGCACGGGCCTCGTTTGGGCAGCTCACACTAAACTGTGCACGGGCCTCGTTTGGGCAGCTCACACTGTAAACTGTGCACGGGCCTCGTTTGGGCAGCTCACACTGTAAACTGTGCACGGGCCTCGTTTGGGCAGCTCACACTGTAAACTGTGCACGGGCCTCGTTTGGGCAGCTCACACTGTAAACTGTGCACGGGCCTCGTTTGGGCAGCTCACACTGTAAACTGTGCACGGGCCCTCGTTTGGGCAGCTCACACTGTAAACTGTGCACGGGCCTCGTTTGGGCAGCTCACACTGTAAACTGTGCACGGGCCTCGTTTGGGCAGCTCACACTGTAAACTGTGCACGGGCCTCGTTTGGGCAGCTCACACTGTAAACTGTGCACGGGCCTCGTTTGGGCAGCTCACACTGTAAACTGTGCACGGGCCTCGTTTGGGCAGCTCACACTGTAAACTGTGCACGGGCCTCGTTTGGGCAGCTCACACTGTAAACTGTGCACGGGCCTCGTTTGGGCAGCTCACACTGTAAACTGTGCACGGGCCTCGTTTGGGCAGCTCACACTGTAAACTGTGCACGGGCCTCGTTTGGGCAGCTCACACTGTAAACTGTGCACGGGCCTCGTTTGGGCAGCTCACACTGTAAACTGTGCACGGGCCTCGTTTGGGCAGCTCACACTGTAAACTGTGGATGGACACCATTCTCCGAGGGGACAAAGCATAAGGACAAAGTCACTTTAATTCAATGCATTTCAAAACACTAACTTGGAGACATTTTTAATTAACTTCATGATGGCAGTAATCCAAAGAGGTTTCTGTTTTGTTTTGTTTAAAACCCTCAGATCACAAACATAAGGCAAATGCATTTAAGAGACACAAGGTCCAACTGCCTGTTGCAGAAGAGAAGCACGCTGGTGAACGCAGCTCCATTAGTGAGCTGGTAAAATCTGTTTAACTCTTGCTGTGCACTGGCTAACCAAGACTTTTGCCAAATTACCTTTTAATCAAAATCTTGTGCCACAGCCATGGTACACTCTTATTTTCCCTTTCCGTAGGTGCACTGGTACCGTTTACTTTTTACTTTTCTGGAATTTAAACAGACGCCCTTATCCAGAGTGACTTACAAGGCAAACAAGTGCACAGACCGGGGGTCAAAGTGCAGTAATTCCCTAAGGGAACAGAGCACAGTCCCAAGACATGCCAAGTGCATGAAATGCAGACTTGATTGACAACGTGTCAACTACCCTATTGAACGTTAAATTAGGATACACAAACAACTTGTCAACAATGAACATTAAACTAAAGTTACACAAACAAGAACCTACCCAAATGAGCATTAAACTACATTAAATGAACAACCGCAAAAGAGCCGCAGACTCTGAAACCAAACAAAGAGAAGTTAGAGCCAATCAGATGTTACGGGCCTTTAAAAGTGCTGGAGCGGTTCGGTGTGTAGGAGTGGAGGAGCAGTCTGAAGAGGCGGGTCGTCAGTCCGTGTCGGAGGAAGAGCAGCGTCTCTGCTGTTCCGCCTGCCCTGAGAAGCTCAGTGCACCACCAAAACGGCAGAACAGACAGCAGACAATGCCTTAAAGGGCAGGATCTAGGAAGGGGGAGGAGCCAGCCAAGTGTGTACCGTCTGACGATCTTCTGAACGTATGAAGGGTCAGTCTCCTTGGTAGCCTGGTAGGCTAGCAGGACGGTCTTAACCTGTTCATGAGCCTCTGGCAGAGGAATCTAGAGCGGGTTTCTTCAGGAAGAGGACGGCATGAGCCTGCTTGAAGGATGAATAAAAACAGCCCGTTATCCAGAGAAGAACAAAATGGAGGGATGTCAGGATGGATGGGCTGGAGGAGAGATGAGGGGATGGGGTCTGGAGGACTGATGAGGAGAGGAGGACTGATGAGGAGGTCAGAGGAGGAGCAGGGAAGGAGGTCACAGGAATGAGGCGTCTCCTGGTGGATATTAAAGTGTTCCAGCAGGACCACTGGGGTGACCCCTTTAGGGAAGGAGGTGAACAGTGTCAAGCTCATCAAAAAGAGATTACCCAAAGGCCCCACTGGGACAAACTGGGATATGTGACGGTTACGGCGTGATATTCGAATGAGGAAACCGAGAGATGAGATACATTTCCGAGAGGGGGAGATCATAAACCAGTTCCACCAGCATGACCAGAGAGCCGGGGGGAGGCGACGGAGGATAAGAGAGATATAGAGACATCAGGGCCGATCCATGTCTCTGTGAGGGACAGTACAGAGGTTTAGGCCGCCTTCCAGGTGGCAGAATGGTGGTTATAAATGCTCAATGCAGTGGGGACCCACGAGGGTGGTGGCGCCCCCGGTGGAAGGGAGGGGCACAGACAGCCATTTTTAAATGACTTTCTACAGCAAAATCAGCCATATTCAGCCAAAGCAGGTCTAAGTTGGCACTTTTCAGCACTATTATTCAGGGCTATGGGACTTTTACCACACAAAGATGTAATAAATGTACCGTATAACTCCCCGGATCAAATTTCAACCGTTTTTAATACTGTCCAGGTTTGAGGCCATCTTCAGACATCTATCTGAGGAAATGGGTGTTTTTTTTCTCCTTCTTGTTATTGTGAGGAAGAGCAGTAGGAAATGTATATTATTTCAGGGAGAAAGTTGATATATTTCAGTAAGCAAAGAAGAGGGGAGACTGGTACAATGATTCCTATCATTAGCCAAATACATTTTTCCAATAATTCTTTCCAACTGGACAATGGCACAGTGTAGACAGATAGGTGTCCCCGCGCGCATCACTTTGACTGAGTACACATACAGAGTACATACTGTATCAGAGGGTCCATATGAGTTCTGTTTAACATTATGTGTCCTGACATACGAGTTTGCATTTTTTTTGTCCATTTTGTGGGTATGTGGTAGGTAGGTAGGTATATGTGGTATATTTGTGTATCAGAGTTCAGAGGCAGACTGAGGTCTTTTGTCCATTCTGTGTTGGAGCTACAATATCACCAGTGTTAAAACTCAACAGTCTGGACACAAGATGTTAGGCACCTCAATAACCCATTAGGAGTCATAGTGGGTCTGAAGGCTCCCCTTTCCACTCGGACTTTACACCACCAAGACTTTCTGCTGAATCTAGATTATGTACAGGTATGACAAGGTATAATGTCTTTGGGTAATTCCATTTTTCAGGAGGTGAACTCATAAATTTGCCTGCAATTGAAAAGTCCAGATTATGCCAGAGGTATGGAATAAAGACTGGATTATTTTGCTCTCCTAGCAGTACATATCCTTATCCTGGCTTCTACATAATTTCAGTATCGAAAGAGTGATCAGTGATTTGAAAGAGCTGTTAATCGCCTATGGCATGGATACTGAAATCTGGCCTCAAATCCAAATCCAGCCCTGGTTTTCTTTCTCCCAGGTAATTAACTGAACAATTAGTGCTACTGATTGGCCAGGCTGTCTTCACACCTGACTCCCAAGTAAAGGGAGGGTGGAAAATCAGCAGTTCTCATCCCTTGAGGACCGTTATTTCAGTAACGGGGGTCTATGGGTTTATGAGGTAGGCGACTTAATGAGTGTGTTATTAAATGCTATTGAACTATGATCTATTGAAAATTCCACAAGTTATTCCATGCATTCCAATGAGTCATTCTTAAAGGACTTTTGTAATGGAGTGTTAGCCAGTAGGAATTACTAAAATTTTTTTTTTTTTTTTTTTTAATTACAGGACAATAAATATATGAAACATAATCAATGACTTTTTAAAATTTGTTTTACATCTGCGCAGCAGGCATATGTTGAATTTGAGCTTTTAAAAGTGCCAAGAACTCTCGTTCGTTTGACTTGTGAGTTAATTCCCCTTATATTCCATGAGTTCATGGTAATGATTACATTAGTCTCAAGTGAGGTAAGATTTGGAAATGAGTTACTATCAGCTTTAGCATCTGACATTACAAAAGCAAACATTAAAAATTAAAACCGACAAGACTGCCCAATGGCAATTACAAACAGAAGATGCAACTTACAACCCAAAATAATATTAAGCTCAGTTGCATTTTGCAGACAGAATTTTAAGTTTATTTGACTGATCCAACTGAATCTGGAAGCAGGTTAATCGCATGGTGTGGACAACACCCATTCAATCCGAACCTTATAAAATCAAGGTTGCAGCAAGTCCATAGTGCCCTAACCAAATGGCCATAACTTTAAAAACTGACCGCGGTGGTGTAGCGGACAAAGGCGCAGACTTTGAGGGCCGGTGCCTTGAGGGAGTGGCAATTGGTGGCTGCTCCCGGGTGGGGGGAGGGGCTCGGAGGGAATCGTCACACATAAGACAGGGAGAGCTGGACTCACGGTTAGGAGCTCGAGGAGTCGCGCCCTGAAGAGGACGTGGCGCCCTCTTTCCTGCTACCTGACAAAGGGGTTGTAGCACCGATTCTCTAGCGGTTTTTCCCCCTTTTCCCAAAAAGCAAGTAAAGGGTAGTTCGTATCTCAGAGATACCTGGGGAAGTGGTCGCTCATTACACAGCTTGCATCCTTAAGATCTCATACACGACTCTTCAACAATCTCCACTGAGCTGAACTATGTCCTAATTTCTGTTGCTGGGAGACGCACAGAGTTATATCTGTAACACCACCAGCTCATTTCAGGGTATTTTGGGGAAAAAAATGTTTTATAGCAAGCTCAGAGCTGCCAGGTTAGCTGTCTCATATTGCACTGAAAATTAAAGCATTTCATATTTTCCAATAAACAGTTCATTGTGTACTTTGTCGTGTTCAATCTAAACTTGGAGATATTTCACAATGCGCTCGGTGACTTAAGTCCCAGCTCTTGTGATTGTTGCTGTCTGAAGTGAATATGACTTAAGCTTCAGCATAAATTCTTTCTGTACGAGTTCTTGATTTTTCATCCATTATTTTCAGGACATGCAACTCCAGGTGAAATGACAGGTAATTTGTGTACATTTGGGAAGATTTTTGCTGGTCTTGAAGTTCCAGTGTATTCTGTTTGACATACTGTAACATCGGTCAATGTTACGTTAATCTATCCTTAAATCTGGAGGAAGAACGATTGGTCTCCGCCTGATACGGAATGTGTGGAAAGGTACATCAGTCATGATGTTGGTGAAACCCAGCGGGATCTGAGCTGGATCTGAGAAAAATGAAAAGTGAAAAATCTTTGCTTGATGCTGGCACTGCTGTTTGTGCTTGTTACCATCTCTGAATAAAACTTAACCCCCAGAAAATACTTCATATTTCATAGTATATTACACTTTATTAAAATATAAACCATTTAATAGTTCATATTTTAATAAATTCATATCTCAAATGGCCCACATAAGAAAGCGGAACTGGGCTAGTTTTCCCAAGGGGGGGGGTTTCCCACTCCCACATTCCAGTGATGCTTTGCGCCAAGAATTCACTTTAAAAAAAATACAATAAAATAAAAAATTAAAATAAAACATTGAAACTGGTTTGTCTTTTTGGAGATAATCCTTATGAATGATTAGTTTCACACGAATGTGTTCATGTATTTAAATAGCTCATATTATTTAATATCTAATATCTCAAACTGAAGACAAAATTGGTGAGTTTATGCAGAGTAAATATAGTATCAATTCCAGACTTGGATAAAAACTTAATTTTATTGAGATGAAGGACACAGTCTTTATTACATGGGAGTGTATTACAGTAGACGCTAAATCACATTAGCAGAAAAAACGTTTATGATTTTCTCCTACCTCCTCAGTTATGAATCATAAATCTCAATTGGCAAAACCAAAGTATTTGGTGCCAACATCTTTAAAATGACATTAGGTCTTTAAATGATGCGATTCACCACAGGAAAAAGCACCCAGTATCAGGTGCAACATTACCATAAATGAAAAAAAACATTAATATAAATTAATATAACCAGAGGTGCTCAGTGGTAGAAGAAACAAGAACAAATCTACAATTTGGGGAGTAACAAAAAAAAAAAGAAAAAGAAAAAAAAAGACAACTTAGCACTGATACGTTAGGTATATATTACACAAATATACTTATAAATGCATTAAGTATTTAAATGTGTAAATGTTCAGTCATTTGTAATCTCCAGTACTGAGTGGAACAGCGCGTCTCTCTGCCACCACAGGGGTGACAGGAGAGAGAAACTCTGCGTTTCACATTAACAGTAGAATACCCCCCCCCCCCCCCCCCCCCCCCCCCCCAGCCCTCCATCCTGAAAAAGTATTTGAACCTCTGTCTGGGGCGGGGGGGGTGGCGAGCGACAGAACGGCTCAAGTTCTGCTGCAGTTTTCTAGCGGTCCCAGGACCACATGCCCCCCCCCCCCCCCCCCCCATGAGGAAGAGTCAGGACGAAGAGGAACGAGGCAGTGGAGACAGGGACACCCTGCCATTCACAGGAATCTCAAACTAACTGGGGCGGGGGTTAACACTTCTCTACCATAAATACCCCACCTTCTGTTTTCAGATATTCATTCAATTAATATGTTTCATGAACAAAGACTGATAAAACCAATAATAACATGATTCTCGTTCATCAGAAACAAACCAAATGCATTTCAAGAGAAATGCAATAATATAGGTGATGTATAGCCTTCATATTATATGAAATAGCCTACTTCAAAACATAAAATTAAGACTAAACCTTATTTTTACATTCTTTTCTTAATAATTAGAGGTCAACGGCAATCTTGTACAAGGTGGACGCAAGCGGCGGCGTGAACTCTGCGACAGTGAAACAATGCGGAGCCGAGGGACTGCACAACCCAGGTGACCACATGAAAAATGGCAGGACAGAACACGCTGCATCCTCCCCTGCAGAACTCAAAACTGCCTCCTCAAGCACATCCTACTCCAGCAGCTTTCTCTCTGTCTCACGCATTCTCAAAATATTCTTTAAAATCATCCTTATATGTAATCTTGGAACTTTAAAATCTTTAAAAAAAACAAAAAACATTTTATTTTGTCATTTCACAACCACACATGAAAGACTGTGTGGTTTCACATAGATGCAGTCAAAATTTAAATACATAAGATCACACCAAAAAATACAGTGTATGCACACACCTAAACAACGGTATACTTTTCCAGATAAAGCTATTTTTGATGCAATGGACCACTGCCCCAATCTTCACCTTATTTCTCCGCTGTAGGATTCCAGGATATGACATACAGCACGTGGGTAAGAGACACAAGTTACACAAACGATGCTTTGCCTTCCATCTGACACAAATGCAGACGGACTAAAAAAAAAATAATTTTTTATTAAGTTTCTCAAAGGAAAGGCTCATCTCAGAGCTTGAGGTGTAAAGCTGAGGTAAAGCACAACCCAGCAGCTGCTCAGAAAAATACACTCACAAACATTACTGTTAGAGCGCTGCGAACTCCATCATCCTCTGTGAAAAATTAGACATATAATAATAATAATAATAATCTACATTTCCAATATTGCATCGCAGATATATATTTTCAGGGTTGGCCTTAGAAAACTTCCATCATCCACCAGAAACTCATTTCAAGGTATCTGTGTCGACACTGAGACACTGCAATGCTCAAATTTGCAGCATAACCCAATATTACTGCCTCTGGCATCAGCACTGGGGGCAGCCTCTCTGTCGGAAACAGCAAGGAGAATAACATCCAAAGCCTCAAGGACAACCAGACAGACCGAGAGAGAGAGAGAGGGAGAGAGAGAGAGGGAGAGGGAGAAGGAGAGAGAGAGATTTCCGCCCACCTCAGAATATGAAACGCGAGAGGGAGTGAAATTGTTCTGGCAAACTATGAGGGGGGGCTGGTAGCATTTTACACAGAGGAGAGAACTCAGAAACCTTGTACAGGGGCACAGAGGTCACATATGGAGGGGCGGGGGGACGATGTCACTCAATGGCCGAGTCGCTGGCCTGTGAGAAACCTGTAGGAGCTGTGACAGCGTCCGCACCGGAGATAGAATCCCGCCGTAATAACTGGGCTCCGTTATCAAATGAAATGTCACGCAGAGAAAGCAGTCCTTCAGCGCCTTTCTGTTACAGCGGCCTGAACCGTGTGCGTGTTGGGGGACACGTGTGCGTGTTGGGGGGACACGTGTGGCGGTCAGGCGGTGCAACAGAACTTGGGGTGCTGTATGCGTGCAGCGACTCACCCAAGGCTGTCCACGGGGGTCCCCCCGTTGGAGTTGAGGTGTTTTTGGGCCTCGTCCAACGGCGACCCGGACGTAGAGGTGGTGGTGGTGTTGGTAGAGGACTGGGACGACACGGACTCCGTGCTGCCCAGCGAGACCTCGTCCGTCACGGGAGCGTCCGATACGGGGTCATCGGCGGCGTTCAGTGAGGCGGAAGCTGAAAGGGAGGGAGCGGTAAGAACCAAACGGAGAACACGTGCCGGAGTTCACGGGAAGGCTGGGAATAAAACCGTGGGGGGGGGGGGGGGGGGGGGGGGGGGGTTGGGTAGAGGGGAGTAACCCAACGGTGCTGTTCACTGTTTTTCCGACAGCGTGACCTACGCACCCTGGGTGGCGTGAGAGGCAATAAAAGCTGGGTAAAGGATACAGATTGTTTGGACGCTAATGTCCTTTTTCCTTTCCCCCTTCCAGAAAACCGCACATCAAAACAGAGATAATATTTTCCTTGTGTTCCAATGCTGCGCGAGATGAAAAGCTCGTACGTACGCAGCGCTTCTGAGAGGGTGCTGTGGACTTAGGCTGACGGAACCAGCCTCTACCCTCCAGAGGCAGTAGCGCTAACAGGACATGAGGCAACAGGGACTGCGGCCTGCTCAACACACGTCACACCAAGGAGCCGGGGGTAAAACCATCTCACAGTCTCAGGACAATCACACCAAAGAGCCGGGGGTCACACAAACTGACAGAGCATTTAAAGCACAACACCCAGTTTCTCTTTCTGCAGAATTCTCTCATGTACACCTACTGATTAAAAGTGGAGGTGAACAGTTGACTGCGGGTATGGGTGGGTCAGATATGTGACCGTGGAGGTCCGTCTACGTAAGATCATCACTCGTAATATTTCATCAGAAAGAATAACTTGCCTGAAGAAGTGCAGTATCTCACACGGGTAAAGCAGGCCTAATTCTTGCATTAAAGAGAGATAGGGCAACACCTATTGCAATTTCAACAATCAAGAGAGCGTTCCAACTTTCAGGCAAGCATGCATTGACATTTACTGCAATAATAAACGGTTTTCTGAAAATAATTCCACCTGGCGTAGCATGTTCCACAGGTGGGTGGAAAGGCGTAAAGGGTAACCAGTCTTAATTAAGAACTCTTTGAAGTTTGGAATCCATTAATATCATGCATTTCCTAATAGTGGGAACCAGCCTTACTGTGAAAGTGCCTTAATTAAGAGAGAAAAGGCAGAAGTTGAACCGCTACTGTACACAAGAGCAGGAGCAGGGGAACGGTTGACATTTCAGGGTCTGAGGGGTGTTGCAGCCTGAGGCTTATGAAATGGTTTCTTTATGCCATTGTTCACCCTCCTCCACCGATACAGACTCCTCCATCCAAATTATTCCATTTCCATTTTCGGTTCAGCATTACATGGCTCTGCAGCCTGTCGACAAACGTCAAAACCACCCACTGAAGATCCCAGCGCATTCACAGATTGGACACGGAGTCAGAGACATCTCGCAGCAATAAATAAACATACTTTGAAGGCTGGCATTTCGCATAAAATGTAAAAAAAAAATTTTTTTTTTTTGAAAGTTTGAGAAACTTTGCACTCACTGTTTGGGTCAAATCACTCGATTGGATTTTCTGAACAGCCATGTTCAACAGCCAATCGAACCCTGCCTACCCAAGCATTAAGAAATGCTATTGGCTTATTATGCAATAAAAATTGTGGCTGTATCTTGTTCTTAAAACAAGCATGGTGAGGCATAAAGATACCGGTACACTGCCACTGACCCAATCCTCAGCACTGTTTATTGTACAAATTTGTAGTCAGACCAGAATAGTTGCCGTCATCAAGGTATCAGTATGAAACATTGAGAACCTGAAAAATACCTTAAAAGCAAATGGCCCACAAAGTACATTTAGGTGTTGATATAGCACGTTAGACCTATCAAGATACTGATCCTGTATGATCTGCAAGGCATAAATTCACCAATGTTTTGAAATTGGAACAGTTTAACGTACGGTACATTCCTCAGGAATCACAAATTATGTCTAATTAGCCATGACCTAACCCCCATACGGTGCTGTGTAATTAGATCACAAAGTCAAACGGTTGCGGTTGCATGGTTACAAGGAGAATGTTTCTAAGGAGAAGATGTCAAGATTGGATATTGACTATAATCATGATTATATTAATCAGTCGGTGGATGTTTAGTAAATTTCTCACAAGTGAAAACAGAGAGTGCTAGCTGGATCTACAGTGAGCGGCTTTGTGCCACTAAGGTAGGGTTGGGCTTCAGTCAGGCAGGGCTTCTTAGGGTCACACAGCCAATGTGCACCTCAACCAGGTGTACCGGTTTACCAGTTTACTAGTTTACCAGTCGGTTACACAAACCCCTTTCACACATTCAGCCTTCCCCCTAAACGTTGCAGAACTTTACTCGTTGGGTCACGTGTGAACGAGAGCCGAAGTCGGCATTCTGGTGAAGTTGCTCCAGCAATTTGCTGGCTCAAGACCAAGCAACATAACAGAAACGTCCCATTCCAATGTTAGTGTGAATAAAGTCATAACATTAATGAATCCAGCATGCAAAATGTACGTCAAATAAATGATAGCTTACTAACTAGCGACACAGTAAATGCTGTCACCATAACACATCCACGTCATATACAATAGTTTCTAAAAAATAAAATGAAATATTTTATTTGAAGTTAGTTGTTATGTTGGCTTATTCTTCATTAACAAGCTACTTAATGTTCACCAAATTCTCTGGCTAGTAATCCAAAATGAACAAAACAACAGACAACAACTGCTGGCACTGTCATGTTTGAATGCTGTCTACCCGTTTAAATAACGGATCGTCGTCGTTTGTGTGAACATGATATGCCACTAGGGCTGCCAGAAAAGTTAAGTATGGCAATGTTCCATGTTCCGAGTTCCATGTTCCGCGTTCCGAGTTCCATGTTCCGCGTTCCGTGTGTGAATGTGACTGCAGGTTCCCAGGTTTCAGCTGGTACCCCTGTTCCCAACTGGCTCTAGCTCCCTCTAACATGCTGTGTTGTGGTGTGGAAAATGAAAAAAGAAATTTGGGGGAGGGGGGGGAGTGGTCAGAGACCCACAGGAGAGGGTATCAACTGGCAAGGAGTTCCAAATGAGAGGGAAAAGGGGGAAAATGAATTACTGTCCTGTAAAGATTCAGAAAAAAAGATCTTAGTTCAATACCCACAATGTTTTAGAATATGTGGCCAACAGATTGTCAGTGCAATTGTTAATTTCTCGTTTTTTTTTTTTTTTTTGGCAAACTCATTATTCCAATCTCTGCGAAATGCAATAACATCCCTGTTAGACATACAACATGGTCTTCAATTATACAAGTCCTGAAAATGTGATATTATTGGCGTCTAGAAGTGCAGCGTCCTCAGAATCCAATACTTGCTGGAAAGCCTCCGAGCGAGAAACGTGTTAAGATGCTTATCTCTCAAGTGCTTTTTACTCAAAGTGGGGATAAGGATCTGGGGCAAGAGATGGTGACCGCACGCTATAAAAAAAAAAAAAAAAAAAAAATTCAGAATGAAGCAGCCACATTATTTAATTACTGTTCAGAGGTCTGCAGGAAGGTGAAAAGGTTTTTTAAAAAAAGGACTACACATTTCACATAATATTAAATACTCTGAGGTAAACCTGCTGGAAGTACAGCAGGAAGAGGCAATGTGGTTAGCAGATTTAGTTTCCTGTTGTATTCCTGGGCGGACGGGCCTGACATCCCACTGGCAGAGGCTGAGGTAGTAAGGGCAGGGATCCAGAACGTTCCGCTCGGCAGTCGTCCGACATTAGGACAGATATGGAAAGGAGCCCGCGGGCCGACAACTCCTATCTTCAGTTTCCCCCGAGAAGATAATACCCGTACCCTACCTACAGCCTGAAACACACCCTAATACCCGTACCCTACCTACAGCCTGAAACACACCCTAATACCCGTACCCTACCTACAGCCTGAAACACACCCTAATACCCGTAGACTGCCTAAAGGCTGTAAGGCGTGGCTTTCTGCTGTGTGTAAACATGGCGCTGTGAGGGGCAGCAGCAGGGGCAGCAGCAGGGGTAGACTGGCTCTTACCTGCTTGCATTTCCAGCACCTGCGGGTTGTAGACGGCCAGCGGCCGGTTCTGTCGGTTCTTGGACAGCCGGTTCGGGGGGGAGAAGGGGGAGTCCACCCCAGAGGGCGAGGTGCTGGGGGGGTCGCCGAAAATCTGTGAGGGGAGATTTTAAAAGACGGATGGTTGAGCGGAGGATGCCTGAGGAGGACGGCGTTTAACTTGGAGCTCAGAGCCTGGGGCGAGGGGGGCGTTGGCCAAACCAGCCTCCCCTGGGCGCTCGGGAACCCAGCCACAAAACCAGTAATGAATGTTTTCTGTAAACACGGGGAATGTCTACACATCAATACTCTGCAAACAAATCCATCCTTACTTCAGAGAGGCAAATTACAGTGTGTTGGGATAAGAAATGTAAAACACACACACACACACACACACACACACACACACACACACACACACACACACACACACACACACACACACACACACACACACACACACACACACACACACACACACACACACACACAGGCACTTAGATACTCTCAAGAGTGACACAAGGTAAGGTGATATATTAGCACATTAATCAATATGAACCCTGGGAGGTGAAACGCATGGTAATTCATCATATTACTGGTTATTTTTACTGTGTCTGTAGTTTGTCACGGGCACAACAGACTAGGGGGGTCTGCGGGCTGCACAGGGCACCTTTAAATGTGTCTGCAGGTCATCTTACAATCACACTTATCATGCACATATCCAACCACTGCTTAAATTTCATTTGACCAGCTGGAGAGACATACAGTCGCAGGCCAGGGAGAGCACATGGTATGACAGAATAAGAACACCCTATGCCATTGGCCTGTGCGGTGTGGAACTACTTTATTTGACGTCTCAAATATGATTTATTGTTATATGATTTTGCAACAGTTATACTGCCCTGACCTTTTGGGTGCCCTGTTCAAAATTTTATTTGGTTGCCTCCCCCTTATTTCCATGGTTACCATCCACAGAGTGGGGGGGGGGGCGCAAGGTGGTACTGCCATCGCGCACTGGGAGGAGGGAAGGGGGGGTGTTGTTTGTGGGAGATGGCAGATTGCGCAATCGTGATGGGAGTGTTTGGAGTTGGGTTGTTGACAGTTGGGGGAGGGGGGGTATTGCGATCACGGACAGGGGAGGGGGGGTGGGTGAGAATTACAGGGCCCCTGAAAGATTTCCCATCACCCCCCTCTTATTACATAACAATATGTACAGAAAACAGAAAATAACAACAAAAATAATTAATTACTGCCTTTTATTATTATCGTCGGCACAAAACAGAAAAGGCCCAAAATAAAGAACAAAGAGCCAAAACACGCAGCAGCAGCGCCAGTCTCAACAACGTCCAACTAAACATGGTCCTCTCCAGTCTCAACAACGTCCAACTAAACAGGGTCCTCTCCAGTCTCAACAACGTCCAACTAAACATGGTCCTCTCCAGTCTCAACAACGTCCAACTAAACATGGTCCTCTCCAGTCTCAACAACGTCCAACTAAACATGGTCCTCTCCAGTCTCAACAATGTCCAACTAAACATGGTCCTCTCCAGTCTCAACAATGTCCAACTAAACATGGTCCTCTCCAGTCTCAACAACGTCCAAGTAAACATGGTCCTCTCCAGCCTAAACAACGTCCAACTAAACATGGTCCTCTCCAGTCTCAACAACGTCCAACTAAACATGGTCCTCTCCAGTCTCAACAACGTCCAACTAAACATGGTCCTCTCCAGCCTAAACAACGTCCAACTAAACATGGTCCTCTCCAGTCTCAACAACGTCCAACTAAACATGGTCCTCTCCAATCTCAACAACGTCCAACTAAACATGGTCCTCTCCAGTCTCAACAACGTCCAACTAAACATGGTCCTCTCCAGTCTCAACAATGTCCAACTAAACATGGTCCTCTCCAGGCCTGGGAGACTAAGCCCCTTTTCTAGGGTGCATTATCAAGGCCTCAGGTTGCTCCCCTGCCTGTGTGTAGTGGCGATGTAGTGGCACCTCAACTCCCTTCCTGGCACCACAGTACGTATAACCCCCCCGGTTATACGCATTCACACTATGTACAATCCCACAGCACATTTCCATTGCACAGCTCCAACCAGGCTAACACCAACCGACTTCACATTCACACCGCTCCAGGTATTAATATGGACCACTACTTCACACGATAACAAAGAAGCTAGTCATGCACAGTGTGTTATTCTTTGTTTTGATGTCTTCCTTCACGCTGGAAGTGAAAGAAATAAATCAATCAGGGATGGCAGCAAGCTCCTCAGTTTCTTTCATATACACGAAGCAGTTAGTTTGAATTTTGGCACCGACGGCTGTAACAGGCATGGATACGTCTCACATCAACAAAATATCTGGGAAAGGAAGCTAGGATAGGGCCTGGTTTAGCACTAAAGATGGAAAAGAAGAATACCAAATTACAACTATATTATCATTATTATTGTTGTTGTTGATGTTATTAATAACAATAATACCAACAATAATAATAATAAATGTTATTAATTTGTACAGAAGGTAGACAGAGTTGAGGATACAGCCGAACTCATGACTGAAAGAGGGGAGAGGGGAGGAGAGGAATGTGGTTGAGTGCAGATGGATCTGAATGCAGAGCCTACAGACTGCATCTGACACATCATCAGTCTGGAGCTGCTATGTGCTATGCGCTATGCGCTATGCTCTATGTGCTACGTGCTATGCTCTACGCCTGTGAGACGGGCCAGAAAACCAGCCTGCTGCCTCTATAGCTCTGCTTCAGATTGTGCTTTCTACTACATAAAATGTTAACATTTTACACACACACACACACACACACACACACACACACACACACACACACACACACACACACACACACACACACACACACACACACACACACACACACACACACACACACACACACACACACACACACAATTGGATATAGTGAATTATAAGTGAAATAATCTGTCTGTAAACAATTGTTGGAAAAATTACTTGTGTCATGCACAAAGTAGATGTCCTAACTGACTTGCCAACACTATAGTTTGCTAACACGAAATCTGTGGAGTGGTTACAAATGAGTTTTAATGACTTCAACCTGAGTGTATGTAAACTTCCGACTTCAACTGTATATTATATTATTTTATTCTCCTCTGGTAATGGATTCCTCCACAGGGCTGCACCGGAGAGCCACCCACCTTCTCGTGCTGCTCCATGAGGATCTCCACCACAATGTTCTGGAATTTGAGGTCCATGATGGCGGCTACCGTCTCCTCCTGAGGCCTCATGAGCGTCGGCCCGAACACCACGCCCAGATTCGCCACCGTCATCAGGTTCTCTTTACTGTTTGCAGCCACACTAGGGAGCAACACAAGGACAACCTTTTGAGTCTAAGTGCAATTGGACCACCAACAGAGGTGAAGTATCCAAAGGCATTTGTGTGGAAACGTTTTACACACACGCACGCACGCACGCACGCACGCACGCACGCACGCACGCACACACACACAGTACTGCCACACAGTTAGAGAAAGGCTTTTCCCGGGTAACTTTTTAAAAGGCATCATATGACTGGGCAGAAATTTAAACCCACAGCCCTCTGTGGTCAGAATGGATCCTGTATCTGCTGGGCTAATGTACCGGATACAGGCAGTGAATTAAAGACCCTGTTCACAGGACAGGCCGGTACACATTCCCTCCCACATTTAATCATTTTAATTCAGCTTCACCGCTTCGCTGTAACAAACGACTTTTCGTTTTACGCCAATGAGAAAAATCCAGAACGTGGAGAACAGCGCATATTAATTCCGTAGAAACTTTCACAGAATTTTGGCCCTTAGTGCTGAGGGGGGAAAAAATTGAAAGAGATTAACGATGGGCTGTGTGGAAGGCAGGGGAGAATGACTGATGCAATGGCTAACGTGCTAGCGGACTGTAAAGACAGAAGAGCACAGAGGATGCGGGGGACTGACCGAGGTTAAACGCTAACGTGCTAACGGACTGTAAAGACAGAAGAGCAGAGAGGGCGGGGGACTGACCGAGGTTAAACGCTAACGTGCTAACAAAGGGCAAAGACAGAAGTGCAGTCCCTACAGGGGTCTCACCGCTTCCTCGCCCCGAATCATTTGTTTCCCTAAGGTGCTCAGCGAGGTTACCGCCTCATCTGCATCACCACATTCTTAGTAGCCTTTAATTTACTTGGTTAATCAGTTCAAAGGGCTCATGCCCCCAAAAAGACACGGATCGGAGGGGGGGAAGGTCAAGAACAGGAAGTAATGAGGCAAAGCAGACAGCAGGCTTTCTCCCAATGCACAATGAGCACAAGTCATTCAAGAACAGTGTGTGTGTGTGTGTGTGTGTGTGTGTGTGTGTGTGTGTGTGTGTGTGTGTGTGTGTGTGTGTGTGAGAGAGAGAGAGAGAGAGAGAGAGAGAGAGGGGGGGAAGGAGCAACTGTTCATGTGTATGAACATGTGGAGGGACAGAGAAAAAGAGAAGGAAGTTGTGTGTGTGTGTGTGTGTGTGCGTGTGCGTGTGCGTTTGTGTGTGTGTGTGTGTGTGTGTGCGTGTGTGTGTTAGGGGGTTGGTAGAAACTGTGTGGTTAATGTATGCATGTGGTTTTCTAGTTACAATTTCATTACAATGCTTAGGCAAAGGAAGCTGCAGATCTCTCTCAGAAAAAACAGCCAAAAGAGCTAAAAAATTAGAGTCTAATGCCCGTCTAATGCCACTGAACCTGACCCTTTTCTCTGGGAAACACTGGCGCTCTCTCATCTTTACAGAAAATCTCCAGATGGAGGAGCCAGAGGATAGGCGGGTAATGAGGCGGCGATGTCCGAGTGACCTTTGACCTTTAGGACGTTAAACAACGGGCTGGTCTCTGCGCTCATGCCAACTGCCAACCAGAGAGCCAAACACCTCAGGCTTTCCCCCTCTGACTGGACAATATTTTACATCAAAAATAAGGAAAACTAAACTAGTTTTTAGTTCTACAACAACTATTTCTAATTTAATTGGAATGCTAACAGGTTTAGCCAAATGACCTGTGAAGTAAAATTTGAATTTTTAAATTAAACTTTTTTCCTGCAAAAATTTTCAGAGAATTTCCATCCACAAGACTTTTAGTCAAGACAATGCATTACAAAATAATAATAAATAATTAGCCCTCAGTATAGTCCAACCCCCCACCCCACCCCACCCCACCCCACCCCACCCTCACACACACACACACACACACACACACACACACACACACACACACACACACACACACACACACACACACACAGAAGGGGCAGGCTATAGGCAGGCCCTTGGATGCTCTTACTTGGCCAGATGTTGCATCAGTATCCCCAGCAGGACCCTGTTCTTCTCTGGCAGCTTGTGAACCAGGAAGTGAATCTCTTTCACCCGCGACTCTGGGCTTCCGCGTTCTGTTCAAGGAGAGAAAATGAGCATGCATCACCCGCCAATGAAGAACAAACGCACCTCACAAATCTACCCAACAAACCCAAGCACTTTAGAGCCACTTTTGAAAAATCTTATTTGTTTTTATTTGTATTTTCGCCTGCTTTCTCCCCAATTTTTAATCGTCACAAAATCCCAAATCCCCTTTCTCTCCGACATCCACCGCAATCCCAGCGGGTGAACACACTGAAGCACCTCCATCTGATGCTAGTGAAACCACCACACACTCTAGCGCTAGCCTCCTCTGATGCTAATAAAGCCACACACACTAGCGCTAGCCTCCACCTGATGCCAATTAAGCCACACACACTAGCGCTAGCCTCCTCTGATGCTAATAAAGCCACACACACTAGCGCTAGCCTCCACCTGATGCCAATTAAGCCACACACACTAGCGCTAGCCTCCTCTGATGCTAATAAAGCCACACACACTAGCGCTAGCCTCCACCTGATGCTAATTAAGCCACACACACTAGCGCTAGCCTCCACCTGATGCCAATTAAGCCACACACACTAGCGCTAGCCTCCTCTGATGCTAATAAAGCCACACACACTAGCGCTAGCCTCCACCTGATGCCAATTAAGCCACACACACTAGCGCTAGCCTCCTCTGATGCTAATAAAGCCACACACACTAGCGCTAGCCTCCACCTGATGCTAATAAAGCCACACACACTAGCGCTAGCCTCCACCTGATGCTAATTAAGCCACACACGCTAGCGCTAGCCTCCACCTGATGCCAATTAAGCCACACACACTAGCGCTAGCCTCCACCTGATGCTAGTAAAGCCACACACACTAGCGCTAGCCTCCACCTGATGCTAATTAAGCCACACACGCTAGCGCTAGCCTCCACCTGATGCCAATTAAGCCACACACACTAGCGCTAGCCTCCACCTGATGCCAATTAAGCCACACACGCTAGCGCTAGCCTCCACCTGATGCTAATTAAGCCACACACGCTAGCGCTAGCCTCCACCTGATGCTAATTAAGCCACACACGCTAGCGCTAGCCTCCACCTGATGCCAATTAAGCCACACACACTAGCGCTAGCCTCCACCTGATGCCAATTAAGCCACACACACTAGCGCTAGCCTCCACCTGATGCCAATTAAGCCACACACGCTAGCGCTAGCCTCCACCTGATGCTAATTAAGCCACACACGCTAGCGCTAGCCTCCACCTGATGCTAATTAAGCCACACACGCTAGCGCTAGCCTCCACCTGATGCCAATTAAGCCACACACACTAGCGCTAGCCTCCACCTGATGCTAATTAAGCCACACACGCTAGCGCTAGCCTCCACCTGATGCCAATTAAGCCACACACACTAGCGCTAGCCTCCACCTGATGCTAATTAAGCCACACACGCTAGCGCTAGCCTCCACCTGATGCTAATTAAGCCACACACGCTAGCGCTAGCCTCCACCTGATGCCAATTAAGCCACACACTCTAGCGCTAGCCTCCACCTGATGCTAATTAAGCCACACACGCTAGCGCTAGCCTCCACCTGATGCTAATTAAGCCACACACGCTAGCGCTAGCCTCCACCTGATGCCAATTAAGCCACACACACTAGCGCTAGCCTCCACCTGATGCTAGTAAAGCCACACACACTAGCGCTAGCCTCCACCTGATGCTAATTAAGCCACACACGCTAGCGCTAGCCTCCACCTGATGCTAATTAAGCCACACACGCTAGCGCTAGCCTCCACCTGATGCAGCCACGTGCTCTAGTGCTAGCCAACCACTATTTCCTTTCACCTGGTTTGTTGCGACTGGTTACTAGGCAACATAACACACTTGAAGGAGAGCGCCATTTCGCCCGTGAAAGGCACCAGTCTCACAGGCATCACATTGCCAGGAGGTACTGCTGACAATCGATGAGAGGAAAAGAACATTCCCCCGGTTCATCCTACGGGGGGCCATAGCCAATTACGTCCTTGGAACACCCCGTCACTAGGCAACAAATGATCCAGCGATATTCAGAGCTACACTGGATTGGTCAGCTCTGCCCCTTCACTGGCCACACCCCTGAGGGTAATGAACCACTTTTAAATGCCTGTGTGAAAACCAATATGGTCATGTGATATAAAACTTAACACCTTCTGCAATTTAACACATTGCTTAAGTCAAAAGTATACTTTTCTTACAGGCATACACCAAATCATATGCAAGGGATATCTTTAGTATGTTTTTAAGGTAAGGCGGTCCTTTTGTGTTGTGACAATACAATTGAGGGAGCCGATCTTATGATTCAATAGGAAGCCAATACAAGAGACAAAAACCTTTCATCTTGCTTTCACATAACAAAAACTTAAATCTTAAAGCTGTGTCTAATTTCCCTCTCTGGACTTTAATTAAACGCACACTCTGCTGCTTTAAAAATAATAAGATGCCAAAAATGTGTCATCAATTCTGAATTCCTCGAAAAACATAAAACAATCAGCGACATTCCTCATGACCATATGGAGTGTTGAGGAAATCTAGAAGCTATTAATCGGAGGCTGAAAAGGCCTCACGATACATACAGCCAAACACTACCAAACATCAGCAGACACTACCAAACATTAAAAGGGTACCTGCAAAAATAAAAACATTTTTGAAAAGCAATATAAAGTTCCAGAGCTCATCTGATCATCCTCTGTCTCACACCACCCACATGTACTCAACCCATAACTACACAAACGCCAAACCAGGATTTCAACCGCCCACATGTACTCAACCCATAACTACACAAACGCCAAGGCAGGATTTCAACCGCCCAAAAGCTCCTTACAGACTCATTCTATGAGAAAAAAAAAAAAAAAAGTCATTACTAATCCAATTTTTTAATTTTCCTCATGAAGCTGTTGCATGCACAAGATAATAAAAAAAAAAACCGTAATCACGATTTATCCCATTACTGCATGATGGCGTGTGAGCCGTGCGGTGATCATTCACTACAATATCTGCTGTCTAACAGTCAGCATGTACAGTATAGAGTGGAAATTCTGTGGCAAATGAATTGAAATCAAAGGACGGCATTTATATTTATGCCTCCAGAGCCCACCTGCTGCCAGAGCCAGAGGAAGATTTAGAAATGAAGGGCATGTTTTCAGGTAATTTATTTTCAACAGCTTCCAGATAAGCAGAAATTGGTCTTGAACTCTCATGATTAAAACCATATCTGTTCCCCTGTTCATTTAAGCCAATTCCAAAAATACAATCCAGAACTAGTGTTCATGCCAGTGTGATTCTGCAAAAAAAAAAAACATTCCATCCTTCCGCAGTTCCTCAAAACTTTCTCCTTCCTTCCATCACAAACACATCTGCAGACACAAGCTGAAAGGATAATACACCTTTACATATAAATATCATGTTTATTTATAGTGCAGACAAAGGGCAGTGTATGCCCATGTTAGCTTTGAAGTGCTGACCTGGAAAAACTCTAAACAGTCCCAGCTCCTGCAGCAAATGAAAAAAAAACAAAAAAACGTTTAAATTCTAATGTTTTTCTTACTAAGAACTTAAACGGTAATACAAACGATGACAAACGTTTTAACCGTTTAGTAAACAATGACTTTAGGAGTAACCTGATACTGCTAATGTAGCAGGCAATGAGCTGCAGTAACGAGCCAATCGCAACACGTAACACGTTCACGTCCTCGTCATGACATCAGAGACACAAGGCACTCAATCCCGGTCACTTAACTTGAAATACGGATTCACCTCAGGCTGTAAAAATACAGTAGATAATGTGTTTGCCTCCCCTTAGCTGCTAGTTAAACGCTGGCCTCTTGTGCATTCAGTTGGAGCATGGCGGGGGGCGGAGGGATACTGACTTGCGTGACGGAGCGGAGGGATACTCACTTGCCGGGTCTATAAACTCTTTGTAAAGGTCATAGGTCATCAGAGGCTCAGGGAGACTCCTGAATAGGGGGAAAAAAAACAGGCAAGAGGTTGAGCTTCAAAGCACAAGGACACACAACACAACACAATTCAATGAAGGCATGACCTACGCAAAGAGGAGCAAGGTCACTTGAAGGTTAACCTGAATCAGGTCCAGGCCCAATCTACCAGTTCCCATTTCTACAGCCAAAGCAGTTTGAATGAAGCTGTACTTCTGACATAGACTCTGTTACACTGTCACAGCTTATAATATTATCTCAATATTATAATTGCATACATAATCTCCAGCACTAGCAGGAAACACTCCCCTGACTACAGGAACAATATAAATATTTTTACTGAGTTGATGGATACATTTTACTTATGAATCCAGAGTTCTACTGGAGTCTAAATGATCAACTCTCTCCCATATATTTATGCTATAAACACACAAGCTGATAAGAGACTTTTACTAACTTGCTCTACACTGCCAACAAAAATATGTTCAGAACAATTATGATACTAAATCAAACAGTTTTCTGTTGTTTTAGCAAAACTATGCAAATATTTTTTTGAGATGGGCTGCGTGAGAGAACCAAATTCTTGACCTCTTCATTTCAAACCATTTAGTTTCCTGGGAAAAATCCAACTTTAATGATTTTCCTTGAAAATCAGACTGCAGATGCTGCAGTGTCTCATGACTGCAAGAGCTATTATTTGTGTTGTGTGAAAATCAATATTAGCGGAAAAACTGGCTCCTAACATCAGAAAATCAGCACAAAGGACAGGGTAAATTATGGTATCTTGTCAGGAATGGGCGACTCAAATCCACCAATCTCCTTCAAGGAGCACCTGAAATTCCTGGGATACCTAAGAGACGTTTAAAACGGAAACTACAAACCTTATTTTAATAACTGAACCTAAGCTTGAAGCATATATATAAAATTGTCTTAATCTGAAGACTCACTAAGCCACGCCTGTTCTGGTTTATAATTGATTTGTTATTGAAGAGAAGGGGAAGGAGTGAGCATTCTGTGTGAGTGTGTGCCAAATTCACATGCCTGCAAATTAAAATGTAGGCCAAAGGGCACTCTGAAATTTGGAGTATGCGTCTATAAAACATATTATAGTTCTCTACTGTGCGCTATAAAAACAGAGCAACAAACAACACAGACATGGGTCTGCGCGCCGTAGTCTGTCCACCGTGTCTGACGCAGATAGCCATGAAACAAATAATCCAATACCTACAGCTAGATTACAGCAGGCTCACAACTTTCATTAAAGGCCCGCACGCATATCTTTTGTGTTTTTGAGCTTTTCATATCATCCAGGAGCTTTTCAATTGTGTTCCATACTGGTTCAAGTAAACAAATTGCAATTTTGGTCAAAGTATGCATATTTTAGGGTTTAAATGGGATTTTTCCAAGTTCTTAGTAAATGATTTCCCACGTGTATGTTTTTGCATAATTTGTCGGGAGTCGCAATCCGAATGTATACAGACAGGAGGCGGGGTTTTGGGACTTTTCCAAAAACCTACGTCACTGCCCTTTGCTAACCTTTTGTGGGCGTTTCAGATACTAAAACCAGGAAGAGAATGCGTGTGGGCTTTTAAAGGGATTGACAACTGATTTTAAAACGTGGTTTTCTTTATTTGACATTACTCCTCATTATTAAAATAATTGTCCACCAAGATTTCAGCGTTTCAAAATGTCTACAGCTGAAAAAAATTAAGATTGAATATTGTCACTTTCTGCCGACTATGCAGTTCCCAGGCCTGGGTGGGCGTGAAAGCTAGTTAATATTCAGGCCACGCCCAACAGCCTCTAGGCAAGTTACACGCAGAAATGCAAACACTGTTTAGCAAAACAAATGAATAAATAAAATAAAAAAGAAAGTGCGTGCTGCAACCGTCCCATACGTTTGAGCCGCTGAACTAAAGAAGATCCGTTCAGATAATAATACTAAAGTTAATCTCAGAGACCCACGTCTTTCAAATAGTAGTTTCCGGTACAACGTAGCATGAGGGCATATTCACACCGGCCCGATCGGAACATTTGAGCTCAAGTTTCGGGCGACAGTTATTGTTGAAGCCTGTAGTCATAACTATCCAAATGATGTGATGTTTATTTACCTGTTAAAAGGGCTTTCTGCAGACATATGATGCCGGACACCATATAACGTTAGTTTCCTTCCAACTGCTCTCTCGTAAGAGCATGTAGCCACAGGGCTCGTCTTTGGGATTTCCGATTGGAGGACTTGGCAAACGTGCAAAATGCAAGTGGGGTTTTTTTAAATTACATTGGCTGTGTTTTCTATGGGAGTGAGTGGGCGTGGCATTCACAGAAACGCGGTTCTCTATTGGATGACAGGACTAGATTACGTGTACTCGTCCCGTTTTAATTCCGCCCCCTCGAAACCTTGCCTGATCACTACAGGCATTTTTGAAAAAAAGAAAGAAAATTTAGCCATATCACTTAGTACTGATATTTGGATAAGAGCGTCTGCTAAATGCCTGTAATGTAATGCAATGTTAACCATTGAAAAGCTGAATCAATTTGAGTCGGCAGTCCCTTTAAACAGATTTAAAGACAGTCATCTTACCTCAAATACAGTTTTAAAGCACTGGTAATGGTTTTGATGTCCCAGTCGTCTGACACAGACAAATCCACCTCGTTACAAGTCTTCTCATCTGAAACAACACAGTGACTTCAGTGTTAATGACCCGCCGAACCTCAACACTTTCTACACTGGCGCAGCGGGCGCCGAGACTGTGCTGGAAACACCAGTGCAATGACTAACGCACGCAGGCCGTAGTACTTGCTGTAAATATTAATTATGACGTAGTAAAACGGTGTTGTGACTGAGTGGCGGTCTGCGTCCAGATCTTACACTGAGACACACCCTTCAACCGACTTAGGAAAATATTTAGATTAGCAATGAAAGGATGGTTAGACCACATGGAGGGAAATTGAGAGAGAGAGGAGAGATGGAAAAAGAAAGAGTCTGGGAAAGGGTGGGGGACAGAGAATCACAGAATCAGAGAAAGGGGGAGAGAGAGAGAGAGAGGGGAGAGACAGAGACAGACAGACAGACAGAGGGTAAGGTGTGTGTGTGTGTGTGTGATAGTGAGCAGGACCCATGCAGTTCAGATCTGCAGGGCTGGAGTGACTGATGCCCATGGGGGGGGGGGTTATCTGGGGGCTAGTAAACACGCCCCGGGCCTTTGCAGAGGGAGATGTACATGAAACGCGTGTTCAAAAAACACGCTTCCACCGGACAGTGACATGCGTGTCCACAGCACAGCCCGGACAGGGAGGGTTGCTGGTGTGCAAGGTGTTGGACGTGGCGGCTCCCACTACGAGCTTCAGAGGGGAGCATGCGCTGGTCTGACCTCTGACCTCTCTCAAACTGCAAAGCTGCGGACATTCCGTCATTAGTGAGCCACGCCATCTTTTCACTGATTTTCACTTCACTTTTTAACATACATTACATGATAGTAAAGGCCTGGCTTGTTTTATAATATAAATGCTTTACCCACTATGCACAACCGTTAGTTTGTTTTTGTTCCTTCGTTTGTTTTTCCCTCATACTGTATGAATCAATACAGGTGCCTGCATTTAGCTTGTAAAAAGAGGCAGCTACATTTTTCAGGGAAGGAATGTAGACACTGCCGAAGGAAAACAACGCGCTTCTCCCATCTTATCTTTAACCTTCCTGATTATCTGCCTTTGTGATTCACACAAAGTTTGCTATCAGACCCACAGCTTAACAAATGTTCTGTCTTCAATGTCAGCCCTATCGTAGACTCCCCTCAGGGTTGTCATCAGTGCAAACCCACTCAAGTTTCTCAACAAAGTTTCTAACTACATGGGAACTTTCTGCATTGGCTCACAAGCTGGCCACTTGAACCAAATAACATTACAGCAGGGCCAGCCTTTAGCTAGCTAAAAATAGATCTAGCTAATGTTCCCCAAATATTATGAATGACTAAAGGATTAGCCGTGATCCAGCTGCAGCATCCAGTCTTTCACTTCAAACATGCGGCTTCCTTCAACCATATTTTCTGTCAAAATTATTTATCTGGGATTTTTTTTAAACAAGCAACTGGTAAAACCAATAAACAGAAACCAAAACAGAAGAGGAAGTATGCATACAGTATGTTTCATAAATTAAATAAGAAATACAACATTCTGCTGGCACGTTATTATAGTACGGGGGAAAAAAATAAAAACCTACAGAAACATTATGTAAGAACCCTTTGGAATATGACTAATAAAGAATGTCACGCAGCAAAGGTGCTAAATACGTTTATGCAAAAATACTTTGAACACAACACTTGTGATGAAATGGAACGCATAACGCAAGGTGCCGAAAGCAAACGACTGCAGCTGTTCACCTGTAACACCTTCACCCCTCAATATGAGCACAAACAAGGCAATGTGCTTCCTCAACATATCTGACTGTTTATCTCATAATGGCTGATGATATGACGGAACAATGTTGTCAATAACAGCATGGCTGCATCAGGCTCTTTGTCATGTGCACACACGCCGGTGTAATTTATTAAATAAATCTCAATACATGTAGCTATAACAATATAACTATAACTATAACAGTGCTCAAATAAAAGGCTTGAATTCCATGACATTACCCCTCCCCCCTTCTGATTAAGCCAAAAGGTAGAATAATGAGAAAAGGTAAGTTAATAGTTCCATAAATTCCACAAAGGTGCTAACATCTCAGCAGTGGAGTCCAGGTGAGGTTTGTGTGTGTGCTGGAGTCCAACAATAATGAGGAGGAGGAGGATGAAGGACAAAATGTGGCATCCCGCTCTCTGGAATGGCGGCAAGTCCCCGACAAGGACAGGCCAGGGACAGACCTCCCGCCAGTCAGCACCGCTCGGCCGCGTGGCGAAACGCCGGAATGCCAATGAGCCACCTAAACGCGAGGCTGTCATCCAACACAACGGGGTCGGCAAGGAGACGGGGAAGAGCTGCTCATGTCCTGCTCACAGAACCAGAACCGGTTCACCTTAAACCGGTGACCGCGCTGCACCTTGGCTCAACATTTTAAACCGGTGACCGCGCTGCACCTTGGCTCAACATTTTAAACCGGTGACCGCGCTGCACCTTGGCTCCACCATAATTACCTGATAAAACGGAGATATAAAATGGAAACTGAAATTAATATATTTTTTCTCGCCACTATAAAATGGAAACTGAAATTAATATATTTTTTCTCGCCACCTTTTCAGTTTTTTTTCTTCCCACTGGGGAGTTTTTTTTACCTCATTTGCTTTTTGGGGGTTTGCGGTGCGAGGAAAGATCATGTTTTGAATGGTCCCAGAAATTTAACTCCGGTAAGTTTTGCCCCTTTAAAACTCTTTGAAGGTACAACACATTTCCCATAACACATTGGGGCCTGCATCTCTCAAACGCAGGTTTCTGGGGGCATTAAAAGGTGTTAGAACATGTAAGAAACATAAGCGCTATTGTTGTAGCACACATGGTATGACAGTACTTGGCACAAAGTCGAATGAAAGCAGAAAAACCAGTTTGAGGTCTGAAATCAGTGAAACAAATTTGAACTGTGTTCCCACATAGTTTTAACATTTCTGTGCTTGGTTACATTCCAAATGTGTTCAATGTTGTGTTCAAAATGTGTTTGCCTCAGATGGCAAAAATGAAGGTAACTTACCGATCATCATAATTAAAAGCCGTTGGACTTTAGAGCTGACTCCCACAATTCGGTACAGCCCCTGGTCACCGATTCCTACATAAAAGAAAAAAAAATTTAATAATAATTTACACAATTTCCTGTGCAAGTAAAAAGTAAGTGGAAATGAAAGTATAATGAGACGATTGAGCCTTCTGCGTTAATAATGTACAATGTTCATATCACTCTTAAATCCCCCTCTGATTTTAAAGGCCTATTTAAAAGCCTTGACATGATGTACGTAAACTCAGTGTGTCACTACTGCCCCCTTGTGCTCAAATTCAGACACTGCACCATTTGTCTTTTTTTTTTGATTGGCTGGGAACTTCTTTGGAACTTCTTTGGAACTTCTTTGTTGAAACTCCCAGAGCATTTATTTAAACGTTTTTGAAGAGCAGGTTTTTTGGAATGTGTTTTGTTTTATTATTTTTTTTATTCTAAGTCAGTTTCCATTGCTTTCAATCACCAGTAGTGATCCTTACATCAACATTACAATGTTCAGTTAAGAACATTCCAATCACATATTTTTCAACTTAGAGGGTTAAGGTGCGAGTGTACCTGCATTCATTAATCTAACCCCTATGAGCACTTCTGCAGTACTTTACTATGATCTGCAGTTTCAGTGTAAATGTCTGCATTTCTGCCAAGAATTCTGATTTATATGGGGATTAAATATCAATGTATAATATTTATATTAGAAGTATATTATATTTTTAATTCTAATAATATATAATAATATAATATATGGCAAGTATATATCAGTAAATATCAGTACCTGGAGAGAAAGGAAAAGCAGAAATATAGAGCGCTTAGATACACTTCCCTCGAAGCAATAAAAAAAAAAAACTCCCATGATTCTTTGCACATCACCTCTCGTCTCTATGGCTCCGATACAGTTTTTCACAAAGGAAAATCCAACTTCATCCAGCTGTGCGTCAACTGTGAAATACATTTAAATTTCACGTTCAATCCTCAGAAACCATGCACAGCACCCAGATAAACACACAGGCATAGCCTACATACACACAGGCATAGCCTACATACACACAGGCATAGCCTACATATACACAGGCATAGCCTACATACACACAGGCATAGCCTACATACACACAGGCATAGCCTACATACACACAGGCATAGCCTACATACACACAGGCATAGCCTACATACACACAGGCATAGCCTACATACACACAGGCATAGCCTACATACACACAGGCATAGCCTACATATACACACGACTGTATAAACAGCATGACTGTATGACAACGGGGGCTATTTTTAAATCATGGCTGTATTCCACTTTAATTCACTTAATTAGTTTGATTAATGCAATGATTCTATTGAATGTCTTTATTTGATACGTTTGTTTGTGTGTTGTGGGTCTGTCTTTTTTGTTGTTGCTGGGGCTACAACTGAAGTTCCCTAACGGGAAAATAAAAGTTATTCTATTCTATTCTATTTTAGACAGCATTTGCTAGGGGTGAATAAGATGCTACTGAGTACATTATTGGAGAAACAGTGGTCTCAGCCATCACAGTCCTTTACAACAGACTCACTATTACATTACATTCATTTAGCAGACGCTTTTATCCACAGCGACATACAATAAGTGCATACAGAAACTATACAGTATATTAGAGGCCAATGGGGGAGAGAGCAGTCACAGTATGAAAGGTGGATTTCATACCAACCTAATTCTAATAAATAGCTTTAATTTTAGAAATTAATTTCCATTAATTTCCAAGGTCTTTAATTGCTTACAAAACACAATCAGCAATCATAAATGTCTTACTTACTTCCCCTTTCTTTCAAGTATGGCCGACCAAAACAGAGCATCTGTTCGAAAACAAGAAGAAGAACCCGCATTAAAATGGCAGCAAGAATTAGCTTTGCTTTCTTCCTGCCTCAAGGAAAAGTCGATCAATGAAATCAAACTGCTTAAATGTATAATTGCACTATTCATTTCCTGGAGGTAGACAGCAAAATGAGCTGTTTCCGTTTTCATGGTGATGGTCATGTTGCATGAGCGGCTGAAAGCACAATTGGGTGAACGGTCGGGCCGTGCGGGTGAACGGTGTACGCTCTCCCTACATGACTCTGTCCCTTCTGTTCTGTGAAACACAAAAGGTAGCTTTCTGAGTGAGAACTCTTATCTTCGGAGGCCCACTCAGCGTGTGATATCACCATGAAACACTGAATCTATCATCAATGCAGACCCAAATCTGTACGAGGCCTGGCCAGAATAAAAACCAGCTGTAAAATATATGAAATTATCTAATCTGAAATGTGAGTTTATACACTGTACAAAGCCCTGCTTAGTACAATAGATTACATTCATTCATTCATTCATTCCTTCCTTCCATACATTACAGTCATCTAACAGACTTCTTACACAGAGAAACTTATAGCGCAGAAGCACACAAGTGCATTTAACTCATTTATATGAGTAATAGTCCAGACTTGGCTAACAGGTGTGGGGTTAATGATTATAGATGACAGTGAAACACTTAAGGAGCTGTGGTCAGTATGAGAGGCAACCGTGACGTGTGAGACTTCATGTACAGCAGCCTGGACAGAATTAATGCGACCGTGAAACGTGAACAGGCGACCGTGAAACGCTCAGATCAAGGCCCTGGCCCAGTACAGGCTACTGTGAAATGCACGGTTCAAGGTGACCGTGAAATGCACGGTTCAAGCTTCCTTCTCCTAGAGCTGCGGTTCACTTACCGGTTCTTTCCCGCCCATGGCCTGCATCCAGAACTTTCGGTCATCTTCTGATAAGGCCTGGACGGTGAGGACCAAGCCTGGCCTGAAAGGGAGGATAACAGTGCATTTCAGCGTTAGTCTGACCTTATCTTCAACACTCAACACTGTAGCGTTACACCGGTGCTGCCAGAACCTTCCAAATTAGGCCTCCCTTCTCTAGGCCTTGACAAGGCTTCTTCACCCTTTGAAGAGTATGTTTTTTTTTTTTTTCCGCTTTCTTCCAAAATTCTAAGTCAGTGTTCTAGAACTCCATTGCTTGCAGTCACCAGTAGTGATTGTGACACCAGCATTAGAATGTTCAGCTAAGAACATTCTAATCACATATTTGTGACCTTACACCTTAACGGGTTAAAGCTTTAGTCTTGTGTTAACAGAATGCCAGGCAGCGCACTGTGCTGGAGAAATAGAAGCAAGTGAGATTTGGCATCAATGACACCCACATCTTGGCTTTGGTAGCTACCCAAAAAAATGTAATAAATTTGGCCTTAGAGGATTTTTGTATTTGCCTTCCTTCCTTAGCTAGTCGGCCGTACTGTGATGCGTTTACCGTCCCATTATTGATGCTGTGAATGTTCATACAAGAAGTTAAAATAGGATTTAAAAAAAATATTTTTTACATTGTGTGAAATAGGCAACCTGCCAGTAATTCTAATTTAGTCTTCCTGGTGCCATCTTGCCAAACAGATTTTAATGTTTTTGTGGTTTCATGGTAAAACATAAATATAAATATGAATACTCACATGGGGCCATTTTATGTTACAATCAGATGAAATATGTAATGAGTGACTAAACCAGGAATGCTTTCTGAAGTCATTACATAAAATGAAAACTAAACCAAAATTCAAGAATTTAGACAATTAGACAAATGTCACTTCAAAAACAAATAAGATTTTTTCAACAAAATCGTTTTATTTACATTTTATCGTAGACTTAAAGCACAACTGAACTTTGGGTTGTGTACCTGGCCATGATATGAGTCCAGATGGTGACAAAATATGTTCGTTAGTTGCTCTGTGCTCCCCTGGGGTGATAATCCAGAATAGGGTATTTGTCGCTCTCCATTCACTTCTATAGGGCAGCTAAAACGGTCTCAAAATGACACTTCTAGCACGTATACAACCGCGAAAAAAGCGGATTCTGTCAATACAAACAATAACCAGTCCTCGTACGCATTTTTTTTGTGTGTAATTAAAATTATTCATAAAAGTACTATTTTCTTCAATGTTGTTAGCAAGCTACCAGAAAAGACTAGCAAAATGTCGGCAGGTCGGTTTGTTTACCATAAATATATACTACAAGGAACGCTTGCTTCCGTGGAAATTTGGACCAGTGACTGGTTTCTGACAGATGGGCACATTAACACTATTTCTGGCACAATAATTACCTACTGGATATATGTTCCAAATAAAATACAAAAAAGCCAGGAAAGGGCCATTTATTAAATAAAAAAAATAAAAAAACGTACGAGGACTGGTTACTGTTTGCATTGACATAATCTGCTTTGTTTGTGTTCATATATGTGCTAGAAGTGTCATTTTGAGAGTGAATGGAGAGCGACAAATACCCTATTCTGGATTCTCACCCCAGTGGAGCACAGAGCAACTAACAGACATATTTTGCCACCATTGGGACTCATATCATGGCCAGGGAACTACATTACCCAGAGTTCTGCCAAAGTTCAGTTGTGCTTTAAGTGATATGGCCAATAAGACGTAAGAGCAGCAGCCCACACCTGGAATGTATAAAGATGACTCACCGGTCAGTCATCTCTATGTCGAAGCAAAACCTCCGGTCAAAAACATCATTATTTTTCCACACGCAGGATTTGAGGGTGACGGACTCCTTTTCGCCCTAGGGGACAGAGGGGCGTGGTTTAGAGCCCATTCCGGGAGCAGGAGGAAATGTCTCATGGAAGGAGAGGAGCAAGCAGCACACGCAAAGCAGAAAAAGCTCCAATAATGCAGCCCTCAATATCCCACATGGCCCTGCCTTTATATAATGTACTGAAACAACCACGCTGTTAGCTTCGAAACACACTCTGAGAACGCAGTAAACACTTATGATAACAACTCAGACTGAAGAACAACACTATGAACCAGATGTGATTTTTTTTTATAGCAATACCATTTCTGTATATCCAGATTTTTGGCTAAGTGCCATTTTTCAACAAAAAAAACTAACAAACACAAAAAGCAGACTCAAGAACATTTCCACCCCTCCCCTCCCCTCAATTCCCCCACAGTGCTGCAGGAAAGCCACGACTTCAGCGCACAATTTGAAAAATGCTGCCACGCCGGCCTAAGATTCTGGTCCATCTTGACAGCCGTGACTTACAATCTTGCCTCCGGACCTGGGGTCGAAGGTCACCATGCTCAGTAACTTCTGCTCTTTTACGTAGGTGGAGAACCGCTTGACCCAGCTCGACCCAAACGGCGGAGGACCTGGACGCAGACACGTTTCCACATTCATTCAACACAAACGCAGCATACATTTTATACACATAAGCATATGTATCTGTATCTGTCTCTATGAAAAATATGACTGAAATACCACCCTGGCGCTCTTATGAAAAAAACACCTCATTAAAACACCTCATTAACATGTTTGAAGTGTTTTTGAATTTCTCACCGATTGATTTCCAGAAAAAACATATTTAATTTATTTTTATTTTTACCAGCTGCAAATTTAAGTAGCATTTATTCAACGATTGTCTATGCATCTTTAACAGTCACGTGCTCCATCATTGCTACAAAATCAGCCACTTAGACCATCAAGATATATAAGAACTGGAGACAGCTTCCGCTTACCGGTTCCATAGATTCCTATGAGAGCTGCTCATTGGCACATGAAGCCAATTCATGGAGATGCCATGTTAGATTATGGGGGCTTTTTGGAACCAGAGCATGCGCACTGGGTACCTAAACATGCAAACCCAATTGGAATGGAAAAAATCTTCTGAGGGGCTCAGAAAAAAAATCGGCCCATGGACAGTAATTAGTTTGGTGCAAAGAAATTTTAGAATTTAAAAGAACTGTCCAAAATAGTATAATTTGGCCTGGGTAATTTAGTAGTTTTTAATGGACTTCAATGGGGAAATTTGCTTTTTGGCACCAGAGGCTGCAATACCTCCTGTGACCACTGGAGAATGTCAATCCCTGGTCCCCTGAGTTAGACGCATGTAGAATCAGAATCACATGAACACAAGCACCACATCATGTGTGGGTGTGTACATGTGTGTGTGGGTGTGAGCGTGTGTGTGGATGCATACATGTGTGTGTGGGTGTGTACATGTGGGTGTAAGCGTGTGTGTGTGTATCTCACGTTTCTCCTGGACGTAGAGGTATCCCTCGATGCTGATTGGGTGTGAGTGTGTGTGTGTGTGCATGTGCGTGCGTGTGTGTGTTTCTCACGTTTCTCCAGGATGTAGAGGTATCCCTCGATGCTGATTGGGTGTGAGCATGCGTGTATGTGTGTGTGTGTACCTCACGTTTCTCCTGGATGTAGAGGTATTAGAGGTATCTCTCGATGCTGATTGGGTGTGGGTGTGAGCGTGAGTGTGTGTGTGTGTGTGTGCGTGCGTGCCTGCTCCTCACGTTTCTCCTGGACGTAGAGGTATCCCTCGATGCTGATTGGGTGTGAGCGTGTGTGTGTGTGTGTGTGTGTGTGTGTGTGTTTCTCACGTTTCTCCTGGACGTAGAGGTATCCCTCGATGCTGATTGGGTGTGAGCGCGTGTGTGTGTGTGTGTGTGTGTGTGTTTCTCACGTTTCTCCTGGACGTAGAGGTATCCCTCGATGCTGATTGGGTGTGAGCGTGTGTGTGTGTGTGTGTGTGTGTGTGTGTGTTTCTCACGTTTCTCCTGGACGTAGAGGTATCTCTCGATGCTGATTGGGTGTGAGCGTGTGTGTGTGTGTTTCTCCTGGACGTAGAGGTATCCCTCGATGCTGATTGGGTGTGAGCGTGTGTGTGTGTGTATGTGTGTGTGTGTGTGTGTTTCTCACGTTTCTCCTGGACGTAGAGGTATCTCTCGATGCTGATTGGGTGTGAGCGTGTGTGTGTGTGTTTCTCCTGGACGTAGAGGTATCCCTCGATGCTGATTGGGTGTGAGCGTGTGTGTGTGTGTGTGTGTGTGTGTGTGCATGTGTGTGTGTTTCTCACGTTTCTCCTGGACGTAGAGGTATCCCTCGATGCTGATTGGGTGTGAGCGTGTGTGTGTGTGTGTGTGTGTGTGTGTGTGTGTGTGTGTGTATGTGTGTGTGTTTCTCACGTTTCTCCTGGACGTAGAGGTATCCCTCGATGCTGATTGGGTGTGAGCGTGTGTGTGTGTGTGTGTGTGTGTGTGTGTGTGTGTGTGTGTGTGTGTGTGTGTGTGTGTTTCTCACGTTTCTCCTGGACGTAGAGGTATCCCTCGATGCTGATTGGGTGTGAGCGTGTGTGTGTGTGTGTATGTGTGTGTGTTTCTCACGTTTCTCCTGGACGTAGAGGTATCCCTCGATGCTGATTGGGTGTGAGCGTGTGTGTGTGTGTTTCTCACGTTTCTCCTGGACGTAGAGGTATCCCTCGATGCTGATTGGGTGTGAGCGTGTGTGTGTGTGTGTGTGTTTCTCACGTTTCTCCTGGACGTAGAGGTATCCCTCGATGCTGATTGGGTGTGAGCGTGTGTGTGTGTGTGTGTGTGTGTGTATGTGTGTGTGTTTCTCACGTTTCTCCTGGACGTAGAGGTATCCCTCGATGCTGATTTGGCTCGTCTGTCTCTGCTCCGGAGGACAGCCTTTAATCTTCCTCATCAGGTCCTCGACCTCTGACCTGGTGGCCTCAAACCGACTCCTCGTCTGCAGATTGGTTGCCAAGCAACAATGTTATCATTATCCATGATTCACACTCCCCAACACTGAAGACCACATGCTAAAGAACTTATTTGAAATATCAGAAAGCTCCAACTTATTCCATGTTCCAGCCGAGATGAGAAGATGAGAGAGAATTCACAAGGAGCAACAGCAAACTCACATTCTGAATGTTGATCTGCAAAGCCCTTTTGTAGTGGTCAAAGTCCTTGGCCAGCTCAAATCCCTGGTGGTAGAAGGTGAATACTGTCTGAAAGAACGCCAGCATCTGAGAGAGTGAGAGAGAGAGAGAGAGAGAGAGAGAGAGAGAGATGAGGAGGAGAGACAAGAGTCAGAGTTTTATGAGCTAAAGAGGAAATGTATGTGCACACCCAAATAATCTCCCATTAGGTTTTTGTTGAAGAAATCTAAATTGTAAACAGGCAAGAGGACACAATTTCAGTTTTTTTCCCCTGTACTAATCAAAATATGCTTTGTTTTTAAGTAACAGCTGTAAAACTCATTCTGAATCTACAAAAAAAAAAAATGCAGAGCGCAGTTCAGGCTGTTTATGGGGAATGCTATCTGTGCCATGTTAGCTACTGATTCACTACGGTATTGATGCAAATAAAGCAACTTCTCCACCACCCGCAAACGGCTAGCGAGCACAGTTTACAAAGTACAGTAATATGTCAAAATATAACATTTCATTAGCATTTCTGCCCTCAGCTTACATTAGGGCCTTCATAGCCTTAATTTTTCTGCTGTAATAATTAATTCCAATTACTTCCTGGTTTTGTTCTTCCACAGGCGTACATGCAAACACTTACATGAGTGTGTTAACTGTACACACACGCAGCACACTGCAAATGCACACATTACCCGCTGCATGTGGGTACTCCATTACCCAGACTACACTGCTGTGTGTGGGTATTCCATTACCCAGAATGCACTGCTGCATGCCAGTACTCCATTACCCATACTGTACTTCCACATGTGGGTACTCCATTACCCAGACTACACCGCTGTGTGTGGGTATTCCATTACCCAGAATGCACTGCTGCATGCCAGTACTCCATTACCCATACTGTACTTCCACATGTGGGTACTCCATTACCCAGACTACACCGCTGTGTGTGGGTATTCCATTACCCAGAATGCACTGCTGCATGCCAGTACTCCATTACCCATACTGTACTTCCACATGTGGGTACTCCATTACCCAGACTACACCGCTGTGTGTGGGTATTCCATTACCCAGACTGCACTGCTGCATGCCAGTACTCCATTACCCATACTGTACTTCCACATGTGGGTACTCCATTACCCAGACTGCACCGCTGTGTGCGGGTACTCACGGGTTCCACGCACTCAAACTTCTTCCTCTCCTGGATCTCCTGCAGCTTGCAGACGTACTCCAGTGACTCCTCCTGGAAATGCTGCCTCATCACCTCCACCTGCTGGTCCGCCTGTGGGGGGGGGGGGGGGGGGGAGACGCTGTAACTCAGTCAGTACACAGCGACAAATAACCCGTTTGTCTCTCTGAAATGTTGACTACCAGACAACTTTGTCGCAGTACCAACCAATCAGAAACAACAAGAGCTTAAACCAACCAATTTTATACGATAACAGTCTGTACGGCTATAGGGATGTTAGAAAACTTGAGACTTTGAACAAAATTTCCGAGACCGTCGGCATGTCTAGTGACTGTATTGTACTTTGCAATCAAATGTTTACAATCGGTAACTTACGCTCATAGCCGCAACTTACACTATCAATTCGAGAGAGCGCATTCAAGCTCCTCTCCTCCAAAGCACAGAACGTCAGCCAAGAAGCTATGAGATGGAGGACGCTTACAAGCGGCCGTTCCGATTTGTGAAAAAAATTTATAAATAAATTACAGATAAAGAGATAAGTACAAATTAATAAATAAATTACAGATAAAGAGATAAGTACATATCCTTTTCTGTTGTATGTATGGCATCATACGTTATCCCCAAAAGAAGTTATTCAAGGTCACACAACTGCCTTCTGCCAGGAAAATCTGCTTGACTGTTATTGTATGAGCACACATGCTACAAATCACATAAATCACGTGAGTTCAGCACCAGAAACCATAATGCAAAACATTTGGCAGCAGTTTCATCCTTGTTGTGGAGTACATGACTGGAAACGGGTACGCAGCCGTGAGAGCACGTTGAGAACACAGTGAGATACAGCCGCAAGATCACAAGTAGGCCTACACTGCGTCGTTTCCTGTGGTTACTGCAAAGGCGTGACGGTAGAGGAGCCTCTGTTCAACGGTTGCACATTCTCAAGGCTTAACCTGCAGAATCTGCAAGTGCTTCCTGCGCAGAGAAAATAGCACAAGTCAAGATGGCGGCTTTACGCAATCGCTTCAAGCATGTAGGGGAAACCTTAGGGGTGGCAGGGTCTGTCATTAAAGAAACAGGCAAAATGAAAACAACACCGCCAACGTAGGCGCATTTTGTCAGCCAGACCTCAATTCAGAGTGACAGAGGCACGACTGCTGAAATTAGCGTGCGTTAGCGGCGTACGGCGAGAGCAATGGAAATGCGCATTAAAAGTCGCTAGCCGTGAATTCAGAGTCGCTAGCCGTACGTTGTATGTACAGTAGCTGTGCTTTTGTGCCTCTTTCATTGGCTTATTTGCACCCAGCTAATCTCTTTGGTGTAAAAACTGAGATCAAGTGTCTGAACCACCAGGGACTGCTTTCTGTTGTGGGACACGACGCTAGGAATCGAGCAGAATTCGCCCGGCGTGGGGTGGCCAGTAATTCCAATTAGCAGCCACATGCCTGACCTTCTGTAGCGGTACAAAAACAGTGTCACGCCTTTCCTCATCTAGACTGCTGGTAGCACTACTGAACAAAAGGCCCCAGACTTCCATTCTATGCAGTTCAGAGTAAAATAAATACTGAGGCTCCGTTTCAAAGGGGCATCATTTCCAGATGATAATTATCGATCATTTTAATCCCTGCAGTTATTTATTTATTTTATTTAGAATATTTTCAGGGCTTTGGACAGTGTAGAGAGACAGGAAGAATGGGGAGCGAGAGAGAGGGAAGGAGAGACACGTGACAAAGGTTGCACGGCCGGTTTCGAACCGCCGACATCGCGACTCGCAGTGAGCACGTGGACGCCGCATTTATTTATTTTTTAAAATGAGAAGGGCACCTCCTGTAGCTGCTGGTCTTTCTTCTTTGCTGAGAGAGTTAAAATCTTATCCAGGTTGCTGTAGTACTTCTCTGTCTCTTTCTCATATCTCTTCCTCTCCTCCTGTAAACCACAGTAAGACAGTATTATTATATTAAATCTGTATTTAAACAGGCAGGTGACTTAAGAACAAATTTGTATTCACAAGGAGGGCCCCTTAGGGGGGTAGGGGGGGATAGGTACTTATAAAACGGAACAAAAACATTATCTAACAACAAGTGATGAGCAGGTAAAGCTGACAAAACAAACAAGGCAGAAAAGAACAAGGAAATATTGAAAAGATGAGTTGAAGTAATAAGATAAGACGAGCCACACCGTGGGAAGAAAAACGCTCATATGTGGGAGAATTTTAGGATTTAGGATTTACAGAATGTCCCAAGGCTCCTGGCCAGTACAGTTTTCCCGCTATAAGTCTGTAATGAGGACTAATGAACCTCGTATGTCTGGACTGAGCTCTCCACATTTCCACATTATTTGCAGAAGGTGGTTCCGATGTGGACATGCAGACGTGAGTGCACTGGGGCGGGAGGGAGAGAGGGAGGGAAGGAGGTGAGTGTACGGGGGAGGGAGGGAGGGAGAGAGGGAGGCGACCGCACCTTAGCCGAGCCCAGCTGTTCTTTCCTGAACTTCTCCAGCGGCTTGAGCAGGGTCTCCGTGATGTTCCGCATCTGGAGAAACAAAGCGGTGAGCGCCGCACGGAAACGTCCTCCTCATTTTCCGTTTTTTTTTTCCAGCAGAGACTTCAACACAACATACCTTAACTTAACTAACTAACTTAACTAACTTAACCCTGGGGTTTAGAGTGACACACCTGGTCATGTCCATTTATTTAATGTAATTAACCCCCATTGCTCAATTTTAGTCTGTCTCTCTTCATGCTGTTGCCAATTATAGCCGATCGGGAGCTACACAGATGTTGTAATAACACTGACGCATGGTCTGGATTTCAGACTGGTTGGAGTTGTCCAAAAAAAAATAAATAAAATAAGCCAAAGTAATCTTGCAAATAATAATGACTAATTCCATTAACAACTGTGAGTCCTATATCCTTGGGTATGTTCTATCAGTCATAAAAAAAAGCTATAAAACTGCTCAAACGCTGAGTTACAATGCCCATTTCTAGAAATGTAATTAACTTTACTCTATTTTCTATAATGGTCCACATGATTGAACTAAATTAGGGCTTTTCCTTAATTTGAATGTATTATCGGGGGGGGGGGGGGGCTTTTAACACACTGGGGGGGGGCTTTCTTTTCTTTTTTTCTCTTACACGTGTGAGAAATAAAAACACACACACTCGCACACTCGCACACACACACACACACACACACACACCCTCTACCCTCTTTGTTTTTCTCTGTTTCTCATCCTTCATTACTCTCTCTCTCCCTCTCTCTCTCACACTCACTCTATCTCTCTCTCACACTCACTCTCTCTCTCTCTCTCTCTCTGTGGTGACAGTCCTCCTCTCTCTCTCAGCACAGCAAGACCAGGCCTGCCTGCCCGCCCATTCCACCTCCTCGGGCTGCAGGCTGTGACATCATCGCTCAGCATTCCAACCGGGCGGGACTCTGCCTGGCCTCGGGAGCGAAAACAGCTCTCGTTTCCCACTGAACCGCTTCCTACTGCGCCGCTGAACTTCGCCAGGGTACGCCGTGCCGGGGTTTACCAGGGGCTAAGGAAGCTCTCATCAGCAACAATGGATTGGGCTGCACAATACTGGAGATACGTGCTAATAGAGAGTTGTGCTAATGGAGATACAGTATGTGCTAATGGAGATACGTGCTAATGGAGATACAGTATGTGCAAATAGAGATACGTGCTAATGGAGATACAGTATGTGCTAATAGAGATACGTGCTAATGGAGGTACAGTACGTCCTAATAGAGATACATGCTAATGGAGGTACAGTACGTGCTAATAGAGATATGTGCTAATGGAGGTACAGTACGTGCTAATAGAGATATGTGCTAATGGAGATACAGTATGTGCTGATAAGAGATACGTGCTAATGGAGGTACAGTACATGCTAATAGAGGTACGTGCTAATGGAGGTACAGTACGTGCTAATAGAGATACGTGCTAATGGAGATACAGTACGTGCTAATAGAGATATGTGCTAATGGAGGTACAGTACGTGCCAATCGAGATACGTGCTAATTGAAGATGGACACAACCACCTGTAGAGCAGTGGTGCTCTACTATGATCGTGCTGCTCAAGCTTATTAAACAGAGACCTTGTCTGATGGATTTTATATGAATATAACATAGAAGATTATGATGAAAATGATGGCGATGAAAATGTTTGTTGACAATAATAATAGACATAGATCCTAATCTGCATTTTTTGTAATCATGTCAACTTGCATTCAGTCATTACATTACATTCACTGCTTTCTTATCAAGAGAACCTTACAAAACAATTTAATTGAATTGCGTTCAATTAAACTCAATAAAAACAACGGTACTACAGTAAATGCCAGGTACCGCGCTCCTTCAGATATTCAATCGAAAACATTCACCACTGCAAAATCATTCGCTCTCTCCATTTCCTGTTTGCGGAAACATGACCTTAAGTGATTCCCGCCAACTCGAGCGACCCCACTACGGCAGTTTGGAAACAAGTTCTTACAGATCGGCAGACAGCCGCTAACTGCGACAGTCTTGAGAGCCCAGTCTTTTCCAACACTACGCACCGGGCGGTGCTGCGTCTTCTGGCAAGCGGCAGAAGGCAGTGTGAGATAACGCGCAGATTATAGTGAACGAGGCTCCGGCCTGCTCACCGTCCACCGCTAAGGATCCACATAATCTCCCCTGTGCTCCTTCATCAGGACAGAGTAATGTAGTCTCTACCAAAGCATTGAATCATCACTGAGTATCAGCAATGTAGCACAACCAGGAACTGGGCTTATAGCCTTGAGGTTGCAGGTTCAATTCCCAGGTAGGGGGGTAGGGAAAAAGAACAGAAAAAGTTGTACAAGTTGCTCTGGATAAGAACATCTACTACACTTGAAGTCGGAAGTTTTTCATACACTTAGGTTGAAGTCATTAAAACTCATTTTTAACCACTCCACAGATTTCATGTTATTAAACTATAGTGTTGGCAAGTCAGTTTGGACATCTACTTTGTGCATGATTTTTTCCAACAATTATTTACAGACAGATTACTTCACTTTTAATTCACTATATCACAATTCCAGTGGGTCAGAAGTTTACATACACTAAGTTGACTGTGCCTTTGCATGTCATGATTTCCTGATGTCTGTGACCCAACAACATCAAAAGACTCTTGATATCTTATTTTCTGGTACTCTTACAAGCGATACTATAACATCTCTGCATTTGAATGGATCTCTATGGGAATTGGGGGTGGGACTAGATTTAGCTGTAAATTACACTGGAACAGTATGGAACACATGGTTGGCTAAATGGCTCTAAGTCATAAAGGGTCTAAGTCATAAAGGGTCTGAAGTATCAAACAAGCCTTAAAACATCACTCTGCTGCCAGAAATACAGTAGATATGGATGGATAACTTGAAGGGTTTCTTCTCCTGACTTATTTTACTACACTGCTGCCAGTAAAGTAATGGAATGTACTATCTGTTTTTATCAGTCATTCTTATGAGTAACATGCACTGTAAGTCCACTGAGGAGTACGTTTGATGGGACTCTCCCCTTAGATCCCCATGATAAACGCAGTTGCATGTACAGACATGCCCTACTGCAGGTAGAACACACTGGAGCTGAGCTGCGTGCGTTAAAAACCAGACAACCTGATCACCTAGCCTCTGCGAGAGCAGCGCCTTTTCGTCCGCAGAATGGTTTCCGCTCTGACATCTGGAGTTCATGCCAATCGTGTCCCATAGAGGTCAGAGGTCAGAGGTCAGTACTATACACACTCACCATCAGCTCCCTTTGGTCCTCCAAGTTCTTCAGGAAAGACGCAAACTCCTGCAACGATTCGTCTGAAATACAACCGCCACCAAGTGTAATCAGCGCACCGCTGCAATCGTGTAAAGACAAGACGTGTGGCTGTTTGACAGGTTACAGGCTACCGATGACAACAGTCTAAAGTAGGACTACCGAACACACATCATGACACAATACAAATCACCAGATATTTAGCACAGACTGGCAACACAAACGCAAGCAAACAGGGGGTACATACGCAGGGCAAACAGGGGGTACATACGCAGGGCAAACAGGGGGTACATACGCAGGGCAAACAGGGGGTACGTATGCAGGGCAAACAGGGGGTACGTACGCAGGGCAAACAGGGGGTACGTACGCAGGGCAAACAGGGGGTACATACGCAGGGCAAACAGGGGGTACATACGCAGGGCAAACAGGGGGTACATACGCAGGGCAAACAGGGGGTACATACGCAGGGCAAACAGGGGGTACATACGCAGGGCCTTCTAAAATAAAGAAACGATGTGACACCCTTACCGATGCATCTCTCGTCGTCCGTCTTTGCATCTCCAATGTACTGAAACTGGAACTCACCCAGACACTGAGCGAACTTCCGCTGGGCCATCCCCAGTTCTGAAAGACACAATGGGATCCAGAGAAGCCAAATCAGATCATAACACACAAAAATAAGATATACAGACATGGCAGTTAATCTTTTTTTTTTTTAAAACATGAATGCAGAATGAGAAAGATTCCCGTTGCAAGACTAGCACACGACCTTGACAACAAACGGTACACGTTAAAGAAAGATTATTAGAATTTAAAAGAACTGAAATGTCACAGAACCCTTCGTCTTAGTTTTGAGAATTAACATCAAGTCAAATTTATTTACTAATGCTAAGTGGATACTTTATAGCGGCATATTTTCAAACTGTTAGCTCAAGGATCTGAGAGGGTGTCAATGCACCCATTACACAATTTAGGAGGTACAATTTGTCTTTTTGAGGGGTCATTGGGTTTCAATGACCAGAGGATCAGTCAAAAATATGAATGGAAAAACAAAAATAAAGTTGTTGTGTGAATTTCATATTCTTATTGGGACAATCATGTGAAGTACAGGTTGTAAAATAACACTGTAAAAAAACTTTTGATTATCCATTAACATTGTTAAATGTCTTAAGGAACATGTACAATTACCATGTAGTAAAGTATTATGCATGGATTTAATACTCGTGGACTGAAGATTGATTAATAAAGAGTCACTGCGGATTCCCACACACGCATTTGACTGGAGGTGACTATGCACTAGATTCAGGCAGTAGGCCTAATCCAAGTAGGCCACACTCTCTTAACGATGGACACCTTTAATGGTGAGATGTGTTGAACCTGTAGGATCTTCGCTGAGTGCAAATGAGTTCCCACAACGACGCCACGTTACGTTATGCCAGACGGCTTGGCACCTCATCTAATGCATGGGCTCTCTCAACGACAGACTAAAAATGTGAGAGAATGAATACTAAGTCTTTTCTTTTTCCCCCCAGAACGTGGACTGTTGGGCAGGCCCCTTTAAGGAAAGAGGGCATCCCGCACGGATGTTGTGCGAGCACGGGATGCCCTCCTCTGGTATTATTAGATGTCAAAGCTGATGTTACTGCTTCTTGGGATGCCGCTCATAACTCGGGTCTTAAAATACCCACAACGATGCTTTCCCCACCAGCCAGTCATCACCATATCCTCTGTCCCAACAGACATCTGTTCCATTGGAATATTTTTGGGACCACGGTCACAACAATTTTGGTAGCACTTTGACTGAGGGGTACCCACCAAAAATAAACATCTCGTAGAATTTCCACGCACCCCAACTACAACAACCGAACGTTGTTTAGGGGCAGTATCTACTCGCCTGGTTTGTGTCGACTTCTGTGAGCGACTTTCAGGCATGTAAGCTTGATCCAGGGGTCAGAAAGTAAAAGTCCTGCCATGTTTTTCTTCCACCCATTAACTCAGCCAGCTGATTTCACTAATTAGTTCTACCACCTGGCTGAAGAATTGTGCTAATTACCAAATCCAGGTGATTGGAACCAAATACTGATGACTTTCTGAACCCGGATTTTACACCTCTACAAATGTTTCCGTTCATAATCCACGTGACCGAAGTGTAGACTGACAGCACACTGGAGGAAGGGGAGGAAACGGTGAAAATCATCGTATGTCATCATAACCCCATCTCTCTCCGAGTCCTTTTTTCCAGCTTCTCCTAATCCTAGCTGAGCACATAGCACAGCTTCTCTTTCCTTGACCTCGTGTTTGATCCGGAAACTGAGCACTCTGTGTGTGATGTAAACACTGACCCAGGGAGGGGCCTTTCCTGAAACGCCGCCAACACCAAGACGAGCTCACAGCGTTTCTCAGTTTACTCACCATCGGCACGCGGGCTCGCGTGTTTATAGAGGAAACGCTTAAAATCCGTCTTCATTTATTTAACAAATCATTTATAGGAGAAAGAAATGGGGGTCAGCTCACCACAAAAGAGAAAAGGCTAAATGAATGAATCGGGAATTCTGCCAGAATTCTAGAGGAATTGTGACTGTTGTGTCGCTATGTGCCATTCCCGGTCTGTTACGCCGTTTAAATCACCGGCTACAAAAGTACAAGCACAAGACAAGACCAGATTAATCGATATTTGCTCCTACAGAGATCAGCTGGGAAGAATAAGGGATGTGGATCAACACATAGGGCAACAGTACTTGGTCTGCTCTTCAAAACTGGCTTAAAACTACCAAATGGTCTCGTTAACTTTGGCTCAAATCTTTTGCAGAACAAACCTTGACAGATGATGCAAACAATAATGTTGCAATTCCACCTCAAGCTTAAAATAATGTCCTGGGAAAGAAAAAAAAAAAAAATTCTTTGAAATACGGAACTTAAGCAACCAGACTTCTAGTGAAAGCAACCCCATCCTATGAATAGCGAACAGCAGAAGAGCCAGAGGCTGAGCTAGTCTCCATGCAAGCAAGACGGTGGAGACAGACCCCTAAAACCTTTGCCACTGGCAATGCTTCAGAACGAAAGAGAAAGTTTCAGGGCCTACGGCCAAGGAAACCATGTTGTGCTGACGTGACACTAGCGGCGTGGGAGACGACGGCAAGTAGGGGTGCAAAGAGGGGGAATTACCCGGGTAACTCAGTAATTTTTGGTAATTTCCCAAAGAAAAATCACCACTCACTGTAACAATCTCATGCTTAAACAAAGCTCATAAAACACAAAAAGTTGCAGAAAACAATAAAGAAAGAAAATGTGGTGAACGGGCCCTGGTCATAACCGGAGAGCAGGTTTCTGTGACATCACTGCCATTGCACAGCACCTTAATCTAGATCAGGGGAAAGTTCATGTAAGTTTGGGTAAATTGTGCTGCAAGGAAGGGCTGTGGAGTGCTGTTGCCATCTGGGGAGGCAGCCAAACACATCAAGGCATCAACCTGTCAGGTTAAAATTTTGGTTTAACCACATTAGTCAAAAGATGAATACATATTAGGAATAATCTTTTGACTAAAATAAGGTTAAATAAGGTCTAATTTGCTGTCTTCGATGGCAGGAAATTACTAAAATATATTTTTGCATTCATGTTTTCTTATTTAATATGCTTTTTGTGATATAGCACTAGAAAAAAAAACAGAAATAAATGTGTGGTAAACAAATATCATGTTTGTTTGACATTTCTTAAAACCCATGGTTTTCTCCATAACAATGTGTGCAAATGTATTTACAGTGGCTCCTCAAATAGGCCCAGTATATATTTAAAAAAACAAAAAAACAAAGACATTTATGAAAAATATTGTTAGCAGTTTCCCCCTGTACTTCATATAGCATTATGCTAGCACAGCTCCATAGCAACAGTTTCCCCTGTACTTCAGATAGCATTATGCTAGCACAGCTCCATAGCAGCAGTTTCCCCTGTACTTCAGATAGCATTATGCTAGCACAGCTCCACTGCAGCAGTTCCCCAGTACTTCAGATAGCATTATGCTAGAACAGCTCCATAGCAGCAGTTTCCCCTGTACTTCAGATAGCATTATGCTAGCACAGCTCCACTGCAGCAGTTCCCCTGTACTTCAGATAGCACTATGCTAGCACAGCTCCATAGCAGCAGTTTCCCCTGTACTTCAGATAGCACTATGCTAGCACAGCTCCACTGCAGCAGTTCCCCTGTACTTCAGATAGCACTATGCTAGCACAGCTCCATAGCAGCAGTTTCCCCTGTACTTCAGATAGCATGATGACTGCTTGTTTGGTCCGAGCACACAAGAGAAGCCGTTTCTTTCCGCACGGCTGAAGTGGGAAGGCCACTCGAGGCTTCACAAAGCCTGCCTAACGTGGATCAAGTGTTTCAGAGTAGACAAGACTTTACACCTGCACAACCTGCAGGTCCATCAGAGTGGACAATGTAATCACATTCAAATAAATGTAAAAAATAAATAAATAAAAAAACATCTTGAATTATGGAACTTAACCGGACTTCTAGTTGAAACACCCTCCGGATGAGCCATGGTATCACTACCTTCTGTAAGTACAATATTATAATAGAATTAGTAACTCCAGAACAAAAATGAGAAATAGGATTCAGTTGTAGCCAGAAATGACGACTTTATTACGCAATGAAAATATAACAGGTAGCCGACATTGCAGCAAAGGTGTCTGGTGATAGTCTAACTGCGACGGTAAACATCTTGAGGTTTCCTGAGGATATGGTCAGGACCCTACAGAATAGAGGTTGGCCAACAACTTCAACAACAGCATTGCTGCAGAGCTAAAAGCATCGGCCTACATATCGAAAGGTACACCATTCAAACACAAGCCATCTTGAGACAAATCAGATGAAAAGCAATAGCCCCCACTAAAGATTATTATAGTACATTTATCAACTACTTTTAAATTAGACTTTAAATCTGCATCTTCTCTTATTGAAACTGTGTCGGGACTTTTTGCTCGATTGTGATGCTACCTTTATTTACATAATTAATGGGGATAATATGTAAGAATTAAATTAATTTGTAAATGTTAATAAATCGATCTGAGATCTACGTACGTGGCAAGGTCGTCAATGGGAGGGAAAGGGAGTGTCAGATTAAACACTTTGTCCGCATGAAAACCAGGGCCAATGGCAGCACACTGGTATTTGCATATCCAAAAGGTGTGTGTTTGATGTAAAATAGATTCATGATATTCTATTTAACAGAGCAGTTAAACTGTAAAAGGAATGCATTTAAACATTACACAGTGTGCAAGTTAACTTTCAAAATGCATGGAAGTCACAGATAAAAGAGCAGTATCAACTGAGTGAAAAGCAACAAGTTCAACTCAATCCCACCAAAGTGAGACGGACGGTCGGGCTGAAATGTTCCAATTCCACACCAACGTTCCCAAGGGCGGATTGTAACTCCTTTCAACGACGGCCTTGGGAAGGTGAAAAAAAAAGTTGCCACAACTGCAGAAATTTCCATAGAAATATGAGGATGGAATGATTTGTCATTTGTGCCACAGGAACAAACACAATCAGAGACACGTCCTTTGTTTCTTCCTCCACTGATGAAGGGCGGCCATGTTCCGCCTAGGCCTGGGAGCCTGGAGCTCACACTTCCTACAGGAAACACTACCACTTTCCTCTGCCAAGAATCCTATCTGTCCAAAACACAACTCAAACAATTTAGTCTACTCTGAAGCACAGCAAACTCTCCCACTACGACCCCACCCCCTCAATCACGTTACAGTTTATAGCCAAATACAAAAAAGGATGTGAACTTCACTTAGCCGTGCAGCAGAAGAAATTAAGCCGCTATTAAATTCTGCAAATGTGAGAACCTGCCAGACGACATCTTGCTCTCGATGTTTGAGAAGAGCAGCTGGGCCACAAGCCTGCCTTTGTTTTTAATAAAGGAAAGTTTTTCTCATATTTCATTTATTAAGTCAACAAGGCCTAGGCCTCCATAATCATTTTACATAAGATATATACAGTCTATTAATCGTGGGAAAAAGCACTGGATTATTAGTCACTTTTGGCAGTATTTTACACATTTCTCCGTAAGATCAGGTTTTTTTTAAAATTATTGCTTGTCCAGTTGCCTGGGACAGGTTAAATTTATATTTGGACAAGTTCAAATGGTCCTTATAATTTCCAAACAGACATTGAACACCTTCATGTGGCCCCCGGCCCCAAAGCTTACTTTGCAGAACAGTCAATTTGATGTTCTGGCAGCGCATGACATTAAGCTTTTTGAGCTTAATGTCCATTGGACAAGTGGGACTTAATTTTTTCAATTCAATTCAATGTTATTTGTAAAGTGAACTGTCACAAAGACGCTGCACAGAGAAACAGAAGAATAATTCAGCAAAAAAAAAAACCCAACCAGCAAAACGAGTTAAAAAAACTCCCCGGTGGGAAGAAAAAAACACTCAATACTTTTTTATCACTTGTCCGAAAGACTTGAACCCCCTATTTGTGTTCAAAATAGATTAACCTTGTTGTTGCATTTTCCGAATTCCTATTAGCAAAATGATTTCATTAACAATGTAACCAGGATGGCAGGTGAAATGAGCATTTTACAATTTGTACTACTATTCAGATAATTTTTAATAGAAAATTTTACTTGTCCGACCAAAAAATGTACTTGTGAACCAACAATAGGACAAGCCTTAATGTCAAGCCCTGTCTGGCATTGCTTGGTTCTGTCTGTGTTCTGTGTGTTACACACAGCTTTGGTGTTACAGCCTGTTCCTGGGGAATCTACTGTACAATGTGCTCTCAATCTATTCTGCAGGGGAGAAGTAACAGTCTAGTTATAAACACAGAGAAAATGCACTTCCTATAACATCCAAAACCAGCGCAAATGTTGGGAAAGAAAATAAACTGGTAGTGAAGACTAATTTAATGGACAGTTCAGCACAGACATGTTCAGCACAGATATTTTCTTGCATCTTTAAACAGGTGCTTATGAACTAATAGGCTGGAGGTAATTTTTTGGTGGAATTTCCCGTGGGCTTCCCCTCTCAGACTGTATTGCCGCGTGGGTGTGGAAGGCAGCAGTTATAGGAGTGTTCAGGTGGAAATCCTGGAAAGAGGGAGGAAGCTCCACAATGAGGGGGGGGGGGGCTTCAGGCATGGAGGTATGACATCACTTTTAACTTGTGTTTAGATTACACAGGACCCACAGCACACTGTAGCAAGCACCCACTGTGTGAATACACTGTGTGGGATTACACACTGTAGCCTGATGTGAATACACTGTGTGAATACACTGTGTGGGATTACACACTGTAGCCTGATGTGAATACACTGTGTGGGATTACACTGTGTGAATACACTGTGTGGGATTACACTGTGTGGGATTACACACTGTAGCCTGATGTGAATACACTGTGTGGGATTACACACTGTAGCCTGATGTGAATACACTGTGTGGGATTACACACTGTAGCCTGACACGGGCCTTTGGTTACCATGATTTCCTGTCAGATAGTCAAATTCAACAACCACAAATATGAACCAGCATAAACATTCTTCTGAAGGGGATTAGTGAGACACAACTAAAATTTGCTGGTATAAAAACATTACAGCATACTAATTTAGAGACAAATAAATTGATTTGGAATAGCATATAAATATTCTGCAGTGCTGATGTAATTTTCAAACAATCTGAAATTAACTGTTCTTTATTATACAGTGACATCACATATTTCGCAAGATGAAACAACACCGCTGATACTGTAACAAATCATCTCTCTACGCGTTAAAGACGATTTTACACGTGCACTTCACACAATTTATGGGAAACATGATTCTAGCAACCTGGCCCCCGTTTCCCAAAAGCGGAGTTAAGAAGAGTGTTTTGTGTTTGTGTTTTATTCATTTCATTTTATGATTAAAATAATTAATATTTACTGACATTACATAAAACAGATAATGAAAATAGAGGAAGACAGACAAAAAACATAGCCTAAGCCTGAGATGATCTTTATCCAAGATCCTTTTGGGAAACGGGGCCCTGCTCCTTTTGCTCACAGATGTCCAATTTGTCACTAGCAGATAAACACGATCTTAAGCACAAATAAGAGGCCTTCCCCTCAGTGCACAAGTTAATGAGTAAAACACTGACCAGACCACACCCCCTCGCTTTAAGCAAGCTTTTTACAGCCACTCTTCCCTTAGTAGAGATCTCTTACCATGTCCCTACTTAAGAGGAACAAAGTAACACTGGAAGCACTGCTGAATTGGGTACTAAAAATAAAGCTATTGCCATTTCTGCAACAGGAGAAACAGGCCCATCATTCTTCCTACGATCCACATCAAACATGGCCAATAGGCTACACTACAGAAAAAGAAGTAGCCTAGGTCTTCAGGAAAAGTCTTTTTTGTCCTGACACACTTCATGTGCAAGCAAAAAAAAACACAACCACAATTAGGCTATAAATGATCCCATGGGACCAGAAAGAAAGAGGGCAAATAATTTAGTCTAATCACTCGCTGTTCACAGTGTGGAGATTTCTTTGTGCTAGACCTTCCACAAAGAATGCTTTTTGTTCTCCCCATAAATACTTTGGCATCGCCAGAGCCCGGCCCACTACTTCAGATTAGTGCGCTTACAACCCGTCCACCCACTCACACGAATGCAGGCATACATGTACAAACATAGGCTAGCAGACAAGACGAGAGTAGTTCAGAGGCTAATTTTGTTTAACATATATGCAAGACAGAATAGCCTCCAGGATGGAAAGACAGTGATTTGTGTGTTCTTAGGATGCACGCAGCATGACTGTGAATGCCCCTCTTTTACAGAGAAGACATGACTCTGTGAACTGACTCACTTTGCAGGAGGGAAGTACATAAAAACATCATTTTCCGGATCAGTTCCTGTAGATTTTTTATTCCGCTAAGGACTGCTAGGCACTCTCAACGCAGCTTTGAGCCTCAAACCACTGAATTTCACCTGTGAAGCCATGGCATGTATGATGTCATGTCCCCCCCCCCCCACTGCTGCAGAATTAATTACCCCCCGAGGAAGCCCTCAATCTGCCCTTGGCGACCTTGGGTAATGTCACTTTGCTGTGAGTCTATGTAGCATACGCTAAAGCCCAGAGCCGATAAGAACCATGTGGGCTCGCAGAAAGATGAATACAAGCTTTGCACAATCAGGAAATGCTTGTTTATCATCAGATTCATCACCACTTCTGTTATTCCCAAAGAAAGTGAGACATGAGGTCAGAAAAAAGATGAGGCAAGCTAAAGTTGTGTGGAATATAGAGCCAACAGTAGAGAGGGATATATTCCACAGATATACCCAGAGGAAGTCTCATAACCAATCAGAGAGTTCTTCTGAGGACAGATAATTTAGTGACTTTTTAAAACTACTTTTGTCACTTTGTGACATTGCAGCTGTGAAACATTTTTTATCATGAAAATGCAAAAAAAATGTAAAATAATTTTTTTTAAAGTCACACAAGGGCATACATTTTATTTTTGTGTCTTTTGTTTTGCTCAACAGCTTTCCCTGAGGGAATATTAACACACAACACTGTAGCAGCTGGGTTGAGCCTCCAGAGTCCTGGGCTGAGTCTAAAGGCAAGGGTATGAAATTAACCTTTTCACCCGAAAAATCACCAGCCATTTTCAACATTTTACCAGCCTTTTACAATATAGCACAACCTGGGGCCACATGTATAAACAGTGCTGAGCAGAAAAATGCCCTCAGAAAGCTGTGTAAGTGAGTTTCCATGCAGAAATTCAGATGTATAAAATAAGAAAACCTGCGTACCTCTGCACATGCTGGACACCATGCGTACGCAGTGTTTGTATACAGTGTGATATGGCGACACTGTGGTAGAAAGGCAGAGGGAGAAAATGCAAAAGTTTGCATAAGCAGATTTCTGACTTTCTCCCTGAGCATTCTTTTACGCATTCTTTTACTCAGAGTTTTATACATGCGCTCCCGGGTTGGTTACGTGCCAAAGTAAGTTAGTCAAGACACTGAAATTTACACGACACTTCAGTGCAGCACATACATGCTAAAAGGAAATTTACAGCATCCACCAGACCAGACCACCGTCACTAAAAATGTCTGGAAAGACAACAGGGGACATGTGCTACTTCTAATAAATTACTGCACACTACTGCAAAATCCATGCTGTGCTTTAAGATACTCCTGAAATGAAAAAACTGAAAGAGTTTTCCAACAGTGAAGCATTCTACAATGGTGCAGGGGCATATTTTACTGGAGTACGCTGGGTGATCATACGCTCGGAAGGCAAGGTCCATGTCAATTATTACTTGGTAGAACTGAGTGATCATCTCTGTAGACAATGTTAAGAGAGGTGTGTCTTTCAAGACGACAATTCATTACATTACATTCCATTCAGTTGGCAGATTCTTTTATCCAAAGTGACGTACAATAAGTGCATAACGAAGGTCATTGAAGCAACTACAAGTCAGACGAAGCAGATTTCTATCATAACGTAGCAGCTATCCACAGTCATGAACATTGAGTATAGTACACACAGTAAGCTATGGCTAAGTCAGCAAGACATTATAGACTATAAAACCAAACAAGAACTAAGGAAAGGAAACAAGTGAAAAAATGGCACTAGATTGGAAGGTCAATCAAGGTGGAGTCTGAAGAGGTGTGTCTTCAGGCCATGACGGAAAGCAGGCAGTGTTTGGGCAGAACGTAGAGGAATGGGGAGTTTGTTCCACCACTGGGGAGCTAGGGTGGAAAAGCTCCGCAGTCGGGACGAGCGAGAGCCATCCATCCACAGACCATCCACAGACCATCCACAGACGATGAGTAAATGGCCATTGGCTGGATGAACATAGCACTGACCTTCCCCGTTTATCACGGCCGTCTCTGTGACCAGATTGGAGTTCAATTCTGGCTATTCTGGAATGACATCCGAGAAGCCGTGCTCCAATTCCATCCACTAAGCACAGCTTGATTGACTTCCGTGAGGAAGAGTGGTGTCGTATTACTCCTGGAGAATTCCAGACACGGGGAGACTACGCCATGGTCCATACAGGCCGTACTTGCCACAATCTGTTTGTTCACTACCTGTACGCTAATGGAGGTCGATCCCTTATAGAAGTAGGATTCCGAAGTGGGAAAACAGTAGTTTAGAGCCAAACATTCCTGCGTAGTCATGCAATCGACTCTGATGAGCACTTGTGTACATGCTGTTCCCTACACTGTCATCAGGGACACGCGTGTGATCCCGGACCGCTCGGCTGTTTGACAATGCGGTTATAAAAAGGTACGCTGTTTAAATTGTAACCTGTGAGGTGTGACAATGAGCATGATCTAAACATGACTCCAGCGGCCTAGCATTTTCAGCTGAGTAAAAAAAAAAAGTTGATTTGATGGATAAAACGACACTTTTAGCCAAGAGTGTAGTTTTTAGACAGACACAAAAAAACCCTAATCTAAATTGATTAAATTTGTTGTTGCATTTTCTCAATTTCCTATTAGCAAAATTATCTCATTAACAATGTAACCAGCATGGCAGGCAAAATGAGCATCATACAATTTCTACTTCTATTCAGATAATTTTTAATGGAAATCTTTTTATTTTATTTTATTTTTTTAATCTCTCACTTGTCCCTTCAGACAAGTGGATGAAAAATTTTACTTTACTAAATTTCACAACCAAAAAATATACTTATAATAGGACAAGCCCTAATGTCGATCCCAGAGACACACAGATGAGAGAAGGAAAAAAACAAAACAAGATTTAACCACTTTGCATTTGGTTGTGAAATCAGGCGTACAAAATATAGGCGACACTGGTGTGTCTTGGTTACCACATTGGCTATTGGTTATTTTCTTTAATCACCTAATTTCTAGGTGGGGTGAGGCTTATTTTGAGCAGAAATGAGCATAGGATGATATGATAAACCAGCATTGATTGAAGGCCAGCTCAACATTCCATTACAGAAACACGTGCTGACAAAATAGACACGTTCAAAACCTGGATAGGGATTACACAAGTGTACTATGGGTGCAACTTTTCACTTTTTTTGTGATGAGAATTCCTTTTCACACATCAGCAACTGATCAATGTAAACCAGCCCCTTTTGTGCATTTGACTACAATATTAGCATTTAGAAACAGAATTGGCACACATGACAACAAAAAAACAACAGTATGGAAACCAGTCCTGCTGCCTTTTCAAGGTATATGGTGAATTCCTCTCTTGCATTTCCTAAATATAAAAGCAGAACTATGCAGGTGTAAGGATTCTCCTTTGCAGGACTAAGGGAATTGAGGGTAATTTTAACTTTAAGGTTTTTACTGAGGATAAACTAGCTTTGTGAGAAAAGATGAGCCGCTCCTGTACCAACACATGCGCTGTACAATATGCAATCGAGTTCTAGCCCAGGAAATGTTTATTCGCTTAAGTGAAACTAACGTTAGCTAGTTCAACTGATGTTTGCATTTGGGATTTAACCTGGGTCTAAGGTTCAGCAATATACCCACATGCAGTATTGTGGATTTCTTTGCTCTTATGGTCATACATGAACCAATAAACATTACCAGCCATATAACTCAATGTACTTGCATTGTGGTCCACGCTAGTGCCTACGTATACGTGTTCACCAACTGGTGCCTGTCTGACCAATGCAACACTTATTTTACACACAACAATGCTAACTGACATAACCTTAAGCCAAAATGAGTTTCTGATCCGTTTGTTCGCTATAGGGTTACATTAGCAACGCTAGCTAACCAGCTGGAAATGGGTTCTCCTGCAGTGATGCAGTTATAATCACAGCGGATTAGTTGGCTATAACGTTAGCTAGCGATAGCTAATCTAGCTATATTGGTTTGCAAGCCTTAAGAGCTTTGGCACAACACCCAGCCGTCAACAATAAGACTCACACATTAACGTTAGTTGACACTATATAGCAATGTAACGTGCAACATTAAGTTATCTAACGTTAGCTAGCCGAATTAAACGCAAAACCAACGAGACGCTCAGTGCAAAGCTACTACACATTATCGGGTGCAAGCTTGCTCGCTGTTTTCAGTGCGCTTGGCTACTATAGCTGGATCAGCAATGTTCAAGCTTCCACCACAATAACTTTAAGAAAACGTATAGTTACATATAGCTAACGTTAGCCTGCTCTCTTAAATTAACTCCAGAAAGAGACAATAATGTAACGCAATATGGTTTTCCTGTGTTAGCTCGATGGCTTGATATATAAATTTACTAACGTTAAATTAACAAAAATGTCTCGTATTATTTTACGAGACTCGGTATTTACAACGAAGGTTTTACGAGCTAGATGCTGTCAAATGATTAATTAGCAGTTAAAGTTAACTGGTTACCTTGCCTGCTGTGTTGATGTGGATAAAGATTTAAACTTACGTTTAGTGGCATTGATGAGATTCTTTCCGTCCTTTTGAAGTTCTTTTATAAATTTGCTGGTTTTGTCAAGCTCTGCTTCGTGCGCTTTTATGCCATCTCGGAAAGACGGGCTGTCCAGGTAGCATTCACTAAACTCCAAAGCCTGTAGTCCCATTGTTGTTGATCAACAAATCCAAATGCTTGGACTTTAAATTGTAATTAGAGCAGAACAATAACGAACGAGGAAAATAATTTTGAAATGGTCAGACACCCCACTATGTTTGTAAACGCCTCATGTAACAAAATATGTGTAAAGGACGCAGTTTGCGTCTCGGATTTGGCTCAACAGGTAACGTTAATGATAGCAAGCTGGCTAACTCAGCGCTTACTCCTTTAGCTAAAATATAACTTCAGTCACGGATCTCAAGTCTAAAACACTGAATTGCTGGCTATTTGCATCTACTACACCCCAGCATGTGGAAGTTTGCGTTAAGAGTATAAAGTCCGCTTGTCACTTGCGGGCGGGATTTGGGCGTCTTTGCTACATCATTGGCGGAGGTTACGTATGCCCCAGGGTGTCATGCTTGCACGGACTTGCAGCAACTCGAAACCAGTGACGTCACACGTGTAGGGGCAGCATAGCGGTCCAGGACCCCGTTTCCAAAAAGCGTCTAAGATCATTTTGGGAAACTGGGCCCAGTTTAGCGCAGGAGCGCGGGGTCAGTAACATTCAATAGATTCTGAGTACAATTTAAAAACCTGTAAAATGTGTTTTTTTTGTCTAACAAATTAATTTGACATTTTGCATACTGGAACTCATTAACAATTTTGATAGGAAAGCCCCTGTAGTTACAATGAATCTATCCCTAATCTAGTGTTTTGCGTTACTTTAACGTATGTAGGCCTAAGCGTTCAGAATTAGTTACAATATTATATATCCATAAATTATTTTCTGTACAAATTGTCTGTAGCGGAGACATGCATGCATCATTTATTTAACAGTTCTATTTGTTAAGGTCAAGTCAGGTCAAAGAACAGTTACACAAAACCAATATTGTATCATACAGTATTGATGCTGTGGGCGTTCACATGGTAAAATAAAATAAAATAAATTGTTTCAAATCTATCCAAGTCACATAGTTTCATTGTGAAATTTTGTGTGTAAACTATATTTATTAATAATAATAATAATAATAATAATAATAATAATAATAATAATAAATTAGATTTGTAGAGCAGTTTTTATAGAGTATTTCAATGACGCTTCACAGGAAAAAATAAATAGCTGAAAAAAATAGATAAACAATTAAAAAAGGGGTGGTATCGCAAAACTAGGGCCTAAAAACAAGGTATAAAAGGTAAAAAGTAGGGCGTACTGGGAGGGGAGAGGACAGGACATTATTTCCTTAATGAAAAAGGTGCGTTTAGAGTTCAGTATTGAATGAGAGGCCGACACTTAAATGGGTAGATTATCTAACTTCAAAACTATGTTGTCCAGCTTCATGCTTCCATCTGAACACATTGACTAAATCTCTTTCTCACTGTTGATTGCTTCAGGTTTTAAGTGGAACATCCTTTGGGTTTTCTTACACTGCCCAGCAACTGTCTTTTCAGTTTTGATTGAGGCCTGGAGATGACATCACTGTGTTGCATTTAGATTACACAGGACCCACACAACATTTCTGCAAATACCAACTGGAATGTACATAAAGAAGCATCAACTGCAATTTCATATTTCATATCCTCTACTGTTACTGAAACAAGCTTTTGGTTATCATGATTTCCTGTCAGATTAGACAACCATACATATGAACCAGAAATAATATACCTTTGAAGAGGATTAGTGACTGTGCACTATAATAGGTTTACTGCCCAACACATTTGCTTTACATACTGTACGAACATTATTATTTTTCTGAATGAACACAATTGTAGAGTTGTTTAGTATCGTGTTACATATGGGGTTATGGAAAAGGCCAAATCTGTTCAACTTTTTTCACTTAGGTACTATAGATATATTAAATGTGTAATAAATACTACAAAAGATGTTATATTACAGCAGGAAATAGCACGTCATATCATTGTACAATATACATGTCTTAGATGAATGTAATGTGTAATGCTACATTAATGTCAATCTTACATTATTTAGCTAAGAGAATGAAACCAGGGACTCTAATCAACTCCCTATAATGTCCTTTCTGCTTGGGACCATTCTAACAACAGCCACTTTACCAGAACATGCACATAACTGGAGCATTTATGTTGACTAAATGATGTTACAGTGCTTTGATTTGTATGATATTGCAAAAGGAAGCTGTGGGTGGTGACAGTAAAAGATGGAAAAGGTATTTATTATTTATTACACAGTGTAATGCACGCCTGCAAGCAGCTGTCTCTGCAGACACTCTAATCACCACAGTAACAGGACCCCAGCTTTCATACATATGACTTACACGCCACATATATGCTGTTTCCTGCTAAAAATAGCTTGTCATCTGCCATTTGTTTCAAATGTCTCAGCATGTCTCTATGCAACTGTAATTTAGTTAAACATGAAAATATACTGAAAGTAGGAAGCAGACACTACATTTTGAACCACAGTAAATTGTAAAATTCTTTTTCTGGCCACAACAAGACTTATAATTTAGAAAACAGACTATTGAAACACTGAGTTATATTTTAATAAACCAAGGAAAAAATGTGAATAAAACTGATGGCGTGGGGTCACATTGGCAGTTATAATACAGCACAAGGCAAAGAACCCTTCCTGTGAAGAGACTTTCATTCACTCAAATCCCTTCAATTTATCCTCAGTAAATGAAAAAAGGTTTATGGGTTAACAAACAAAAATATCATATTTGAACTTTTTCAAGACCTGAGCTGAACTACTGTTGCTGAAAATAAAATAAGCTTAGAGTGACATCTAGTGTTTAAAGAGTGGGAGTGCAGGCTTTGTGTTTATTATAGAAGATTACCAGTGGGGCTTTACTGTGCCGTCAGACTTTTTAAACAGTGGACATAAATTGTCCGTTTCCAAATTAAGTTTTTTAATGAAATACCACACTACTCATTATATACTGTTAGGCATAGATTTTAGACCACTGACTGTATTTGCAGCAGGATTTTGAGCAGATAACTAAGATTTATATTTGCATTATAGTTGAAGTTTGAAGGCAATCATTTTATAAAGGGCTATATTTAGCATATTATTATTATTATTATTATTGTTGTACTTTGTGTTTTCATGTTTCTGACTGACATGCCTGTGATGGAACAGCCTCTTTGAAGACGGCAGATGAATATTCCTAGAGCACATCTTGGTCCGTGGAGTTCTGCTCAGGTTCAACAATTGTACATTTTAATCAGTTCATCATAATAGTTACCTTACTGGAGCAATATTATCCTCCTAAACCACATAGGCGTAACTGTCTAATTACACAACTATGTAACTACAGTGGGGACAGAAAGTATTCTGGCAGTGACACATTTTTTGTTGTTTTGGCTCTGTACTCCAGCACATTGGATTTGAAATGGAAGTGACTATGAGGTTAAAGTGCATTCAGCTTTCACGGTTTTTACATCGATATCGGGTGAACCGTGTAGCCATTTTTATACACAGCCCCCCCCCCCCCATTTTAGGGGACAAAAAGTAATTGGACAAATTAACAAACTTAAATAAAGTCATCATATTTAATATTTAGTTGCATATCATTTGCATGCCATGACATTCTGATGTTGTCTATGACCCAACGACATCAAAAGACTCGATCTTATTTTCTGGTACTCCTACAAGTGATACTATAATCTCTCTGCATTTGAATGGATCTCTATGGGAATTGGGGGGGGGGGGGGGGGGGGTCTAGATTTAGCTGTAAATTACACTGGAACAGTATGGATCACATGGTTGGCTAAATGGCTTAGTTCATCAAGGGTTTGAGGTATCAAACAAGCCTTAAACCATCACTCCGCTACCAGATATGCAGTAGATATGGATGGATGACTTTAAGGGTTGTTTCTCCTGACAAATTTGTCCATAGGAAAATGATTTGTGAAACCTTTCCCTCATAAACCTCAAGGCCCAAGCAGGCTAAACGGTTAGCTAATGTACTACTTAGGCAGAATGCAGATTGCCTGTTGTGTCCAAGTTCTTTGTTTTCATGTCATTATACCTGCATCAGCATTGTGCTGTGATATTTCAAACTTGTTTTTTGACATCGGTCTGTGATAAATAGAAGGCATATTGGTACTAAGTCGGGGCTCTCCACAGGGCACCGCTCCATTCTTAAAAGTGTCAACATTAAAAGCTTGTTGGTGCCGTTTAAACGCTTCTGAAAAGTGAGGTTTTCTTAATTATGGCTGCTGTTGCCAAAATATCTTTTACTTTTCCTGGCACTACATTTAATGAGATGCAATAAACAGCAACTTTGCTTACTTATGCACGTATATAGATTTCTACTGCCGCAAATAAAAGGTGGAGGTTCATGTTTTTTTTAAACAGTAAATAGAACTTGTGTTCTATCCATAAATATTTTTTTAAACACTGTTCCAATTCTTAAAAAAAAAAAAAATAGAAAACAATAGCATAGCAAAAAAAGTTGAGTGGATGAGAAACCAGAGTAATTATTGAAACAGATTAACTTTGCTAATAGAATATGTTGAATTATTTTATTAAGTGTCATACAGTACTGTGCTTTAGTGAACACACTTCAGATGGAGATATCTGCCAGCTTGCTGCTGCTGTTGGCATTCTGCTGTTAAATGAGCTGTGGTGTACATCGCACAAGGCCATAAAGCCAACAGAAGCACTGCGGAAATATTTTGTCCACAAGGACATCCCCTGATCTGGACATTAAATGAGCACATAAGAAACATTACGTTAGAAATACAGGGCCATTATGCTGACTGACCTCCCCACCTTTTCAACGGTCAACCGAGCTTCCAGCCACAATAAATCTGTAGGAGAGAAATCATATTTAAAATGGACTTCTGGTTAATGGTGCATTCTCAAAGGCATGTACCCTCTCCAAAAAACTGGAAACCGTACAGTAACAGAGAAGGAATTAAATAACCACATAATTATCATATCCAAGTACATGAGGAAAAAGGGGGAAAAAAAACTATAAATCTCAGAATGGTTATCAACAAAAAAATGGAATATTTGTATCGCTGCTTTACTTACATAGAAATACGTAAATAATGAAGGGACCAGGTACGGCATATTAACTCATTTGTAACACACACCTGCTCCTTTCAAACTGGAAGAGAAAAAGGTTCAATTTGAACACAAATTTGTCGATTAATTTTCATACATTTACCATGTAAAACCTACCATCATAGGAAGGAAATGAAGGCCTCGCACAGATTATTGTAAGAGAAGGTTCAAACGGAAAAAAATGACACTGATAATAATAACAATATGACCTTAAACTGCAGTTTTATATCGCAGGATTATAGGCGAGTTTTAAAAATGCTTGAGCCTGCTGGATGTTCAGTAACAGCTTAATTATGGGGAGAATCTCGCCCGATTGTGCACAACTATTCTAAACTTCAGACCAACGACACCCTAAAACCGGCTTAGCATCGCGAGAGAAGCAAGTGGTTCCTCTGTCTACTACACTGAACGTAGGATATTATTCACAACAGCATATTCTCACTGCAAAGCCACAAACTCGTAGGGACTTTTTATGTGAATGTGCTGCTTTAACATGGACGACAGCATTAACAAATGCCATTTGCACATAGTCACAGATTCAAAGCCTTTATATACAGCTTAATGCATTAAAGAGGCATGAGTTTATCACCAACCAGCTCCTGCCATCATTTAGGGGTGTAGTGTGACGGTCATGAGAATGCACTTATGACAACAAAACTAAAAAAAAATCATAACAAAAACCCTTAAAAGTCTAGTCGTAAATACCCCAATAAGCAGGCTGGCAGAAGCAAGATGCTGAAGTTGACTGAGTTGAGTTGCACTGTAAGAGAAGGCCAGGATAAGTGTGGCATTACAACCGTTAAGTACACAAATTAACCAATCACAAAGCGGAGGGGGCGGTCCTTCCCTGGTGCTCCTGCTCTAATGACAGGTCCACCGGCGCTAATGTCGCTAACGCTCCAGAGGCTAACACACACTTTAGAGTGGCCTCAGCAGAGAAGCCGTTAGCATGTTCTCACACTCTCAGCAGAGAAGCCGTTAGCATGTTCTCACACTCTCAGCAGAGAAGCCGTTAGCATGTTCTCACACTCTTCCCCCCACACTTTGTGCACTTCACTTTGTCTGTAAAAATGAAACACTAGGTGAACCCTGAGTGGCTCCTGCCAGAGTTTCCCTGGACGAGTACACATGCACGCGTCTGCGCTCCTGAAATGGAGCCGGCGGCCAGGGCGTGCAGCGACTCTGGCGGCTGCATTAAGAAACGGCGCCGCTGTCTGGATTTGGGGGGTCGGCTGCGTCTCGGGGGGGAGGGTTCGGCTGGATGCCGTCCTCGTCGTCCCAGGAGGCGGAGCTGAGCCCGGCAGGGGCGGACAGGGAGTGGGGCGTGAGCGTGCGGCCCAGGCCCTGGTACCGGCCTGTGGGGGAGGGAGGGATGGAGACAGTCTCTGTGATTGGGTCCTGGGACCCCCCCGAGAGCAGGCCCGTGTGCTCATTCTGCTCCTGGTCATCCTCTCCGAAATACATCTTTCTGGGACGGCCCAGAACCGTTCGTCCTGGAATAGAAGGAGGCGTGGTTAAAGTTCCATTCCAGCACATGCTCAGTAGCGTTAAATCCCCCACAGAAAGCGGTGTGGAGCGGATTTCTCCTGCGATGACACCGCCTCCATTCATTTTCAACGAGAGGAGATTCCTCGTGTCAGCAAAGCATGTTGGGATTGCTTGCGATGCGAGGCGTCCAGACGAGACGGGGGACGTGGCGCACTAACCAATCAGATTAAAGATTGTGGGAGGCGAGAGTGATGGCATGTGATTTTGCCGCTTTCTGTGGGGCTTTACCATTTGGATGCATTTAGATGGGTTCCTTCTATCCCATAATGCAAAGCGGCATTTATATATATACAGTTGAAGTCATAAAACTAATTTTTAACCACTCCACAGATTCATGTTAGCAAACAATAGTGTTGGCAAGTCAGTTATCTACTTTGTGCATGACACAAGCAATCTTTCCAACAATTGTTTACAGACAGATTATTTCACTTATAATTCACTATATCACAATTACAGTGGGTCAGAAGTTTACATACACTAAGTTGACTGTGCCTTTAAACAGCTTGGAAAATTCCAGAAAAATTATGTCATGGCTTTAGAAACGTCTGATAGGCTAATTGACATTATTTGAGTCAATTGGAGGTGTACCTGTGGATGTATTTTAAGGCCTACCTTCAAACTCAGTGCCTCTTTGCTTGACATCATGGGAAAATGAAATCAAAAGAAATCGGCCAAGACCTCAGAAAGAAAATTGTGGACCTCCACAAGTCTGGTTCATTCTTGGGAGCAATTTCCAAAGGGAAAATTAGCTTGCTCACTGTAATTGGGGCAGCTACCTGTCTTGTGTTTTGCTAATTCGATAGTTGGAACCAGTTTCACCTGTGTGTATATTAAGCATGTTTGCAGCTCATCACCTCAGAGTGAGTTCTAATTCAACTAGTTCTAATTCTAATTCTAACTAGTACTAGTTCTAGTAAGTTTGGGCATCTCCTTCAGTGGCAGTGACTAAAGCTGATGATACACGGGCAATATTTTCAGGCAATATTGCCAGCAATATTGTACAATATTGCCAGCAATGGGCAATGGGTATGGGCCACTGTAGCAATGGGCAATGGGGCAATAACTGAAAAAAGAATTTTTGCGGATCCTGTTTTTAACCTCCGTTTCAAACCTTTACCGTCATCTCACCACAAAGGTATATATGTGCCCGGAACGGCAAGAACCACAGCTTTCCGCCAATGTAATTCAATCGACCGTATCTCTAAATTTTACGGAAGCATTCATGGATGTATTCACCAGTAAAGCAGGTGGTCTGATTACGTCTGCTGACTAAAGTTAGCTAGCTAGCTAGCTAGTTAAAAGTCACTCGGTTCGTCAGTACGGCGGTGAGTAATAATACCAATTATTTACAATCAAAAGTCAAGAATACCATAACTTATGAAAAGTTGGTCTTTATTTCAATATTACACTAATACATCAATATAACTTACCTGAGTAATAAATAAATAAAGTTATAAGAGATCAGCATCCCTCTTCGGTTTCCTCGCACCACTTGGCAGCCATTGTTGAAATTTATTTTTGGAAGACTCAGGTGTCATGTGACCCAAAATCTCATCTGTGATTGGATGGTAGCAAAATATTGCTTGCCTCGATCAAACTTGTTCAGATATTGATTTGTCAATAGGAAAATTGCCAGCAATTATTGCCTGGCAATATTGCCGGCAATATTGCCTGAAAATATTGCCCGTGTATCATCAGCTTAAAAGCTCCTCTATCGCTCTTATCGAGCTCCCGCTTCAACATTAGCGCGAGTCGGACGTCTCCAGTGGAAACGAGCAGCTGTAGGTGAGATGCCAGGGGGATTGTGGGAAAGCGGAACTCACCGACGTTGCGCACTTGCTCCGATATGTCTGCTCTGATGTCGGAGATGTCCCACATGGCCAGGAAGGAGTCGAAACAGGAGCCCTCATCCGCCTCCTGGATGTAGGGCTTGTAGGTGAAGCTGAAGTGGTGGGCGATGGCAGCCAGAAACATCTCCACACAGATTATAAAGTCCTGCAGAAACACGTCTAACTTCACTTTCCCACAGCAGAAACATCTCCACACAGATTATAAAGCACAAATGATCACCTGTGAGCCAAAACACGAGGGATGAATCCATCAGATGGGAAAAGGAAAATGGGTTATTTCAGAAGAATGGTACCTAGCTATGGTACTTAGCCATTCTCTGTAAAGCACAGTGGTCTTTTGTAATGATAATTTTTGTAATAATCTGGAATGAAAAAATCACTGTTTTTTCTTTTTTCAGTCCAAATGTAAACAATTCAGAAAATTCCCATAAACTGTGAGATAAAAAAATAAAATAAAAAATACTCCTATTTACATACATATCTTTTTCACTTGAAGCATCATCAGGCTGTCGTCAGAAGTCCAGGAAAACCGGCAAACAGAACTCAACAGGACAACAGCTCTGTATATTTTACCTGTAATCCTGTGTCTACAGCTTTGTATATTTTACCTGTAATCCTGTAGCTACAGCTCTGTATATTTTACCTGTAATCCTGTGTCTACAGCTCTGTATATTTTACCTGTAATCCTGTAGCTACAGCTCTGTATATTTTACCTGTAATCCTGTGTCTACAGCTCTGTATATTTTACGTGTAATCCTGTAGCTACAGCTTTGTATATTTTACCTGTAATCCTGTGTCTACAGCTCTGTATATTTTACCTGTAATCCTGTAGCTACAGCTCTGTATATTTTACCTGTAATCCTGTAGCTACAGCTCTGTATATTTTACCTGTAATCCTGTACCTACAGCTCTGTATATTTTACCTGTAATCCTGTAGCTACAGCTCTGTATATTTTACCTGTAATCCTGTAGCTACAGCTCTGTATATTTTACCTGTAATCCTGTAGCTACAGCTCTGTATATTTTACCTGTAATCCTGTAGCTACAGCTCTGCATATTTTACCTGTAATCCTGTAGCTACAGCTCTGCATATTTTACCTGTAATCCTATAGCTACAGCTCTGTATATTTTACCTGTAATCCTGTACCTACAGCTCTGTATATTTTACCTGTAATCCTGTAGCTACAGCTCTGTATATTTTACCTGTAATCCTGTAGCTACAGCCTCCACACTGGTCCAGTCCCAGATGCGAGTATCGGATATGACTCCCACCTTCACAAGGAAAGCAATGAACACAGCCTGCCTAAAAGATAACAAAGACACTGAAATTAATCAGGAAATTCTTATGCAGCCATATTCATATAACAGCTTAGCATAGCCGCATAGTTTGCACAGACATGCAACATGAATTGAATTCGTTAAATGCAAGTCAATCAGTGCAATTAAAAAAAAAAAAATCAAACATGTAAAAATGTATATCAACTGAAATACAGTACCTTCGTTATATACACCCTTGACAAAAATGAACAACAAAACGGCTGTATTTTAAATCTCCAAAAATATTCTATTTTAACAATGACTCTATGGAACCAACCAAAATAACAATGTTCTCAAATTATAAATATATTTTAAAACATAAGTGTCAGATATATGACCTTTGAACATTCCTCCACAGTTTGAAGCCACATACTGAGTTGGACATGGCAAAACAGTCATTTTGTGGTCAGTTAATCATTACTTGGTTGACGTTGTGGTATGCTTGGGATCATTGTTTTGTTGAAAGATCCTTTTGCAGCCAAGTTTGATCTTTCTGGCAGAGGAACCAGGTTTGGTTTATGGTGTTTGTGACTCAACTGACCTTAACAAGAGCCCCAGGACCAGGAGATCAAATACAATCCTATAACATCAAACATCCACCACCATATTTCACCCCTAGGTATGATGCTCAAAAATAAGCACAATTCTTCCATCTCCAAACCTGCTGGTGTGCCTGTTCAAAAAGCTAAACTGTGCTTTCATCTGAACATAACATAGGGTTTCAACGCCATCCAGCAAACTCCAGGCGCTTATTCTTGTTGATTATCATTGAAAGTTGTTTTTCCTGGTAACTCTTACAAAAAGCCTATTCACTTGGAGGTATCTGATGGTGTCAAAAATGGACAAAGAAAGTGTCCAAAGATGCTAACTAAATTAGCATGTTGATCTCCAACATTGACTTTAAAATTTTTTAAAAATTATTATGGATGTGAAGAATCATGGCATATATACTTTAGGAGAAAAAAAATCTTTTTCACTGAGCAATTGCATTAATATAAAAAATATAGGTCTATAATTCTCCTCTTTTTTGAGCAAACAATATAGGTCATTACATGCACCTTCTTAGCTCATCTTTATTAAGAGTATGAATAATTTGAGGGGACTGTAAATAAAAACAAATTAATCATAATTTTTAGTTATAGAAGTTTTAGTTATATACAAGGTCATATCCACTGTTCATCCCTAAGATCAAGGTCAACTTGAGAAACTAGAGAAACAAAGAAAAAGCATTAAATTAAAAGCATAAATTGCCAAATAAATTAATCTAAGTGCAAATAATAACAAATGTACTGCGCTTACTTGCACATTTTTATATTTCTATCCATCTGCCTCATTTTCAATAGTTTTTAAATGTATATTTACTTACCAGAAAGACACAAACACCACCATCTTCACACAGAGAAACTTCCCAACGGGCTGGATGGGGCTAAGCTCCTCTCGTAGGGCTCGGTAGAACAGGACCAAGCAGTACATGGCAAACTGGGGAGGGAGGGAGGGAGGGAGAGAGAGAGAGAGAGAGACAGACACTCCCTTTACTCCACAATACTGTTGTGCCATTGAGCAGGTGACTTAACCTGCATTGCTTTCACATATAAATAAATATGTTATGATATTTCACTAATACAGCTTCTTCAGATGGTATCGTATCTGAACAATAGACAGTGTTGCATAGCAGGGCTACAACACTTTACTAGACACAGTACTGAATTTTGTTTGTTAGGAGGTATATGAACAACCATCCCATTCATAGATAATATAACAATGTACAATTCAAGTGAAGAGTAGGGACTATAATCTGGGTAATCACACTATTACACTTTGTAACAGTGCAGACCCATTTAAAAAGTAGGCGTACCAGCTGGGATACATTGTTGACGATGACCAGATAGGTCCAGGCATTTGTGGAGCTGAAGTTGCCTTCATCATACACTCCACACAACTGACAGACCCTGCCAAACAAATGCAACAGAAAGATTTCAGACTCATTTCATACACAATGTGATGCACGTACGTACGTTTAGTCCATACGCATCTGTTCAGTGTAGTTTTTATATATTAACCACCAAGGAAAAGATTAAACTATTTACATCCGATGCAAAAAAACAAAAACAAAAAAAAAAACAAGATTTTTCAAAGAAAACAGAAAATTTCACTATGGGTTCTACAGAGTTAATGGGTTAAGGTAAAAGTTGAGACAGTTAGCAGTTTGTTCTCATCTACGTTGTACTTACAGCGCTATAACCGTAGTGCAAGGCCTGACTACTGTGTACTGGAGAACGCCCAGTTTACACCGGAACAGCAGCACCCTGCCAAAAGACATGAACAAGAGCTCACTGGCTGAGAACGGGAAACAAAACTAACACTTGGGCTAGGTTTACAAAGTTATTAAACCCAGGCTAATGTCCCATTCTGCAGGCATGATAGAACTCTTTTTGCTTGTGTAGCTTAAATGCCCTGCCAAAGACTAATGATGGTCTAAATGAGCCACTGACAAACATGCGTACCGTTATCATTAGCTGCCTGACAACATAGAATCAAACAAATCTAAAGATTGGCTGGTACTGCTGGAGACAAAGCAACATTAGATGCCTGGATCAGGAATAGAAACAGTCAGATTTAAACGGAAAGACTGCTATTGTATTACACGTTTGTTAGAATGCCACAGTTTACCGTTACGTTTTTCGTGCAGAGAGAGTGATATAGTGATCGTGTACTTCAGCCAGTTCAAAATGTAAGTCTAATGACTAGATAAAACCCCAACAGTCCAACTGTCTAAAGACATGAGAAACAAATTGAATTTACAAAACTATTGACACATCCTGCAGTTCTTCTGTGACATCTGTTAAATTAACAGACATTTTCATATGCTAATTCTTGCAGGCAGCACATATATCCTGGGAATTAAATTAACTTTTTCACCCCCTGCCAGAGTGGATTCTAAAAATCAACAGCCACATTACCTTTTGCAATATAACACAACCTGGTTGGTTACCTGCCAAAGTGGCTGCTAGAGTAGAAAGTCTACCAGCCACAATCAAAGTTTTACCAGCATTTTCCTGGCGGTGGGTGTTCATTTCACACCCAGCATATATCCTTAAACTACAATTAATATGAACATTAATAACATGTACTCACTCTCCCATCGGCCACGGGGGACAGCAGCACAATGGGGGTAGATGTCTCTGCTGTTCTTGGACTTCCAGCATCAACACCAGGCTGGGATACTGGTTCCCCAGGTAATTCAGCAGGAAAATCATGAAGTTATAGATGACATAAGCTTCATAGCACTCCCTGCATGTGTCCACATAGATGGCAATGCCAGGATACTTCAGAGCAATCCACTGCAGGTAGAAAAAAACCAAGCGATTATTTCAAGCAAATAACCCCCTCGCCCCCAGAAGAGATCAGCCAAAAATATGAACACTTTCCAACAAGATGACATTCCCACTGTAAACAGGTAACTCATAGATTAATAAATGCTATAGAGGAGATAAATGATATATAAAATACACGCAAAAACCCTAAATAAATAGAAATTCCAAAGAACTCTCTGAAACGCAAACAATTCCAGGCATTTCTTGTCACATCTGCAAAATCACCTTCTTTTGGGTGGCCCTGCGTGTATAACACACAAAAAAGAGTTTGCTTAATCTCAAATTCAGGAACACGCATGATTTTGGTGTCCTTTGGCATTTTGGTGGTTCTGGAGAATGTGAAACCTGTATATGTGATATAGGCCTATGCTATTATTCCACACGTTATTTTTACATTTTTAGAACTCCGCGGTTGTAGGTTAATTTCCAAAGTGGAGCACTGCGGTTATTCTCTTGAGCAAAGCTACTTAACTCAAATCATTCCAGTAAATATCCGACTGTATGAATGGACTGTATGCGAAAAGAATGGGAGCTGTGTAAGTTGCTCTGGATAAGACTAAGAGCGTCTGCTTAATGCCTAAAACGTAAATGTAAGTCAATAATGAAATCAACTAAATTCTGTGAAACGCTGCAACACTCAGGGATAGAGGGACTTTGGCCGTTACGTACTCTTTAGGGGTTTATAATGTGTAGGGTACACCACTCTTGAGTCTTGTGACTGAGAAACAGGTCGTCTCTAATTTAAACTGGGCAGGTCACCACAGAAATGGCTGGGTACTGAAAACAACATCTAAAAATGGCAGGCTTCCCACTTCTATCATGTGACAGTGAGTGTTTGACTCAATTCTAAGATTATGTTTAAAAACCAAATTAATGATTAACATGTTTTATTAAAAAGCACAATATTCAGAAAACAATGAAAATCAAAACCCTGAACTTAAGAAATAGCAAGGAGACACTACAGGTACCACACACAACGTTTTACAAATGAACAACTACTTACGCTGTCCAAACTGTATATCGGTACCATCCATAATATCCTGGGAGGAGACAAGGCAAGAGCAATGAACAGAGACCTTGAACGTTGTTACAGTCACAACTTTTTGCAGGAAATCTAATCTTGCCTTTCGCCAAAGCAAAGGTAATAGCATGATAAAATGGCAGTATAAACCTTACGTCCTCATTTCTTTTGAAGAGACCTGACCAGGCCTCACCTTATTATTGGCTTTTGCAGTTCAGGCTGTGTGTAATGCACAAGATGTTGCAGGATTCCCCACAGAGATATGGGTATAGTCATAAACACAAATATACCAGCGATGAACCAAGCTTTGTTGTGAGGGCCAACCTGAAGAGGAAAAAAAAAAAAAAACATCTGCTAGTGAGCTGTACAAACGGGCAATGGGTCAGAAAAGCAGCACGGTTAACGATAAACTGATCAGGACCCGCTATAATACATTATCAAATGACCGACACAGGGTGAAGTAATCCCGAGAAGTTTTTATAGCAAAACAGAACCGGTTCAGCTGACACTGAAGTTCAATGACTTGCTAAGCATTAGGTCACTTGCATTCAATTATGTAGTTTAAATCTAGTGTAGAGATTAACGTAAACAAAGTAGCAATTGTGTCTAATATAATGACTTAAAAACCGTAGGAATTGTAAGTTACAATTATTAAGGTGTAACTTAATCGATAGAACTCACCCCTGATTTCTGCAATTCCCAAATACACAGTGGTAGCACCACAAGTAGTAATAAAATATACAGAAACACAACCAAGGGTCGGATCCACCTCCTCCAGTTCCCACAAGTGCAAGGCATTTTTAACCAGCGTTAGGGCTAGTTAGCGAGCTATGGTACATTCGGTAAATTTATTCCCAAAGTGAAATTATTTGCTTGCTAGCGAGCGAGATTCAAAGATGTGATTGTGAGCTCTCCAGCATCCTTTAGCTGTGACTATAGCCAGGGTAGTCAGACACTATGTTGGACAAGAATACTTTCTATCACAGCTAGCATAGCATGCTTGTCCGCTAACACTGCTTTGTAAACAAACCATAGTTAGCATATCCAGCTACATCCATTCAGATAGGGAAAACATACCAGCACGGACTAGGCTAGCTAGCTAACTAGATAGACAACCGTGCCTCAGTCTATGCTCAGAACAAGTCACATGTAGCCATCTCGCTAACGATAATTTCCATAATGCTGTATGATGTGTAGGTTGCTAAAAACCATCAAACAGAAAACCGCAACGCCTCGATGCAAACCCAGTATTCAAAGTCCTACCACAAGAAAACAGCTAGGCTACCGTTTGCTAACTTTAGACTCAAAAGCTAGCTAGCTAGCAGCAAACTATTTCCTGCGTTCCTGTGTACCGTTGTCATTACTAGCTACTACCAACCTTGCTGAATCGTGGAGTCCCGCCTATTTTCTTATTTTCGATTGGCTAATGGGCATGAGTTATCACACAGGAAACTATTTTTTGGCTGGTTTTTCTATCAATCAATGTAAACGCATTCTGTTTGTGTGCCGCACACAGGTTTCACGTGATGATGTACTCATTTCGCTGTCATCAAGGCCAGAGAGAGCAAGAGCTAAAAAGATTTTAAAAAAGATGCACAAGTTATAATGGAAGTCAATGTAAAACTGTGTCCACGGGTTGTAGTCCGTAGGGGAGTAGAAGAAGAAGAAAAATTAAATTTTATTAATAATATTAATATGAATTAATTCATATTAATTCATATTAGTTAATAATTATATTAAAAAATAAGAGTATTACAGTGCACTGCTTAAATATCGCAGAATGTTTTTCTCTGAATAAATAAATAAATATAATGCCACTCTGGTTAGAGAAACTAACCTGTTTAAGCGCTAAACGTCCATGGTTAGGGAACCATTGAACTCTCCATTACATTTGTTGCCACTAGATGTCCTCATAAATCTATAAATCATAATTCACCTAAATGTTTTTGTACCCCAGAACTTTTCAGGTAACTTGTAAGTTTACTGTACAGTCTGAGTGTGATTTTTATTTTTATGTGTATGCTGGCAACAGGTGCAATGTTGTGTATAATTGCTTTTTAAACAGTTCAATATCTAAGGACATCTGAAATATACTGCATAATACACCATAGATTAGTAATAGTAATAGTTCCCCCAAAATAATACATTTGCTGCCATGTATCAGAAGGAGTTTTTCTTTTAAACATCTTTAAACAAATATAATAAAGTTACATCAAGTGAGCTTTACACATCCTCCCCCAAAATATTAAATTAACCAAGTTATTTTTTTTTAACTCAAAGGTTTTGTGAAGTACATAAAGAAATCTGAAAATCTTGCTTTTCATTCGCTTTCTTTCTCATTAAAAATAGTTTGTCAAACTTAGCCTCAAGTGTAACTATGACATAACCCATGTCTGTATAATATTCACAAGCATTTCTTATCTATTACAGTGAAACTCAAGCAAAAACACACCCAAAATGAATGAGATCTTCAAGTATGGCACTGATGCTCAGTAAAAGTAGGGTATGCATAATTCATCTTTGGGTCCCTTTGTAAAATGGACTGTTAAACTTTATTATTCTGTTTGTAATATCTTTAAAAGTCTCATCTGAAAGGGAAAACCACAACACAGAACAGTGTCTCAATATAGAGCAAAGGAGGGGGTTTATATGAGCTTGTGTGTATCAGGAACAGTCGTGAACAAATTGTTGAAAGAAATAAACTTGTAATTGCTTTCAAATTTTCCACCCAACAGTATCTGCACAAAGCCTGCTTAATATGCCTTGGTTAAAACATTTCAAGGAGGAAGTAGTGTAGTCCAATGTAATTACAGATGGTTCTCTTAATTCAGTAGCAAGTTTAAAAATAAAATCAACACAATTTTGTCTTTGGAAAGAAAAAGTTCCTGGCATCTGAGAGAGTGACCTAACCTCTCCTACATAATATATAAAGACTTTACCATCAATATAGCGCATGACTTGGACTCACTGCCGGGAACTGTAATCATCTGCTGGCAGCTCTGGTATGCATGATTAAAGAACCACGTTTCTTTTTCAACATCTTCCCGTACTCCTTTCTAACAAGGAACTCATACATTTAACGACCAAAACTTGATTCGTTTCAATAACTTTTTATGTTGCACAGGACTGCATAACCCTGTTTAACCCAAAGAGATATTAGATATATCAGATATTATATTCCATTATATTATATTATACAATTATATAGTGTTTGTTCTGCAATGCCATGGAAATAATCATCCTTAATTCTCAGTTTAAATGAAAAAATAGGTCAATCAAATAAAATATCAAGTAAGGTGTGCCTCCATCACCTCATTTCATTTATTTATTTTTTTCATTGTAATTTTGTAATACTGGACTAATTTAATTAATTTCAGATTTCAGCCAGACATTACGTTATTATTTTTGTTCATCAAGTTTTGGAGTACGTAAACAATTACTCTTTTGCATTTTATTCCCTGCAAATTAATAACATAAATGCTTGAGGATATTTAAACACTTTTAAGTAAGTATTTTAGATGTCATGATGTGACTATTGCACTTCACAAGATACTGGAGACAGACAGAAGAGACAAACATGTATACTTCTTTCAGTTCATTTGAAATTCTTTAATAATTTGATGGAAAACGCTTGTGAAGGTTTTTGCTTGTGTGTCTATTGAGTCTACTGTAACGTCTTTGTTGGCAGGAGGTACTGCTGGACTCAATGACCATTTATGCATTACTATAACTGACAAACTGTGTTTGTGAATTAAAACATATATATATATATATACAGTATATATATATATATATTGCTTTTAATTGATAGGCAGTTATGGACAAATGTTTACTGAATTCCAGCTATCTAGTATATGTGGTTTAAAATATGAGTAGCATCAGATTATTATTATAACTTTTTCTAATAGCATGGTTTACTTTGGCTGGACTGCAATATCCATACAGAATGTGTGCTATGCAGAAACTCCCAGTTGTTCAGAACCCATGTATTATCTCACTCAACATGCAGACTAAGTGCACTGATTATGTTGTACTGCTCTGCGTTATTATGCATTTCAGTTATTCATTGTTTATAGCACTATACAGATTGTCCATGAATATTAGATGGTACCGTAAGGCTTTTATAAATTAGAAATGGATCTGCCACAGCCATGTTTGTGCCATGGCTCTTTGCTTTAAGGGCCGATGATGTAAAATGGCGGGGGACACAGAGTCGTAAAGGGTTCGTAACAAAAGAAGTTGAGCGCAGGTTTCATATTATATACTATTAGCACTGCGTGAACTCTTTGAGCCCTTACAGGGTTTATCTCTACTCAAAGTGCTTTAGTTAAATGTCAAAACATAAATCTATCATTTCAAAACTTTGCAATACATTTGGATATAGTTCTTGTACCAGTCCATAGTTTTATGGCCTAATCAAGCTGATTGATTGATATGGTTTTGTGTCAATTGTAGCATTGCAAGCAAAATCCTGTAGGGATGATTTCCCTGACTTTATCATTATCCATTCAAACATGCTTGATTTTAACAGTACAGTCTCCTTAGAGCATTTTTTCTTTCTTTTTATTTGCTTAAATTGATTACATATGCCTCTGTCTCAAGTGAATAATGTGAATAATATCACATAACGTGGTTCCTGAAGAAAGCCTCCGGTTATCAAGTGTTCCCTGGCACAAGGACCTCTGGGAGATATAGAGTGCACTGTAAAAGAATTACCTGCACATACGATAATCCTCCTTTGCTTTTCTTGTGCGTGATTATCCATTTTCAGAATTCAGAATTAAACAAAAGAAAACAAAATATTTTTGGCTCAGAAAGCATGTTTAAACTGTCAGTCCATGGTTCCATTACGTCTCTCTACTATTTGCCTGAGAGATGTCCCCTGACGCAGTTCTGGCAAAACATTATTTTCCCACAAAATTCCTCGAACCTAAAGCTATGCTTTATCCCATATGAACTCTGACCCCATCAGCTTTATTTTCTCGTTCATAAAACCTAGACATACTTTCCCTCTTCTTCAGCCATGACTATAAAAGCAATGTAAAAAAAAATGAGTTGCACACTGCAGAGAAACCAAGAAAAATGTTTTCAAATCTTTTCATAGAAAAAGTTACTCAAACGATGCAATAACATTCCTTCAGCTTAGATAAACCTATAACCGTGACCCCGGCATCTCAGATTATAACCGTTTGTTAAAATGAGTAGTTTATGACATTGTTGGTTTTGCCATTGGTTGACTGGTCTAACCATTCCATTAAACATGTTAAATTTCTGCCATTAAAGCTGATACCAATATCCAGTGCTACACAACGGACTCCATTCATTGGCCATTACAATTGCAATTATCTTTAAAACAATTTTATCTTACTCAGAGCATGTGTGATTTGGTCAGTGCACCAAGTGCACATTTGATTTTGTGTAGTGTTGTGTAGTGTTGTTGACACAAAGAGACACATTTCAATTTCCTTCCAGCAGAAGTGTATGTGCTGTATAACTACGGCTTATACATTATGAGTCTGACTGGTGTCTGTTGACAACATGGAGACCTGGCCCACAACGATAGCTCGGGTAATTCACTTCAAACAGCCACATGTTGGAATGCTTTTATCTATGCTGTAGAATTAAATGTGAGAATTTTTAATTTGTGATTTTTTATTAACTTTCCATTTCCACCTTCACACCAAATCAGGGTTGAGCTGTGAATAAAAAAAACCTTTTTTCCTAAAACCCTTTTTAGTTAATAAAGTAAAGACTTTCAATGTGTTTACTTTGGTGGGGCTCAACTGCTAATTAGATTAAATTAACAGTTTTGAAGCTCAAAATGGTCTTTTAAAGAACTATAGCGAGTAATTAGTTACAAAACCTGTGTAACGTTCCGTTCCCGTCCTGTCCGTTTTCCATGTTTTCCTTGTTTCCTTCCGTGTCATGTTGGATCCCTTGTCCGTGTTTCCCTCCTGGCTGTGGACTGGGCGTCTCCCTCGGGTACTTTTGGTTTCATTTTCCACTTTAGCTTCCGCCTATCACTCGCCCCTCTCGTTACTCACATTCCTCACTGCTGTGCTTCGGCAATCACTCCTGATTTAACTTCACACCTGTTTCTCGTTTTCTCCTTCACTTCCTGCACCATTTAAACCCCTGGCTGGCTGCTATTCAGCGCCAGTTCGTTGACTAACCTACCGTGTTTGTTTCGTATCCCGTTTCTGGTCCAGTGTTTGTGAGCCTGCTGGTTCATACCTGTTCGCCTGGTTTCCTGACTGGTAGCTATCTCTGCTAAACTTTCGCTGCTGCATGCATTTACCTGTTTCCCTTCAAAACCTCCAGACGCCGCAGTTCCAGTCTTCCCGCAGCTGTGTTTGTCCTCCCCGTGTTACGTACCTCCCGTACTCGTGTTGCGGTACCAGGACCTCTGCATGCCAGCCGGCTTACGCCAGTATTGCCCGAGCTACGCCGCACCTTCCAACTCGGCGGTGCATTCACCAGCTACAGTCCTGTCACAACACCCTGCCTTTAACCTCTGCTTTCTGCCCGGTTACTCAAGCTACCCGGTCCAGTTTCCAGTCCTGCTCAAGCCCAGTTCCGATCCAGTTTCCAGTCCAGCTCCAGTCCAGTTTCCAGTCCAGTTCCAGTCCAGCTCCGGTGTTTTAGACACCTCCGTTCAAGTCCAGTTCCGGCTTGGAACAAGTTCCGGGCCGTCCCCTGTGTTCCTGAGTGGACCTTCCGGTCCAGTTTCCAGTCCAGTTCCAGTCCAGGTCCGGTGTTTCATACACCTCCGTTCAAGTCCAGTTCCGGCTTGGAACAAGTTCCGTGCCGTTCCCGTTTCCTGAGTGGACCTCCCGGTCCAGTTTCCAGCCCAGTTTCCAGTCCAGTTCCGATCCAGTTTCCAGTCCAGTTCCAGTCCAGTTCCGGTGTTTTAGACACCTCCGTTCAAGTCCAGTTCCGGCTTGGAACAGTTCCGTGTTTCTTCAAGTCCAGCTCCGGCTTGGAGCAGTCCTCAGTTGGACGCTATCCTGTGTTAACTAACTAACCTGTTTTGCTCCCGTGTACAGCTTTGGGACCACCCCAACGCTTAATAAAGTTCCACTTTCTGTAATCTGTCTCCTGGTCGTTGCACTTGGGTTCGTCCCGTATCAGGATCGTAACAGAACGAACTGGCCAACAATATGGACCCAGCCGATCTGGAACAGATTCGCCACGCCTTCTCCTGCCAAACTGCGATCAGCGACCAACAGGGTCGCCGTTTGGATGATGTGCTGGAAGTAGTTAGGGGCATCACGGAGCAAGTATCCCAACTTTCGCTCCACCAACCGCTACTACGGATTCCAGCCAACCCTACTCCTTCCTCTCCCGAACCCCATCCGGAGGCACCGGCTCCCACTTCCAGCCGTGAGCCCCGTGTACAACACCCCGAGTTATATCGCGGGGGGTTGGGGAGATGTCGTGAATTTCTACTTAAATGTGACATAGTGTTTCGGATGCAGCCCTCCTCCTTCGCCTCTGACTCCAGCAAGATCGCGTTCATTATGAGCAGCCTGGGAGGGAGCGCCCTGGAGTGGGCTACATCCATCTGGGACAGCCAGGCTCCGTTATGCAGCAACTTCGCAGCCTTTGCGGCAGAGATGCGACGTGTGTTTGAACACCCGACCTGTGGACGTGACGCTACCCAGCGTCTGCTTCAAGTTCGCCAAGGCAACCGCAGTGTCGCAGAAATGGCCATTCAGTTTCGTACCCTCGCCGCGGAGTCAGGATGGAATGACGCCTCCCTCCAGGGGGCTTTCCGCCAAGCTCTCAGCGAGGAACTCAAGGACCAGCTTGCCACTCGGGAGGAATCCAACTCCCTTAATAGCCTCATCAGCCTCGCTATAGCCATCGATAATCGTCTCCGCATCCGGGCCCGGGAGCGGGGAGGAAGTTCCGGGCGTCATTCGCCCTCCGTCGTCTCTAATGTTCATTCACACTCCATTACTGGATCTCGGGCGCCTACGGGCGGGTCCGAGGAAGAGCCCATGCAACTGGGCAGAGTTGCGGTCAATCCCGAGGAGCGTCAGCGCCGTCAGCGCACCAGATCCTGTTTCTATTGCGGCAAGCCTGGCCATCAGATCGCCTCCTGTCCCATTCGCCCAAAAGAAGGGGCTCGCCAGTAAGACTGGGCGTACTGACGAGCCCCATCGTCCCCAACCATGCTGCCCAGGACCGCCTCATGTTCAAGGCTACTCTCCTTTGGAGGGACAAGACCCTATCTTCTTCGGCCCTAATTGACTCCGGAGCTGACGCCAGCTTCATGGATATCACCTTCGCCAGGAGGGCCGGCATTCCCACGGAACGTCTCACTTCACCCATTTCAGCTCTAGCTCTGGACGGTAGGAGGTTGGGGTTAGTTACCCACTCCACCGTTCCTATCCAATTAATTCTATCTGGCAATCATCGGGAGTCCATTCAGCTATTACTGATTAACTCCCAACAATCTGCTCTGGTTTTAGGTCAGACCTGGCTTCGCCTCCACAATCCCCATATTGACTGGAAAGCCGGTCGCATCCTGGCGTGGAGTGCCCACTGTCTAGCCAGCTGTCTCCGTTCTGCACTACCCCCTCCGGGGCCCAGTAAACCCTGTTCCATGCAACCTATACCGGATTTAACGAATGTTCCCAGCGAGTATCACGACCTCGCGCAAGTATTTTCTAAATCACGTGCTCTGTCCTTACCTCCTCACAGGCCGTATGACTGCGCCATTGACCTACTGGCTGGAGCTAAACTGCCATCGGGACGCCTCTACAGTCTGTCTGGACCGGAGAAACTAGCCATGGAGGAATACATCCACGACTCCCTCGCTTCGGGTATTATCCGTCCCTCTTCATCCCCAGTCGGTGCAGGGTTCTTCTTCGTTGGGAAGAAGGATGGCTCCCTGCGACCCTGCATCGACTACCGGGGCCTCAACCAGGTCACCATCCGTAACAAATACCCTCTTCCCCTCATTAACACCGCCTTTGAAGCCCTCTCTCCAGCTGTGACGTTCACCAAGCTCGACCTCCGGAATGCGTATCACCTGGTGCGTATCCGTGAGGGGGACGAGTGGAAGACTGCTTTTAATACCCCGTTGGGCCACTACGAATACCTGGTGGTCCCTTTCGGCCTTACTAACGCCCCAGCAGTCTTCCAGAGCATGGTGAACGACGTCCTGCGGGACCTCCTAGGGAGGAGCGTTTTTGTTTATATCGATGATATTTTAATTTTTTCTCAATCCCCGCAGGAGCATGTCCGTCACGTTCGAGAGGTTCTCCAGCGGCTGTTGGAGAATCAGCTGTTTGTTAAGGCTGAGAAATGTTCCTTCCACGCTTCCACGGTCCCGTTCCTCGGCTTCATTATCGAGGAGGGCAGTATCCGGGCGGACCCTGTGAAAATCAAGGCGGTGACAGAATGGCCCCAACCCACCTCCCGCAAGCACCTTCAACAGTTCCTGGGGTTTGCAAATTTCTACCGCCGCTTTATTCGCAATTACAGTTCCATTGCTGCTCCCCTGACTAAACTCACTTCCGTTGCCCTGCCTTACTGTTGGAATTCCGATGCCCAGCGAGCTTTCGAGCTACTCAAGGCTCGGTTTTCCTCAGCACCTATCCTCCTTCACCCTGACACTTCTCGGCAGTTTGTCGTTGAGGTGGATGCCTCCGACACCGGCGTGGGGGCCATTCTGTCTCAACGGTCCGCCTCTGATAGCAAGCTCCATCCCTGCGCATTCTTCTCCCGGAGGCTGTCCTCCGCCGAGAGGAACTACGATGTCGGGGATCGGGAACTGCTGGCGATAAAACTGGCTCTTGAGGAGTGGCGCCACTGGCTGGAGGGGGCAGGTACCCCTTTTCTTGTTTTTACCGACCATCAAAACCTCATTTATTTAAGATCTGCCAAGAGGCTCAATTCTCGTCAGGCTAGATGGTCGTTATTTTTTGCACGCTTTAATTTCTCTGTTTCTTTCCGCCCTGGTTCCCGTAATATTAAAGCAGATGCCCTGTCCCGCATTTTTTCCCCTCCCTCCAGTCCTGCTGATCCGGAGCCCATTTTGCCGGCCTCCTGTGTGGTGGCTGCGGTCTCCTGGGAGATTGAGGGCATTGTGAAGGCCGCCCAGACTTCCCAACCGGACCCCCGCAATAACCCTAACTCCTGTCTTTTTGTCCCCGATTCCGTCCGCTCCCAGGTCCTCGAATGGGTTCACGCCTCGTGCCTGGCATGTCACCCAGGTGTCGCCAGAACTATCGCCCTCGTCAGGAGGAGTTTCTGGTGGCCTACCCTTAAAGGGGATACCCGTGCCTTCGTCCTGGCCTGCTCGGTGTGCGCCAGGAGCAAGGCTTCCCACCAGCCTCCCTCCGGTCTTCTCCTTTCCCTCCCCGTCCCTGGCCGTCCTTGGAGTCACATTGGTGTGGACTTCGTAACCGGTCTGCCGTTGTCAGAAGGTAACACCGTCATTCTGACAATAGTGGACCGGTTCTCCAAGGCGGTTCACTTTGTTCCCCTCCCCAAGCTCCCGTCCGCCCTTGAAACCGCTGAGCTCTTGGTGCTACACGTGGTCAGGCTGCACGGGATCCCCTCTGACATCGTGTCAGACCGTGGGCCCCAGTTCTCCTCCCGAGTTTGGAGGGCGTTCTGTGCAGCCCTGGGTGCCTCTCCTAGTCTTTCCTCGGGTTTCCATCCCCAGTCTAATGGTCAGGCAGAGAGGGCGAACCAGGACCTGGGGGCCGCCCTGCGGTGCGTTACAGTGCGCAATCCTGCCTCTTGGAGCCGGTTTCTCCCCTGGGTCGAGTACGCACATAACTCCCTTAAAAGTGCCTCTACTGGCCTATCCCCGTTTGAGTGTGCTTTAGGCTATCAACCCCCTCTTCTGTCGACCCAGGAGGCCGAGATAGCTGTCCCCTCTGTTAGGGCCCATGTCCTTCGTTGTAAAAACATTTGGAGACTCACACGCACCGCACTCCTTCACGCCAATTCCCGCTCCCAACGTCTGGCGGACCTTCACAGGACCGCAGCCCCACAGTATAGGGCCGGTCAGCAGGTCTGGCTCTCCACTGCAAACATCTCCCTTCCCTCTTCATCCAGAAAGCTTCAGCCCCGTTTTATTGGTCCCTTCCCCATCATTTGTCTAGTTAACCCGGTGTCTGTTAAACTTTCCCTCCCCGCCTCCCTCAAAGTTTACCCTGTGTTTCATGTGTCCCAGGTTAAGCCTGTCTCCTCCAGCCCCCTCAGTACCCCTACCATCCCGCCTCCTCCCGTCCGAGTTGTTGACAACGCCCCGGCCTACACGGTGAACCGTGTTATTGATATCCGCCGCAGGGGCCGGGGTTTCCAATACCTCGTCGACTGGGAGGGGTACGGTCCTGAGGAGAGGTCGTGGCTCCACAAGAGCCTGATCTTGGACCATTCAGTAATCCAAGACTTCCACGAACAGTTCCCTGACAAGACCAGGCCTCCGGGTACGCCAGGTGGCGTACATTGAGGGGGGGGGTACTGTAACGTTCCGTTCCCGTCCTGTCCGTTTTCCATGTTTTCCTTGTTTCCTTCCGTGTCATGTTGGATCCCTTGTCCGTGTTTCCCTCCTGGCTGTGGACTGGGCGTCTCCCTCGGGTACTTTTGGTTTCATTTTCCACTTTAGCTTCCGCCTATCACTCGCCCCTCCGTTACTCACATTCCTCACTGCTGTGCTTCGGCAATCACTCCTGATTTAACTTCACACCTGTTTCTCGTTTTCTCCTTCACTTCCTGCACCATTTAAACCCCTGGCTGGCTGCTATTCAGCGCCAGTTCGTTGACTAACCTACCGTGTTTGTTTCGTATCCCGTTTCTGGTCCAGTGTTTGTGAGCCTGCTGGTTCATACCTGTTCGCCTGGTTTCCTGACTGGTAGCTATCTCTGCTAAACTTTCGCTGCTGCATGCATTTACCTGTTTCCCTTCAAAACCTCCAGACGCCGCAGTTCCAGTCTTCCCGCAGCTGTGTTTGTCCTCCCCGTGTTACGTACCTCCCGTACTCGTGTTGCGGTACCAGGACCTCTGCATGCCAGCCGGCTTACGCCAGTATTGCCCGAGCTACGCCGCACCTTCCAACTCGGCGGTGCATTCACCAGCTACAGTCCTGTCACAACACCCTGCCTTTAACCTCTGCTTTCTGCCCGGTTACTCAAGCTACCCGGTCCAGTTTCCAGTCCTGCTCAAGCCCAGTTCCGATCCAGTTTCCAGTCCAGCTCCAGTCCAGTTTCCAGTCCAGTTCCAGTCCAGCTCCGGTGTTTTAGACACCTCCGTTCAAGTCCAGTTCCGGCTTGGAACAAGTTCCGGGCCGTCCCCTGTGTTCCTGAGTGGACCTTCCGGTCCAGTTTCCAGTCCAGTTCCAGTCCAGGTCCGGTGTTTCATACACCTCCGTTCAAGTCCAGTTCCGGCTTGGAACAAGTTCCGTGCCGTTCCCGTTTCCTGAGTGGACCTCCCGGTCCAGTTTCCAGCCCAGTTTCCAGTCCAGTTCCGATCCAGTTTCCAGTCCAGTTCCAGTCCAGTTCCGGTGTTTTAGACACCTCCGTTCAAGTCCAGTTCCGGCTTGGAACAGTTCCGTGTTTCTTCAAGTCCAGCTCCGGCTTGGAGCAGTCCTCAGTTGGACGCTATCCTGTGTTAACTAACTAACCTGTTTTGCTCCCGTGTACAGCTTTGGGACCACCCCAACGCTTAATAAAGTTCCACTTTCTGTAATCTGTCTCCTGGTCGTTGCACTTGGGTTCGTCCCGTATCAGGATCGTAACAACCTGACTGTAATGCTTTCATCAAGGTTTGTTATTTACACAATAAATAATTCCATTGGCTGGACATCAGATTATTACATATTATTTTAAAGGCATAATTCACTTTCTGGGGGTTTTATAAATATTATTAGTTTTAAGTCTCTGGTTTTCATGTCCCAGACAGGTTTTGTGTGTGATGAAGGATACTTGAGTACAGAAGTTGCTGATGACTCACTGGCTTTGCGATGGCTCGTATTGGGGAATCAAAGGGTTTATGGTTCAAAGCCAAAAATACACTTTGAGGACCTCGAGAGCCTCCCTGGCATTGGTGCACCTATGAGTGAGTAACACTCACAGAATCACTCACAGATTCACCCACAGAATCACTCACAGAACTACTCATGGAATCACCCACAGAATCACTCACAGAACTACTCACAGAATCACTCACAGATTCACTCACAGAATCACACACAGAATTGCTCACCGACTAACCCACAGAACCACTCACAGAATCACTCACAGAACCACTCACAGAATCACCCACGGAATCACTCACAGATTCACTCACAGAATCACACACATAATTGCTCACCGACTCACCCACAGAACCACTCACAGAATCACTCACAGAATCTGGGCCATCTGGGCCAATTGGAAAATACACTAAAACTGAAATAGTATCAGAAAATCCAGAACGTCAACTATCCCTTCTGTCAAAATAATAGCAACAAACAGATAAAATATTTTATTTTAATATTTATGATCTACACATTAAATGTACACAACACATTTTGCAAGCTACTGAAATAAGGAAGACAATTCTATATAATTGCTGGGAAGATGTGAAATCTCTTTCTTATTGTCAATGAGTTAAGATATGTCATAAAACAATATCTTCTTGTCAAATAGTTAAGATATGCAATAAAACAATATCTGTAATCATTGGTTATATGAACGATAAAAGCAGCTCTGTAGCAATACAGGAAAATCTGTTTTCTGAAACGTTCTGTTTTGGTATGCTAAATTATTAAATTCATTTGAAATGGGAAAAGGCCTCTGTTGGCCACACACATATGCAAAAACACTACAGCTTCCAAAGGGATCCAACATGCTCTCTCTCTCTCACTCTCTCTCTCACACACACACACACACACACACACAAATGCACAATAGTGACATCATGCATTATGCTCGTGTGACCCATTACAACAGTGCTGTACACCGCCATAGTCATAGAGAAATGGAGCATGTAGCACTCAACAGTGCAACATAACGGGATTGGATTGGACGTGGTGCAGAGGAGCTGGTCCACTGCAGGATTTGATAGTAAGAAGATGTATGGGCAAGACTGTGCGTGGGACAGAAAATCAATGCTCTACCACAGGGCTACTCAGCCCACGCTCCCAGAGGACTACATTGTCTGCAGGACTTCCTCTTGATGAATGAATTCACCGAAGTCTAAAGAAAGCGAAGTGATTTTTGGATACAAAGGCATCTTGACTGTGCTGATGAAGACTGTTCAGAGCTGTCATCGTGTGGCCGAACGCTGGTGTCTCATTTCAGAGTTCACAGTGAGCTCCTAGTCTCTATACGCCCCTTCTTTCATACTGTGACCCTATTCTCTTATATATTTAACATCATGGAAGAAAACATAAAAAATGTGTATATCATATGTAAATGTAATATACTGCAGTATATTATAAATATATTGTGAAGATAATTTTGATATATTTACAAGATACTGCAGCAAATTATTTTTCCGTAGGGGCAATATGTGTTAATACAGTCAGTTGTGGTTGGAATCTGAAAACCGTTTTTTAAAAATGTGTGGTAACAAGGTATTGACTCACTCTGTCTCATTTCAGAGTTGACGGTGAATTAGCAATGCGAGCTCTGAGAAGGCTGTCTGCTTCCTGTCTGCTTCCTGTGTGCTACACATTTTATCCCCTCACACACGTTACCTTAAAAGCTGAAGTGTCAACGCATGTTTTTCATCAAATCACTTCTAGTGTACTTCTGTTGTGCTGTGACTATCTTTTCTTTTATTTCTTAACATTAAGGAAGAAAACATAAAAATGCTCATGTTCCTTACAGCAGGCCCACTAAGCCATGTATTATGATATGTGCCATTTCTAAATATGTATTGTATGTGTTAATACAGTCAGTTGTGGTTGGAATCTTAAATTATGTGGTAACAGGGTATTGACTCTGTGAATTGTGGTGGTCATTAAGATTAAACATCCCAAAAAATACATAGGAAATACAGTACATCAGCCATGTGCTTATGGTGCCACGTGGACTATGTAACTATGCGTGCAGTTTATAATGTACCAGAACTATGGTATAGTGATTGTACATCCAGATAATAATGAGTTAATTCTTGTATCTCTGTCTACTAGTTAAAAATTACTAAATAATTAACCAAAATACGAAGTACGTTGATGTTAAAAGTTTGTTTATTTTAGCATCCTTGCATGCACACACAAACGCTCTCTCTCTCTCTCTCTCTCTCTCTCTCTCTCTCTCTCTCTCTCTCTCTCTCTCTCTCTCTCACACACACACACACACACACACACAGCATAACAGAAATTATTCCAAATACATAGGCAAGTGCACGGTATTACATGAATAGAAACACAAGTAATTAGTAATATTCCCTTTCATGCACTAATTATAGTACATTATTATTAAACATAAATCATCACATAATCAGCCCTACCTCAGGCACAGGATGAAAGACAAAAACGCTTCTTTGGAATATAGTACAAAATAATGAAAAATACAAAAACTTAAATGACTTCTTTCACTATCACCTGATACTCATTTTACGTTAACATTGCTTTCAACTTTTCGATATGGAGTAAACATAAATTATCTTCAGAATTTTTTTTAATTTTTTTTACAAATGTTTTCCCTCTGTCAGCATAATTTGGAACGGCCAGTTGTATATGCTGTATACCTGCCATAATTCCCACAGAGCTCAGTCACATAGGAGGCCTCCTCTTAAGCACACAGTGCCAACTGCCGCCTCTTCTCACATTGTAGTTCCTGAGTCAGGATTACACAGACTTAAGCTTGAGGAAGAGTCATCATGTGCAGCTTAACCAGTGGGGACCTGACTGAACCCTCTCTTTCCTAGGCAAGGCCAGAGCCAGCTGTGCAGCTTAACCAGTGGGGACCTGACTGAACCCTCTCTTTCCTAGGCAAGACTAGAGCCAGCTATGCATCACCAAATGAGGCTGCTGCACTGGATACCGTGGGTTTTGCCTTGGTCCAGATTTTATACCAGACTGCGGGGCCCATCCATGCCCTAGGACAGTGGGCTCTATTCCTGGTCCAGGGGAGTCACAGGGTTTGCTGGTCTTTGTTTTCGCCTGAATATCAGCAACCAATTCAGACCCAAGAAACCAGGTGAGGTGAGTTAACTGTACAATGGACTGCTTTAATTAATCAATTAAGTACCGAGTACCTGCAGGTCTCCAGGATCAGGGCTGTGTCCAAATCAACGGCCTTCTATACGATTGAGTATGCTAGTTGAGTACACTGGATGAGAAAGTTAAGTAGGCAAAATGTCCTCTAAATGTAATGTACTTAAAATCCCAAGATGATACACTTATTTCCAGGTTTTCGCTGATAATAGTATAGAGGATATTTTTGCATACTTCATGTAACTAAACAGTATGCTGTAAGCAGTATGCAGTGTGCTAGTACACAGGACGCAGTAGGCACGGCTCTGATACAAACACAGCTCTGGAATGAAGATCACTGCACTAGAACAACACCTTAACAGGACGAGCTCTCCAGCAGCCCCTGCATTTATGTATTCTTGTCTTGTTGTGAGCATTTGAATATTAATACAACATAATTTTTATGTTCATGAACATATTCTCATGAGCTTCTGCTTCTGTTACGCTTCATTTGATGAGGTGGTTAGAAGTGGAGTCGAGTGAAGCACGCTCAGAGCCTGCCTGGAAACTCCTGACACGGTGACCTTCTGGTGACCTTCTGCTTTCATTTAAATCCTCTAATAGAAAGTTATGCTTCCCTGCGCCCATGAGAACAGCTACCTGACAGAAATACCTTTTACCTTTGACTTGTTCTCATCCACGCTTGACCTGTGTCCTGGGGCCTGTGATTCTGGATTCATGTATACAGTCACACGGTTAATTTAATACCAATATTTCTGTCAAACACAAATATTAACATTCTCAAGGACTATCAAGGTGAAACGTGACACCTTTTCGTTTCAGTTTCAATTGAGCCAATTCCGTTTTTTTCTCCCATAAGTAACAGCCTTTATAATACATATATTGGGACAAAAGTACTATCTACATTTTCAGAGAAATGGAAGAGCAACACATTGTATACCTCAAATAAACATCTCATAAATACTGCATGTAATACTTTAATATTAAGTCATTAATAGGTTAATGTGGTAAATGTGCTGGCTTGGGCCCCGGCCCTTCCGTTCCATCCTTATTTACCTGGACGCGTGGGCTGCCGTGGAGCCCAGTCGCAGTACATAGGTTACGTATGAATGTGCGTAATTCAACTTTTCTAAAAAAAAATGTGCACGAATATCATCTCTACTTCTTTGGAAATATGAAACGGCTCTTGGCTTTACCCCTACAGACCACCAAACCCAAGCGCAGTGTGACGTCCTATAGCGAACACAGCGATGGGGTATTGGTACTCATCTTTAGGCCAGTGTGACCCCAAGCGCAGTGTGATGTCCTATAGCGAACACCGCGGTGGGATACTCGCCATCAGGCCAGACGTAGCCCCTGCTCTGAAATTCCTTCCTGCAGCTGCCAGTGGAGTTGCTGACATCAGCACACTTAATATGAAATTTTAAAAAAACAACTCAGGCTCCTGAGCCAAGCTGTTAATCGCTCGCTTTCAGCTGCGTCCTGTCAACGTGTCCTTCTTTTGTCCTGTCAGCAGGCCAACCGGCCGTTTCCTCTTGTCCACGTCGACCTGGGATTCGGGTGAGCTGGTTAAGTACACTTTGGTCTGGTTGTACGGGATTGCCGCTGTGTCCTTGATGTGTGACACTCAGAAGCGCTTTGGTCCTCTGCAGGAGAGAATGCGGATTCTGAAACCTGAGATTATAGCGTGTGGTATGTCACCAGGTCCAGCACATAGCTCTGAAACCTGAGATTATAGCGTGTGGTATGTCACCAGGTCCAGCACATAGCTCTGAAACCTGAGATTATAGCGTGTGGTATGTCACCAGGTCCAGCACATAGCTCTGTCGTTAAGACTGCAGATGGTCCTGATGAAGCATTGATGGTTCCCATTTGGTGGGTCCTGATTCGGGAATTGGGGGGGGGGGGGGGGGGCGAGGCAGATAGAGGAGGCGTGGTCTGTCCTGGGGGAGGGGCTTAGTTGTCGCTGTCTTTCCGTAGGCTGCGGTCGTGGTTGTGATTGTTGGCCTCCTGTGTTTTGTTGTACTGAGCACTCGTCCCATTGAGTGGCACCGTGATGCTGTTTACCAACGTCCCTGAGTGACACCAGCAACACAGGCAGGACTGAGATAGAGAGAGAGAGAGAGAGAGAGAGAGAGAGAGAGGGGGAGGGAGGGAAAGAGAGAGAGATGCAGGAAGAGAGAGAGAGAGAGAGAGAGAGAGTGAGAGAGTGAGAGAAATAGAGAGAGAGAGAGAGATAGAGAGAGAGAGAGAGTGAGGGAGAGAGAGAGAGAGAGAGTGAGAGAGTGAAAGAAATAGAGAGAGAGAGAGAGAGAGATAGAGAGAGAGAGAGTGAGAGGTTAATGAGACACATTGCACTGTTTACATATTCTGTTGCTACAGCACAAGATCCCAGATCCATAGATCACAATTAAATACATAACACAAGTCTTCCACTGCACAGTATTGCCCTGATGACATAGTGTGCCATTTTTGATAAACAAGACAGGCACAGGCATGGATTGCTCCCAACATGGTATGTGTGGAGGACATACAAGGATGTGCCTAAATTTGGAAAGGGTGAATTAGTGAATTTCTCCGCCATTGACTTTCTTTGGGTAAAGGTGTCCTTTGACATGACTCTCATTAGAACAGCTGAAGAATACATATCAATTAAAACATATGTAACTTCATAACACCAACATTCCAGGCGGCTGTTGTGGTCCCAGAGTAGACTTTCTAACATTATGCCAGGGCAATAATCTCTCTTTTAACGTTTAAGAGTGTTTCACCTTAATAGCAATATTAATGTTTTAAAAAAATAAAAGTGTAAGAGTAACATTTTCTTTTTTTTAATGATACAATTATAGATTTATTTGGATGCCAATTTTTTTCAGTACGGGCAGTCAGTCTCTATGACATGCAGTGGTGTTTTAGGTTGGTTAGTGTAATAGGTGCGGTGAGGTTTTGGGGAGCTCTTATCTCTCTGGAGAGCTCGAGAGAGGAGTCTGGCTTGTCTCACGCTGACGGAATGTGCAGCATGTGAATTCACCCCGACAAACGGCTTCATAAATCACTGAGCTCTTTTTACATTTTCCCAGAAAGAGAGTGAGTGAAGAAACCATCCTTATCATTATAATTTGTTATATATTTCTTTAATGAAACTATCTCTGGAGAGGGACCAGCCAAACGTTTGTCTCTCCTCCAACAAGCAGTCGGTGAAACCAACACGCTCGGCTTACCTTGAAACAGTTTTTAAATTTCTTGCTGACGAAGTAGAGGATGATGGGGTTTATACAGGAGTTGACAGTGGCCAGATTTATGCTCAGGTAGTCAAGCACCAGCAAGAAGCTAGAATGAAGAAGAAGATAAGTTTAATGAAGTTTAAATCCTTCCAGTGACGTTTTCTCCTAAACATGTCACTATATTTAGGTAGACAGTTCTGAAATGTGATATCAATGTTGCTACAATGAAGCATAATTATCAATGACTTGAATAGACTAATAGATGTTAATAGACTAATTAAACAGTTATTATCACATGCATGTTTTTATTTTTACTAATATCTATTCTCTTTATTATGGTGTCAAATGATCTAGATCTATTCTGTAAACATACAGTATGTACCATTATTTAAGGAAATGGAAAAAAATGTAAACAACACAGAGATAAAATGGTGGTGTGTACATTTAATACCCTCGGGCATTAAGACCCCTCTTCAACCTTATCCCGCAAGGGCCGGTGTGGGTGCAGGGGTCTTCAACCTTATCCCACAAGGGCCGGTGTGGGTGCAGGCTTTTGTTCCAACCAAGCAGTTACACACCTGATTCTACTAATCAATCACTAGAGTCTTTGCTAAGGACCTTGATTAGTAGAATCAGGTGTGTAACTGCTTGGTTGGAACAAAAGCCCACACACACACCGGCCCTTGCGGGATAAGGTTGAAGACCCCTGCCCACACACCGGCCCTTGCGGGATAAGGTCGAAGACCCCTGCACACACACCGGCCCTTGCGGGATAAGGTTGAAGACCCCTGCACCCACACTGGCCCTTGCGGGATAAGGTTGAAGAGGGGTCTTAATGCCCGAGGGTATTTCATCATTGTAAAGCTCAGTCACCAGTGCAAGGCATTAATATTGCTATTATTATTGTTATTATTATTATTAGTGTGTTTATATGAGGCCATGGTCTCATATGAACACCCTAGAGCATGGATATTCAAATCTGGACCTCGAATCTAAGTCTGGTCCTGGTTTTCTTTCTCCTAGGTAATTAACTGAACAATTAGTGCTAGTGATTGGCCAGAATGTCTTCACACCTGACTCCCAGGTAAAGGGAGGGTGGAAAACCAGCAGATCTCGGACCTCGAGGACCGTGATTTGAATACCAGGGCCCTAGAGGGTTAAATGTCCACCAGCAGTGTTAGATTTACACTGGATTTTTTGCTGCGCATGTTGTGGAAAATGACCATGCTCTGTTTGGGCCTGTAGGGCTTCTTTTTTACATGCAGCAGGGACAGATCTCTACACCCAGGAGTGCATCTCTGGGGGAGGAAGCAGAAATAAGCTCTTTATCTTGGTACTTCTGCATACGTGAAAAAAATCCTCCTGGGTTGAGATAGTAGAAACCACGACAGTTCAAAAGGGCACTTGAGGTTAGCCCAAGCGGATACACCACAGACTTATACACACCTCCTGTTTACTCACACACACCCTAGTCTATCTCTTCCTCTCTTCTTCTTTCTCTTTTCACAAAGCTATACAATCAGCAAAAGCATAGATGCTACTCATGTTAACCTTCCACAAATGCATATCTCCATTCAATTTTTAATTACGAAACCAATTATATTTGTACTTACTTGAGAAGGTCACAGCGCTCGGTGTCGCTGGGAACGTACATTAATTTCTTTAATATCCTACTCAGATGCAAAGGAAACCAGCAGAGTGCAAAGATCAGCACTAAGCAGAAAACCGCCTTGGCCACCTCACGCCTCTGAGAAGAGAAGTAAAACACAAAGATAAGACTGAGCATCCTAAAGAACATCTGTAAAGGTCAGGAATTTAATTGTCCAAAGGTTAGTTAAGAAGTCTAAACAGCCCTAAAAAATAAAAAAAATCTGTCAAAATGGGACCTCTGACGAGTGAGATAAAAATGAGTGTAATAAGTGATAATAATAAGAAATAAGCATCTAAAGTCAGATAAAGTCCTTTCCTGTGTAACAAGCCAAGGCGCCTCACCGCCGTATTTCCTTGAATCACGATTAATGCATTTCATCACTATTAACATTTAATATATGTCAATAGGATTTGTGGTTCCTGAAATAAGGGCTGTTTATTTGTAAAATTAGGTTTAGGGTATGATTAAGGGTTTGATTATGGGTCATGTTGACGTTGAAGAGGTTTAGAGGCTATATGCAGAGTTATATGAAAGGTTTGTAATTACACAAACAGCATAAATATTTAGATTTGTAGCTACATTTGTGCAGATAAAAATATTATCGTGTGCTGGTGATATTCTTCAGAGTCTTGCCGATTTTTCTGGCCAATCAATAGCACTAATTGTTCAATTAATTACCTGGGAGAAAAGAAAACCCGGATTTGGATTTGAGGGCCAGATTTGAGTATCCATGGCAGGGGTGTCCAATCTTATTGGAAAAGGGCCGGTGTGGGCGCTGATTTTTGTTTTAGCCCAGCACTACTACACCTGATTCAACTAATTAACAAATCATGGTCTTCATTCCAGACCTTGATAAGTTGAATCAGGTGTCTAGGTGCTGGGCTAAAACAAAAACCCGCACCTACACTGGCTCTTTTCGGATAAGATTGCCCACCCCTGATCCATGGTCTACAGTGGAGTTCAGAAAGTAAAAGTCCTCTCCAGTATTTTGTTCTAATCACCTGGATTTGCTAATTAGCACAGTTCTTCATCCAGGAGGTAGAACTAATTAGTGAAATCAGCTGGCTGAGTTCACAGCAGTGTAGTATAATGGTTAAGGAACTGGCCTTGTAACCGAAAGGTTGCAGATTTGATTCCCAGGTAGGACACTGCCGTTGTACCCTTGAGCAAGGTACTGGACCTGAATCGCTTCAGTATATATCCAGCTGTATAAATGGATAATATAATATAATAATATAATGTAATGTAATGGGTTGAAGAATAACATGGCAGGACTTTTACTTTCTGACCCCAGGACGTTCCACCTCTGGTGAGGGGGAGTGTGGTCAGCATTGCTCCACGGTGCGGTCAGCCGGTATCCCTCACCTGCTTCAAGTGCTCGCTCAAAGCTATCCTCAGACTTCCTTTCCTTCGATGGAGCATCTCGCCGGTCATCAGGGTGTAGAAGATAGCTGTGCATGCTAGTGGTACACAGAAGTAGAAGCCAAAAAGCCACCAGTCTTTGGCATTCATGTAGAACTGGAGGAAAGAGTGGAGGTTTAGAACCACGGAGAGAACAAGACAGAGCTCTCTGCGCTGAAATATAAACGGGGAAACTCTGTGGACCTTTAAAGCAAACATCTCTACCCATGATTTATGAAGTTGTAAAATCCATTGAGCTGGTTTATGAGTCCATATTCCCCACATTGTGTTCTAAAAACAAACAATCACAGCAAGTTGGTTTGTGTGAAAAGTTTCAGAGGAAATCATTGATATTTTGAGAAGCCTAATCGCAGTTTGATGATTAGGTACTTGAGCTTATAAACAGAGCCATTAAAGCTCTTCGTATAAGGGAACCAATCTGGGTCAGGCTCTTAACTCTGCCTGCAGTTTGCCAGCATAATAGATTTACATCAGCTTCCCTCACACGCTACGCGTTTACCCATAATACCCTTGTAGGTCTACAGTGCCTGCAGCTCTAAAGATTAGGAATTGTGTGTTACATTGTGGACACATGAGTCTACTGGGAATGTACGTCTGCTATGTACTGTATGTACATTCCCATCCTGCAATCAATCATCCCATGTTTCCCATGGTCAAAGTCTTTAATAGTATACTTGTTCTTTTCTAGTAAAATACCCAGCCAGTAATTTCAAAAGGATATAGTTCAGAATAAATAGTGATGTTCCACTTGCCTTTACAAATTTAAATTCTTAAGGCCCCAAAGTGACTGAGTCAAGAAATTTGCTTGGCTGGGTTGATCCCAGACTGTGTTGTGACCCAACATTGGCCTGGACTGTGCTATAACCCAACATTGGCCTGGGTGGTGTTCTTTCCCAATATAGGCCTGGGATGTGTTATAACCCATCATTGTCATGGATTGTGTTATAACCCACCATTGGCCTGGACTATGTTATAACCCAACATTAGCCTGGGTTGTGCTATAACCCAACATTGGCCTGGACTGTGTTATAACCAAACATTAGCTTGGGAGGCTGCAGGCAGTCGAGGGTCTACTTTAACCTGGGTCCTAAACACAGCATAAGCGGCATAAACACACCCTAGCAACACACCAGGTGTTTATCGGTTACCAGAGGTCATTAATAAAAAGATACACCTCTCCTCCAATCAGTGCTAGCTTTCCTGTGATCCACTCTATGGCCTGTTTAAAAAGTCACTGGCTCCCTCGGGGTATATTACAACAGTCTTTATATTGGGTTTGTTTACAGCACTTCCTGTGTGGGTGCAGGTGGTGCAGGGCCTTACAACAAGTGTGTGTGTGTGTGTGTGTGTGTGTGTGGTGGTTCATTACATGCGACTTTAATTTACAGTTTGTAGGAAAAATGTTTGTTGCTTTTCAGTTCATGATGTTTTTGAATAAACACAAGCATACGGACTGATGTCTGTTTTATGCGAGCTGCTTACCACCACATAATTACCCTGGGCAACAAGCTCTGAACTGTCACGACACCAGGATGTGGTGTGTTTGTTTGTTACTATGGTAATAAAAAAGATTTCCCCAGTATATTATGATTCAGATGTTGCTGCGGTATGTTCACATTGCGACCGAACCAACAGTGAAGCATTTAAGGCCGTTTACCCCCAACCCTGGTCCTGTAGTGCCAGAGATGGTCCTGGTTTTTGCTCCATCCAAACCTCGTAATTAAGAGGTAACTACTACGTAATTGGATTAATTGTTGGGATTAATGAACACAGGTGACCGTGTGCTGGAGGTACCCTACTCAGTGCTTCCCCAGGCCCAAGCCCAGATGGAATAAAAACCAGAAACAAACCGGCACTCCAGGATCAGGGTTTCTTACCCCTGATATCATGGATGCATTTTTGTGATCTGTTTCATGCAAATGCTGCGCCTACTTTCTTCAATGTATCCAGCTCTTCTAAAAAAGATTGGTCACAGTTTAAACAAAGTCTCTCATATAAAGGCTTTATATAGCATATATAAATCCTTCATAAACGTGACATAATGGCTTCATAAATCATACATAAGCAAATTACATGCTTCATAAAGGGTGACATAACACCTTCTTTTGCAACATGTTATACCAAATGTGACATAACCAACAACGTCACCTGGCTAATGGCTAAACATTATACAGGGTGACACAAAACATGCTTATGTAGGATGCTAGGCTAACTGTGACACATTTGACATAACATGTTGCATAAGAAGGTGTTATGTCACCCTTTACAAAGCATGGCATTTGCTTCATAATGATTTATGAAGCCATTATGTCAGGTTTATAAGGCCTTTATATGAGAGACTTTGTTTAAAGTGTGACAAAAAGATTGTATAAGAAGTACTGTACCATCATGAACGGGCTCTGCGGTTTGAGCATACAGGTCTTCAGCGTCATGTTGTTGTAGTCGAAGGTGACCATGTTGAACCCGATGGCTTCAGGCACGGCCAGGATGATGGACAGGACCCAAATGGAGATGATTTCAACAGCTGTCAGCAGTGGAATGCCCACTCCCTGGACTCGGCTCCACGAGGCCACTGCTCTGTACCTGAGAAACAGGTGCTGCATTTGACTAATTGAAATGATATGCATTAATACACCTGAAGAATTTAACCTGGTTAGAGCTGAAGTCTTTATTTTTCAGTTCTGAGTAATAATATTGTTTCCATATATTTTTTGTCAAAGTGTTGTTCATGCACATTGGATAGGACTCTTCTGGACTCTCTGGCATAAAATGTAATGTCCCACAAGGTTCTGTTCTTGGTCCCATGCTTTAGGAATGCGCTTTTTTGCATTACACTTCTCTACTGTGGAGACGGCAAGCAGCTCTTTTGTCAGCCAAGGCAGTTGAAAAACATCTACTTGCCAAGTTAAAGGTGTCCTCAAGGGACAAAAATACCTAAAATGTTCTGAACCTAGCTGCCCTCATGTAGAAGCCTGGGCAAGCAACTGACAGTGACCTTTCCTGAGAAGTGCACCAGAGAAAAGCGGCCAGACAAAGACACTTCCTGTTGTTGCAATATGGTGAAAATTTGATTCTTGCTGAAAAAATCTGGCAACTAAAATTCCGTACTGTCAGGCTTCATAACCTGGCCTTCACTTAGTATGGAAAACTGTAGCTATGTTTCCTCACTAAAGCCAACACAATTCAACATATTAAACGTGTTCTGGCCTTGGGTGTATTGCCCAACTCAAAACATTCGGCCTATGTCTGCTTTTCCCAGCTTACCTGAAAGCTCTGCTAATCCGCCGTGTCACACGACGTCTGTATTTTGAGCTTTGAAAAATGATCTGAGTAAATACCAGTGTCCAGGGGATACATGTAGTTTCATTGTTTTATAAAGTTGGTGAGCTGGCTGGCATGAGATTTAATGTGGGGGCCGACTGAGATCGTTGAGTAGGAGGGGGGTGAGATTGAGATCTTTGAGTAGGAGGGGGGTGAGATTGAGATCGTTGAGTAGGAGGGGGGTGAGATTGAGATCGTTGAGTAGGAGGGGGGGGTGAGATTGAGATCGTTGAGTAGGAGGGGGGTGAGATTGAGATCGTTGAGTAGGAGGGGGGTGAGATTGAGATCGTTGAGTAGGAGGGGGGGTGAGATTGAGATCGTTGAGTAGGAGGGGGGTGAGATTGAGATCGTTGAGTAGGAGGGGGGTGAGATTGAGATCGTTGAGTAGGAGGGGGGGTGAGATTGAGATCGTTGAGTAGGAGGGGGGGGTGAGATTGAGATCGTTGAGTAGGAGGGGGGTGGGATTGAGATCGTTGAGTAAGAGGGGGGGTGAGATTGAGATCTTTGAGTGGGAGGGGGGTGAGATTGAGATCGTTGAGTGGGAGGGGGGTGAGATTGAGATCGTTGAGTAGGAGGGGGGGTGAGATTGAGATCGTTGAGTGGGAGGGGGGTGAGATTGAGATCGTTGAGTAGGAGGGGGGGTGAGATTGAGATCGTTGACCAGTGAGGGTGTGGGGCGCTTGAGATAGTGGACCAATTTCTTTAATCAGGGAGTTTTGTTTTTAGTTGCGGCCTTTTTATTCGGCGTGAGATGTGTTTGGATGTTTGGGCGTGAGACGTGTTTGGGTGGCGTAAGATGTGTTTGGGTGGCGTGAGATGTGTTTGGGTGGCGTGAGACGTGTTTGGGTGGCGTAAGATGTGTTTGGGTGGCGTGAGATGTGTTTGGATGGCGTGAGATGTGTTTGGGTGGCGTGAGACGTGTTTGGATGTTTGGGCGTGAGAATGCGAGACAGAGCATGAAAGAAAGTGTGTCTCATGCCAAAAGCGTGACAGTTGGCCGAACGCATGTGAAGACTGTGGTCCTATATAGGATGTGCGTGTTTTTTCTTCTTTTTGCGATATGTACAACAACCTTGGCCAGACATTCTACAGTGTTGGCTTACAGACATGCAATACTATCAGTGCATGATGGATATAGAAAGATACCAAAAAGTTAGATAAAAGACTACTTTTAACTAAAATAATAAAAAAAATCTATTCTGATGAAGGAGAACATGCATAACTATACTGGTAATGTCCTGTTGGCATGCTCTTCAGACATATCTTCCTCATCAAAACACTTTTTGTGGCATGCAGCATGAATAATTACCAAGAACTACCAGTAATTTTTTTTGTTACTTTCAATGGCTTCAAGATGGCTATCCTGCGATTATTATGCCTGAGTAGAGTTTACAGTCCTTCTCACGATTCCTCAGACCGACTGTTTCTAAACAAAATATACTGCTGCAAACCTTATACGCTGTATACATTTTTTTTTAAATATGTCTGTCTCTCTTTGCTAGCCAGTTTTTTTTTTTGTTTTTTTTGTTTTGCTGGATTTCACAGATGCATGTAAAAGTTCTGTTAGTTCACATATAAACATTTACACTGAATGGAGAAAGAGAGAAAGAGTCTTAAGCTCAAAATAAGTTTTGATATCTGTGCCACTTTTTCTAGTTTGTGGCACATACAGTTTACAAGAAAAAGAGCTTGTTTCTGGAAAACAAGCCTTTGCTTTTAGTCACAATCCTGCACATGGATTTTTGTTTGATTGTCTGGCACGCACATTTAGCTTAGGAATCTTGGTTTGAAATATAACAAACAGACATATTTTAAATTCACATATGAAATACGTGTTATATTTTTAAGAAGGTAAGCATAGAATATATAAAACACAGTTTAACGGGCATGAAAACAACCGGCATTCCGCTACATTGAAAAAACACGACACAGATAAGCTACATCATAATTGCATTTGATCATATTGCCCGTGGCAGACGACTCATACAACGGTGCATTGATGTGTAAAAACGGCAGTGTAACAGGATACTCTCTGAGAAAGCTTTGGAGCGGCACACTAATCCTGAAATGGCAGCAGAAAGATAATAGTAAGTGCTTGAAACCTCTTTGTGTCTTACATTTCTGAAGGGCATAACTAATTATCTGTGGAAGAAAGAGAGAGAGCATACTGTGCACCGTATTACAAGTGGGAAAACCCCTTATTTTGGTGTTTTAAATGTATATTTGAGTGTGTGTTTTCTTGGTTGTGAGATACAGATCTGCTGCTGGTGTTCTGCTCCGTACTTCTTTCTCATACGGAGAAGACTATGAGACCATTCCAATTGACCTTATAAACTTCCGCAACTGCTAACCTCAAACAAGATATTAACGGGCTCACACACCCTCTGCTTCCTCTTCAGTGAAATGAGGAAACTAATTAATCTTTCCTGAGGCATTTGTCCACTGCCCTCAAAGGGAAGTTACCCTTTTTGCCGAGAGAAAATGTTGTTTTGAGAAAAGAAACACGCCTGTGGACCCTCCCTGGCCATGCTTCTTCCTCCTGTGATTTCCACACAGGTGACACTTGGGTCAAAGGTCAAATCTGGTTTTAACTAAGAGCTTTTCTTGCCCAGTCGAGTGCGGTGTCCTATGTGCACAGCATGTGTAATGCAGCTTTTCTAGGTGGCTACTTTCGGGGCCCGCAGGGCTGCTCTGTTAGCAGAGGTCAGTGGAGGTCTGGGCGTATTCTGTCGTTTGTGATGGACACCACATTTCCTCAGTAAAGCTGAAAAGCTCTTTTGTGCAGGGTAATGTCCTTGAGGCACGTATACATTTTGTGAATAACCTCGGCTGATGGAGGAGATTATCTTTTGCAGATGTTGGCTTCGGGCACACCAGCGCAAGCATTAAAGCAGAGGATTAACGCATGTGCATAATAAATCTACAGCCTGTTATGTTATATGTGTCCCATAGCCTCCTAAAAAATAAATATTACCAGTGATATTTTTCCATTAAACTAATCTAATGCATGTTTTTTCAATATTTAGTTGTTTAGCTCATCATAAAAATGAATAACAGCTATGAATTAATGAATTAAAGTGATCCTAGATAACAGATCTTTTCCATGCAAATGAAAAGCAAGCAGTCCTCAGTCAAGATATTACACAAGAATGACCAAAATGCTGGCACATATTTTATTCCAAAGGTCCAATTATTCCAACGGTATTTTGGAAACTGTGTGTTTTCCTCAATGCTCCTTATTATTCACTTACAGCCTAAGGCTGTGTCCGAAACAGAGCCCTACCTACTGCATCCTGTGTCCTGTCTACTGTGTACTGTGTCCAAATCAGAGCCCTACCTACAGCATCCTGTCTCCTGTGTACTGTGTACTGTGTCTGAATCAGAGCCCTATCCACTGCATCCTGTCTCCTGTGTACAGTGTACTGGCATATGTGTATTGTTTAATGTGTACTGTTTAGTACGTGATGTGCAGTACGAAAAAAATATCGTCCATATTATTTTCCAACCGTACTGTGGAAGTGTCGTAAGACATTTTACAAAATGAAGCCGCGCTTCATATTTATGCGACAACAATGTTTGTGTACTTCTTGAAAAGTATGCTCCTGAATATACTCAGCCAAACCCCGGAAGTATATCATACGGTTGTTTTTAAGTATACTACATTTAGAGAAAATTTTGACTACTTAACTACTTTCTCATCCTGTCTACTCAACAAGCCTACTCAATAGTATGGAAGGGTGCTGATTCGGACGCAGCCTAAAACTAATCCTTGTTGGCCTTTGTATGCAACACAGGGAGTAAGTACTGTACCTGTCCACGCTGAGTGCACACAGATTGAGGACAGTGATGCCAACTGAAGCTTTCTGAAGAAACGGGACCAGTTTGCACAGGAAGAGCCCGAGTGGATGGTCTTCTAAGAGCCACCTCCCAGCCAGCAGCTGTACAGGGGAAAAAAACAGCATCACAGTCACAGAGACGCCAGTACTGTTCATTCTTATCCGAGAGATTCGTTGCTGTGTCAGTAAATGTAATTTTACCCCCCCCCAACGTCCCTTCACCAAGGTGGGTGACTCCACATCTGTGTACTTTCCTCTGCGTCATAGCCGTAAAATATTATTCAGCATTGTAAATATTACATAAAGTATATCCTCACTGACACCTGCCGGGTATTGTACATCATACATTGCATATTATATAGTGTTAGCGTGTTTGTACTCCTTGAGCTAACACATTGTGAACGCTGCAATACAAATTTGTCCTTTTTTGGGAGGGGGTAAAATATCAAGTGCCACTTTACAGCTAAAGCTGTGGAGCAGCCCCCCCCCCCCCCCCCCCCCCCGGGCCAGTTCATCCCCAGAGCGTCTGAGTCTCTTTGGCAAACGCAAGCTGCTGTTTCTCAACAAAGGGGGTCATGACTGTGTGTGAAAAGTGAGAAGTTTACACTGCTGTCACAGCGACCGCAGAAGACTGCACACGGAGCCGGCGACGCGGCGTGCGTCACGCGTCACGCGATGCTTCGCTCTGAGCGACTTCACTCACATGTCTAAGGGTTCGTTTCTCAGGGGCCATCCTTGACTTAATGGGGTACACATAGGCCAGAGCTCTTGTAAGACCCTTGACTTAATGGGGTACACATAGGCCAGAGCTCTTGTATGACCCTTGAGGGAACAGCGTGGTTCTCTTTGGCGCTCAGCCTTATTCTTCTGGGTTTTCACCGTGCAGCAGCTCACTCTTGAGAGTCACAAAGTGGGATAATCCAAAAGCCTCTTGACTGAATCATTCTTAACCCAAACAAAAGATGGACATTTCTCGAGAGGGGTCAGCTTTGATCCTGACACCTGTCTCACAATAAAAACACTTCAGGTGGGGAGTTCTATTCTCGTGCCATAGCCATTTTCATTATCCCCTTACTTAATCCCGTTTAAACTCCAGGAATGCCTTCCCACTGTATAAAATGCAAACCAACGCAACTTTGCTTTGTCACTTTTAATTAATAACAAGTGGTTTTAAGCTGAAGAAACTATTCAGTTTTCCTTCTTGGTGATTCTTGCTCTGTTTTTTTTATTTATAATACCAATAGCCAACATTGTGTTGAAATAACCCACTGTGAATTTGGGGAGGTGTTACTAAGTTCTGTTGTAATTTTAGCCAGAAAAGTTAATTTAAGAACCCTCCACTGTGTCCTTCTCTCTTTCCCAGCTCAGGATATGTTATGTCTGAAAACTGCATTGATCTGCAGAAGTCCTAATAGAATGAGATGTCTGGAGACAGTTTGAATATACTCACACGCCCTTCACATAACATGGGTCTCAGCATCTATCAGCTCCACTGCAGAATGCTAGACAACATGGAAGTTTAGTTTACCCTGTCTATCACTGAGTGGTGGTCTTGGTGACTGTGGTCTTGCTGACAAAACAGTGACAGTTAAAATTGCCCTCCGTACAGTGTACCTTAGCCAATGATATTGTTTATGCATACAACCGCTTATGAGGGATTAATGAAGCACTATGAAGAGCTTCATTATGAGACCGCCCATTAATGTGTGCAAAATATAAAATGAAAAAACATCCCTAAAATATAACCATGTTTTCCTTGTCTGAAAGTCTGTAATCGCTGCTTCTTCTGCAACTCCATGCTAAATTTTTACTTTCAAAGTGCAGTCACGGGTAAAAATGAAAAGTCGCAAAGCACGGACGTAAAAACATGATGATTTATATTTAAAATACATTGGTTTCGGTTAAAAATAGCCTATAATTTGGGCTAGTTTTGAGTGGTCATTTGGCTGGAGAGTCTTACAAGATCTGGCAACCCTGCGCCCCACTCTTGCACTGCCATGTCACGTGTTGTTTTTGTTGTATTTGAAGGAAAACGTCAGCGAAGCTGCGCCTCATTTTTAAAAAACTAAGCTTCACGTCATATTTATGTGACTAAAATGTTTGTGTACTTCTTGAAAAGTGTGCTCCCGAATGTACTGAGCGAAACCCCGGAAGTAAGTGCGTCATCCGGGTGTTTGAAGTATACTGCAATTAGAAAAATTTCTGCATACTCTACGACTTTCTTGCCCTATTTACTCACCAAGGCTACTCAACAGTGTGGAAGAGTGCTGATTCGGACACGGCCTGTGTCTAGATACAGACAAAAAACAAACAAAGCACACTGGAGCGATCAAATAACCTCCACTCCACCAGGGGGCGACCTGTGGCCCAACACAGACACACCTGTTATTATCACTGAGCAATGAGAAAACAAATTTTCGCAGCTGTTTGTACTACAAGTGTAAGAATGGGCTTTAATGCCAAAGGGAAACACAAAGATCGAGTTTTATTTTAAAAGCTGCATTGTTTGAATTTGACTATTCCTTGTGTTCAAATGGTTAATTAATCCATTGGATGGAGGAACAGTTTTAATTTTCTGTTGCCTTTAACTGGAGCAAACATTGTTCAATGTTCACTTGTGATGTTTACAATCTACAAGTGATTTATTGTAGTTTTACCATTATTCATAGAGAATCTGACATAAACAAAATGACAATTACATGGCAAAACCTATTCATTAGCAAGATTGCTTTCATGACCTGTGCTGATAATTATTTTCTTTCTGTAAAGCTCCACAGACATAAAACTATGACGACGTTTGCTTTCTCAATTTGGAAATTGCGCTCGTAATTTCCAGGCACTGTGCCGTCTGGTGACGTTGTACCAAAGATAGGAGAACGTCGCCAGTGTTGGGCTCGCTGATGGCATGGCGGAGATGCTCGCTCTCTGACCTCGCTGCGTCTCCCATGTTTATTTTAGAAGGTCCCGTCTCTGCCGCACTCATCACTGGGGCCCTTGAGATTACAGTAAAGTGCTTCAGGCGATAGCGTCCGGGCGCCGGCCTGATTGCAGGCTCGGGGATCTGCGATTGGTCTATACTGGCAGGAAGTGTCACATGACCCTTTGATCGCATCCGCACATGCGAGTTAAGTCACAACAACACGATAAAATTGCCCTCCATCATGAATGAAAAGGTGAAGTTTATGCCACAGTTTAAAGCCACACCTCTCTCCAGTGTGAGTAGGTTCCCATGTTTAAATGTGCATTTTCTCCACCATCCTGTGCAGCTTGTGATTTTTAGCCAAAGTCACTTTAGACACTTTTAGCCAAAGTCACTTACAAAAGTATGTAAATTCCACATGGTAAGAAAATATACAATCATAATGGGTTGGGTCCAAATGACTGTTAACTGATAGCATCTCGCTAAAGTTTTCTCTCTTTTTTTAAATTTTTTTAGAAATTAGGTGTCCAGAATGAATGCTAAACTCAAATGTGAGTCCTTTATACTTCAAATGTTACAGAACACTGGCATTACAGGATCACCGTAGGCCTATACATGCTACTCAATTTATTTTTACTGTATGAGTCACTCCTCACCAGCGAGGATTTAACTGCACTTTCCCTGCGGAGGACTCCATTATACACAGAACTAGCTGTCCCTGCGGAGGACTCCATTATACACAGAACTAGCTGTCCCTGATAGTCACCTGTCACGAGGGAACATAACTACGTACGCCCAGTGTCTTAGTCAATGCAGCAGCAGCTGTCAAAGCCATTTAATCTCCATGTTTTAAAAGGTTTTTAGCACACAGGACATTATCAGCTGTCTAGTTTTACACAGATAAATGAAACCACATACAAGTCTAGACTGGCCAAGTAAAATAAACAAATATACAAAAACACTGAAAAGGTATGATTATGTTAGGATATGACTAGCTTATCTATGTGGAATTCAGGTCTTACTAGAGGAAGAGAACCTAGTTGTTGTGTTAATCATACCGCTCTGAAACAGACCGGTTTTAGCATAGGTTAATCTGGCTTTCAAAAACGCGAACACAATTACCCTGACAGTCCAATATGGGATGACTAAGACTAAAACTTTCTGTTCAAGATTGTTGTATGTCTGACTTTATTATTATAACTAATATTGTTTTCTCGGCCTGCATTTGAACACATACATTTTTTAAAAGATCTGTCACCATGATTCAGCATGTCTCCCGATTGGCTTAAGAGCCATGCACCAGCGAGCTACAGATATGTTCACGATACACCAGAATCTATCACAGCCAATGGCAATCCTTCCTACCTTATACACGTTGATGGGGATATCTATGGTGATGTAGATGAGGTCCCCGAGGGCCAGGCTGGCGATAAGAGCGTTGGGCCCGTTCCTCATGCACTTGTTCTGGTAGATAATTCTCAGTAGGGTGGCATTACCCACAATGCCCACCGTGAAAATGAGGCAAGAGATGATGGTGTTGATGTACTTGAATATCCACTTGATGGACGTGGCCTGCGTGCACTGTGGAGGCCCGAGGGGTCGCACCCTAACCGAGCCGTTGGCGGTCTCGAGCCTCGGGGAGCGGGTGGAGACGGGTCCGAGGGCCGCGGAGCCGTTGCCGTGGAGACGCGCCCGCTGGAGGTGCAGGTCGGCCGCCGCTACGCCGCCCGTGGCGTTTATCTGACACTCTCCGCCGCTCGCCGCGTAGAACAGCGCCAGGAACAGGGAGAGGGTCGCAGGGCCCATTCTGACACGCATTCCACGCTTCGATTAAAGGATACACAGATAAGGGTCCACCGGACAGCCTTTCTGGGAAAGGAAAAGATAACAGACGTTTTTTTTTTTACGTGCGTGCGCCAAGTGCAGGCATGGCAAGGCTCACTACTCTGACATTCTCACTTCCCATCCAAGGTTGTTCTTGGAACAAATTACCAAAGGTTTGCCCATTTTACTGAATTATGGCTCACGTTTAATCCAAAGTTCTAATAAAGGGTAAATACATATTTAACAATGACACTCAGTCAGACGTTTTAATTGATTTATAAGTATGTTCTCAAGCTCAAGGCTGACAGACGTAAACAAAAAAAGAAAGAAAAAAAGTGGTAAAATTAACCACCTTCCCCTGCATTAGTTTGAGAGAAAATCCCTTCTTGCCCTGCAGCTCATAAACACAGTTCCTTTGTACAATTTTTCAGTCTCCAAAGTCTGAACAAACAAAAATAAGTATTAAAAAAGTATTAAAAAAACACTCAACTTTGTAGATTTTTTTTTAAATTGAGCAAGACATTGCATATATGTCAAAATATGGCTACAGGTCTCTGTGCAGTAATGACTAAAGTTCAGAAAGAGGTCAGTTGCGATGCTACTTATAATTATAATTACTCAATGATGAACTTTAAACAACCAAAGCTAAAAGGGCATCGATGGGGTAAATAGTCGCAGCTAAAACAATGACGTCTTGTCTCAGGTTATTCCTGGAAGCTGTGAACGTTGTGCATGCAGTGTAAAAATATAAAGAATGATATTAATTTTTTTGTTGTTGTAATTTTTGGGTTTTTTTTTTTAAACAACCCAAGCATTGCTTTATCTCAATGCTTTCCTCCGTTTACATTTCTCTTCTGTTTATGATTTTAGAAGTGGGGCAGTCATATCACAACAAAATGCTTTTAAAAAAAAAAAAAATCATATCTGATCTTTTTTACTTTTTTTTGTTTAGTTATTTCTGTTTATTTAGGATTTTAGTGAAACTACAAAGCAGGTTTCATTGATGCAAACAGAAATTATAAAAACCTGACAGAAAACCTATATCAAATATCAACATTAAACATGCACCATTAGACAAGTTAATAAACAATAAACAAAAAATACAGTATATAGACAAATATTGAACTTTATGTCAAGTTACAAACTGAACCAAGGTCTTGACATCAGAAGTCAACCTAGACTTTAACTGTTTGTTGTGTTATTAACAAGAGAACAAACAGTTTTTTTTGACCCGTAAGACTTTTAATTCATGCAAAATAAAAGGCTAACCATGTGAGCCAAACCTTGTATGTCAACAGTGAAAAGCACCTCTTATTTTAATCACTGCAGTTGGAGAGAGTGTTTCCTCTACAAACTCCCAAAATGCCACTGAGTACACAAAGACCTATTTAGCAGATAGCCTTTCATGTAGCATCACAATGTAGGATCTGCCCTGTGCAGCATTAATGAACTGTTTGACAGAGCTTATATACCATTATATACCATTAGATACAGAGCTTATATACCAGTACATTTATGAATAATAAATGTCTCCGTTTTTCACCTACCTTTCCTAAAGTCTCCCTCGGAGTCGTCTGACAAACTTTTGGCTGAGGTCCTCCAGACATCTGCAGCACATCACACGTGTAATTAACGCAGTATCAGAGTAACGCTGTGTCTCGCTGGGTCTGGAGAGTCTGCTCTGAGGTGCTGAACACTGCGTCGCCAGCTTCCCCCTGTCCCCTGAAGGTTCCCTCTCTCTCTCTCTACCTCTCTACCCCTCTCTATCCCTCTCTCTCTCTCTCTCTCAGTCTCTTTCTCTCTCTCTCCCTCTCTCTCTACCTCTCTACCCCTCCCTCTCTCTCTCTCTCTCTCTCAGTCTCTTTCTCTCTCTCTCCCTCTCTCAGTCTCTCACTTTCTCTCTCTCTCCCCCCCCTCTCTCTCTCTCTCCCTCTCTCTCAGTCTCTCTCTCCCCCTTTCTCTCAGTCTCTCCCTCTCTCTCTCTCTCAGCCTCACTCTCTCTGTCTCTCTTAGTCTCTCTCTTTCTCTCTAGCTGGGTGGGATTGTAAGTCTCCTCCTCCACACACTGTCCCTATGGACACACCCTCTTCACTGGTGTAGCCTGCTGACAGATATCTCTGTTGCAGTAGAGGGATCATGGGTAAACACAGCTCCTAATACGTCCCCCTCTGAGATCCCCCCCCCAAAAAAAATCCCCCCCATTGCAGACAGAAACCAAAAGGAAAGTTGATATGAAGCAACAAACTGCCTCCTCCATGTATCCTCCTGCCTGGCTCGTCAGACGCTCTCTGTGCAATGTAAGGCTCTTGCAGAAGAGATGTGGTTAGAGTTAAGTTCAGTTTAATTAAAGGATTCAACACCTATGCGGTTGCAGGAATTTCGAAAAAAGAATGAGACGTTTTCCTGTTGCAACCGTTCGACGCGTTGGACTAAGCTGAACATCGTGACAGTGCATAACCAGGGAAGCATAGTCTTGCATTTAGTCTTTCAGTCGTCATAGGAAGGCTATGAATGAATAATGAATAGTGCAGCATCACAGTATCAGCATAATAGTACCTGTACTGTGTTGTTGAAAGGGTACTGAATGGTATGCACCAAGAATGACGCCAAGCACAAGAATAGTGTCGCTTGTGTTAAACACTTTTTGCTGCAAGATTTCAATGGCAATTTGCTTTGTTATAAATGCTTATAACAAATGCAATTATAAATGTTTTGTTAATTGAAGATTCTGTTTTTATCAATATTAAGTGGTTAGGCAGGTGAATGTAACTCCCAAAATTATACCTAAGAGCTTGGTTTCCACAGGTGACAGAAACAGATTAATTAGTAACCATGGTGACGCCATGCTATTTATACTATATATCACACATTAGTATGTAAATGAAATGGGAACACTCAATGAAGTGCCACTCCAATATGAAACATGCGGTGAAACATGGTCGCTTAAAAACAGCTAAAAGAACAGCTCTTCAATTACTTTGCCGTGCTTGTTCTTTTTTATTGAGTATTGCCAGATTTTATAAGCGGCTTAGTACCGTAATACTGAATTTCCCAGTGGTTTGAAGTGGGAAACCTGAACTCATTGAAATGACCAGATGCATTCATTTTCAGAACACATAAAAGAACAATCGCTGTTAATACCCTTAAAAGCATCCAAAAGCCTGTGCTGGTTTCCCAATGGGTGGGAATAGTGTTCTTATTCCATGCTATTTAATGGGTCAACATTGATCAAATGTATACTTTGATTTTATGTCCCAGGCATCTATTTGTATAATTTTCTATTTGAACTGATATATATCAAACTCTGCCAGTTGATGCTTTCTGGATAGCATGCGGAATGATATTACACCTCCATTCTGAGAGCGAACATTGCTGAATAAAAACTGTCCTTAAAGAATATCCTTTTCCATGGGAATCAGACCGTCTGCATGTCCAGGCAATGACCGCAAGAACGTACCTTCATTGATATGGGGTTTACTGCCATATCCCCAGGGTGTTAAACTTGTGTCCCTCTCCTACACGATTGACCTCATTTCCTCTAATTCTCCAGTGTTTCCCTCCATTTCTGTCCCTGTGGTCTGCTTACAGCGGTACTCCCCAGGGAAACCTTCTCAAAAGACACACAAATTAAACCAGTTAAATATTGTCATTGACTGTAATTTCAAGAGAAAAAAAAACAAGAAACATAAACATAAACCATAAACAACATAAACCAAAAATATCTTTTTCCTAAACATTGAAAAATCTGTGAAAAGGTGAAATCATTTTGTTGAAACAATGTATGCTGTGGTTGTCCGTTTGTTCTGGCATGCATTCACACAGTAATATGTCCAGTGTAAATTCAACTCTAACAGAGTACATGTGACTCCGATGAGGACCATATGTACTCTGCAAGTGTTGATTTAATATTTTGCTGCGCATAACTTTTTATTGTTCTCTTTCACCCTGAGCACAAAACCGAGGCAAAGAGGGTGACCATATTGACAAGGGACAGCTATGCATCTATCTATTGCTTATACCTGTATATTCTTATTTAATTAAACTATAAAAGTATTATTATTATTATTATTATTATTATTATTATTATTATTAGTATTTAGAATTTTTTAGTTCATATTGCACTTTATTTTGACATCTTTTACAGTAAAAAGTGATTCATTACAATATTCGTTTTTATTTAGTTAAGGATACAGTCCTATGCACTTTTCACTGTTTTAATCTTAATGCAACAAGACTTCAATATTTATGGCTAATATTTACCAACATTTGAATTTTACAGGATAATGATTTTCCTTGATAGCGGGCATTAAAAAAATATTGCATCCCTGGAATATATGTCTGAGTCTTCAGAGGTTCATATTTAATTCATCACAATGTGTCATGCAGACAGGATCCACTTTCAGGCCCCCTGTGGCCTTTAGTTTATCATTGTAGTTATGCTTTATTAATAAATCTATATAGAAATTATGAAACCTTTACCTGGTCCCTCTTGTTTTGACTTGCATGTTGTTGTTCTGTTGTTTTGGTCTTAATAAGATATTTAATAATAATAAGATATTAATGCCAGTCTGTCAGAACTGAAAGATGGCAGGCTGCCTGCTAATTCATATGTTTGTTCTCTGATGACATCTGTCGAAATGTGCTCCTCTCATATTGCTACATGCCCTGTGGGAAATTTAAAGTCTGAGTGGTATTTAAGTGATTTCGTAACTGGGGCACAGGATTGAGAAGCACTGAAGAAGTCAGAGGCCACATTAATTTTAGGCTGACAGGATGGCTCCTCGCACAGTAAAGCGAGGCTGGGAGTTACTGGAGAAACCTGTGGAAAGTGTGTGAAGAAATTCAATTTGGGAAGGCATAGCTGGGAGTGGTGCTGAGGAGTTCTATAGAAGAAAAGAAAAATTACAATATAATTATCACAATTAGAACTATATGTTCTCTCTCTTTTCCATAAACAAATCTCCTTTAGCTAGAAAATGGCTTTGAGCCGCTCTGGATTTTGTCATTATGAAACCATTAATATCGAGCTCTGAAGCGGGTCAGTTGACGAAGACGCAGGCTAGGCCCTATAGATGCATGGTGGAGCATTAGCCTATGTGAGGGGTAGGTAACCCTGGTCCTGGAGCGCCGGTGCCGTTTCTGGTTTTTGTTCCATCTGAGCTTGATCACAGGAGCTTGATAGATGATTAAAAGTCTGAGCCTGAATATTCTGAATGGTGAAACGCTGAGTGCCTCCAGCACATGGTCAACTGCATTCATTAAAATAAATCCAGTTACGTAGTTATAGGTTTGGATGGAGCAAAAATCAAGACCGTCTCCGGTACTCCAAGACCGGGGTTGCCTGTCATAACCTGACTATATGACTGGGAGTTCAGGACCAACAGTACTCGCAGTAATACCCTGGGTAACTACTCCAACAGTACTCGCAGTAATACCCTGGGTAACTACTCCAACAGTACTCGCAGTAATACCCTGGGTAACTGGTAGTTAGGAGAAAGAGAAGCAATCCCCAGATTCACCCCTTCTTTTCTCCTGCAGCACTCTTTGGGATCTTTTAAGATCACACACCTTGGCCATTCTAATGTTTGGTCGTACAAAAAAATAAACCTCCTCACCATGTCTGCTTGCTTTATACTGTATATTGCAGTGGCGTACCGTGGGAGTAGAACTAGGCCTTCTGTAAACTTACCTTTAACGGATGATCACTCTCAATCTGTTTCCGTTTACTTTTCCTGATTGTCAATCAAATAATTGATTCACTCAATAACCAAGAACAAGAAGTAAATTATTAGGCTACCAAGTTATTTTGAGATAGCATTATTGTTCTGTGCAACATAAACTTGTGTTGCATTTTTGTATATCGACATTTATGATGTTGTGTTATCATGCGAAGATTCTGACTTTTAAATGCTCCATGTTTAAATGTTCAACGTAGATTTTCGTAAATGAGTATTTCTAGCCTGTATTATGCACTGCTCTCAACGATTCGAGACACTTAAGAGGCTGTCCTCTTTAAATTTATGCTTTCTAATGTTTAAATCGCTTTGACTAATTTGAGTGTCGTCTTAAAATTAATTACATTCTTTAACGCATTCAGATTATTGCTTGATCCTTGTTAAACAATCTTAAGTTGTCTCTTTGTCGTTATCATTTCTAAATCATTATAGGCTACAAATTGCTCTTGATTATTCAGAGAATGAATGGATTTATTGTTAGGCTACTGAAGCTAAATAAACGGAAACAAGTAATCCCCACTTTTTCCAATGCGCAGGCCGTCGCTACATATATTTAAGTGCTACCCATTTTATGACGCAAAGAAAAATACTAGCACAGAAAAACTTGATATATTCATTGATGTTTGTTATTCAGTTATTGAATTGCTTGATTGATAATTAAGAACTATAAGTAGAAACAGGTTGAGAGTAATATCCGTATAAAGGTAAGGTTACCGAAGGCCTATTTTACAGCCGACGTTACGCCACTGGTATATTGAGTTGCAGCCACAGGTTGTGCTGTTTGGAGGAGCAGGCTATTTGCGTTAATGAGCAGGTCTACCTAATAAAGTGGCCATTGAGTGTAAATATTTATGTTGAAACGGTTCACCATTCAAGACCGCTAAATATGAACATATCTCATGAGAAACAGGTTCAAAAACCAGATTTGACTATTTTTTTAAAAACAGTTTTTTCAATACATCATTCAATGACTTTTAAGAAAATGATATCCCCCATGTAATAATGTGTCTGTTAATGATTTTCTGAAGTATGGTCACACAGTGTTCTTGTAATTGTAATCGTATAAGCCTAGTAGTAAAATCTTTGCAATACATTTTGCCATAGTTCTTGTGCACTTTACAGAGAGAGAGGGGGTGAGGTAATGTATCTGCACAATGTCTGAAATATTTTACTGTATAGATGTCAGCTTTTATGTCGCATGTATATCTCCTTTTATGTAATGTGTTGGAAACTATACTGTGATTTAGACCATGGATGGCAGCCAGATGAAAATCCTTTTTTGTCTGGAATTCACATGAGACGCTTCCATCATCTGTGGCTCAGTTCACTGGCCGGCTCTTTTATATAAAATATGTGTTGCAGTGTGTATGCACAGTGTATGTAAATTACTAACCAAAAGTACATGAGCATTTAAACCTAGTTGAGGGCAGTTCAGTCTGGTCAGTTAATTCAGATGCTTTCCTCAGCTTGAGTACAGTACAGTACGACTGCGTAAGATGGCTGACTGTAGCTAAAGCATTCGGAGAGGAGACTAGCTTTGAGATGGGAAGGCACTAACACTCACTCCACTAATAATAGAATAGACCCACTCGCATTAACCACAGTCTCTTCCTACGAGCCAGTTTTCTAAGTAGCCAGTAGAACCATCATCTGCTGATGTGTATGTTTCACTTATAATTGCGATACTTATTGCTGCACTTTAATGTATTGCACTGGGTGTATGTTAACCTTCACTGTTGTTGTTGTTGTTGTGTTACTGTTGCTGTGTCACTATGTGATATGAGTGACTCTTAGGTATGGCTGGACTAGTGTGTGTATCAGGGGGAATACCTTGTGAGTAAGAATTTTATTATGTTTTTAAGACAGTGTGGTCTTGGAACATAAGACAAATAAACTACCTCGAACTTGAACTTATCATAAGCAAAATCAAGTGAGAATATGTTTATTTTCTGAAGGGTAAGATTACTTTCCCAGCATAAAAATTGGAATGTTGTTTTGGTGGTGAAATTGAATGATGGTAATTGAGTGATGGTAATTGAATGATGGTAATTGAGTGATGGTAATTGACTGAAGCGTTCTGATTCCCTTCTGGTCACATGATCATTATCTTGATTTAATTCAATTTGGCTTCACACCCCAGAGGCCGTTATTGGTTCACAAAGCTGGGAAACCTGATCATTTACAACCAATGAAGACCCTGAATTGAGGAGCAGCGTTTCACTCAGGTAATATTTCTCATACCAATTCTTTTAAATGTAAAAATGTTCATAGAGGCCACAACAAACTCAAATAAGATTTATTTATTTTTGTCTCAAATGTCAGAATGGGCTGCGGTTTGTTAATATGACATTCTGTTTCATAAATGTGCGCTGTTGCATCATATTTAGACTCTGATGCTGCTGAAAAGCTCAAATTAAAACACACTTTTGCTGACCTTGCAGGTTATTAGGTTTGTAGATGAAAAACCAGGAGCTCCCTGCAGAAAGATCTCATTTCCGTCCACAGAGTTTTATGTGCTGATGTCACTATGTGACATTCCCTCAGCGAGAGATGAGTTCTCATCTTGAGTAATGAACGAGAATTGGATTTCAAATTTCTTTTTAAGCCAGTTTTCTTCATATCACTATATATGAGCCTCCGTAGTATGTACAAGTGATATTGATATTTCTTAAAAGCTTTACTAAAACTCAAGTGCACTCCATCTGGCCATAAAAATAGGCTAGCCTAGCTTCTTCTCCGCAGGTAGGGACACAGACAGCAGTATCTCACAATTAAGTTGAGCAGCATTACTGAAACATTTAATCATTATTTAGCCTCCTGTCAAACAAACCTCTTGTTCTAAGTGATACGGGTAAGGGCTGCATCCCTATTTTTGTCCTTTTATCACTATTTGGATTGATATGCTGTGCGTCTCCAGATAAAGGCGCATGCTTAAGTATTCTTGTTCCCTAAAAGGAGTCATACACTGGGCGTCCACTAGAATGCTATCCCATGGTGCTTTGCAGAGTGAAGGATGCAACTCCTGATCATTCCCAGAGCACCACTCCAATTATGTCTCAATGCAAAAGTTTTAGGCTATGTTTATTACAACATTATCCAAGCGTTTATATAGTACACATAGCATATTAATAGCAAACCAGTAATGAAAATACATTGTGCTATCTAAACATCCTGAGGCCTTATCAAAGTAAATGCTCGTACGCGCTGGAAAATGGCTGCTTTTGATCCTTATTCACTTATTTCCCATCAAAGACATGTTGTGTGATCAAGTAGGAGGTTAAGGAATTTCAAGCAGGAATTTTCTTTAGGTATCAAACAAAAAGAGCATAGCAGACATTACATTTCATTCTTACTCTTGTTTAAATTATACATATCTTAAGTGATATAAAACTCGGAAATGTACTGGGTTCTGGGTATTATTGTCAATTTATTAATACAAACAAACACGTACTGTAGTCCTGAGGATAGAGAGTGATCCTGCCACTAATAATTTGATTTGCAAACAAATCAAACATTCGTTTTCTAATTTAAGTTGTATTTAGTTTTTTTGTTGTTCTATTTAGTATCTTCTGGCTGTATGGATGCTACTCGAGGAGCCGATGTATTTTTTGTGGACATTTGCCACGAGTCGTGTGAGTCACATCCTTACACATCTGGTGCAGATGGTGAATATGTGTTACGTTGACGCTCTTGGACCTTCCCCAGTTCCTCTGTTATGGCCACTGACTGGGCAAAGAACACTAGACACCTCCTGACTCACTTGCTATTTAACCTTTCTGCTGGCAATGTTTCCCTCCTTCCTGCGTATGAAGCAGTACTGTTTAATCGCACACCTCCCTGTCCAGACTGTGGATTCATGGCTCCCTGGGAAAGAATGCTGATGACAGGGGCCTTATGCATGGGGAGAGAGCCGGTGTGCAGAGCATGATGGGAAAGCTTTAAGATCTGGTATCTGACGAGCTTGCATGTCGGTGGAGCTGATGTTGAACAGTACGGAAACAGAGCAGGGCTGAGCAACGTTTAAATGTGAGCTAGGAAATCAGCTCCCACTACATATGTATGTATGAGTAACGTTACTCCCATATGTAGAGTTCTGTTAAATGACTGCTTTCTCCTCAGAGCCTCAGAGGTCAGTAAAATGTCAGTTATTTGCTTTTCTAGGCCTATTTCTGATATTCGCACTTTCACAGTCATGATTACACTTGTGCTTCTCCACAATAAATCACTTGTGAGTTTTAAAATATTTTACAGAAACCTTGCTGGGCGTGTCGGAAAAGCGCATCTTTGATAACTCCAAACAGGAAATGAGAGGCTTGTGAAATCAGGGGAGGTTCTGGGGATGTGACCAGGCTGAATGAGGCCCAAGCCAAACCCGTCTTTTTTAGTAATTGTAATCGGGCCTCACTTCTCTTAAGACCTAGCCATAGCTCACTATGTGAACCAGACTTGTTGTTCATGGATAGCTGATACTTTATGATAGAACTGTACTTTATCTGACCTGTTTCTAGTTTCAATGACCTTCGGTGTGCACTTATTGTACGTTGTGTTAGATAAAAGCGTCTGCCAAACGAATGTAATGTAATTCAATGTTTTAGCACAGAGTACTGCATAGAGTGGGAATCACAACAACAAGATTGCCGACCAACTCTTCCTTCCACTGATAAAAATTACCCACAATCCACCCACCGGCCTCCTTAACCCCTTTGAATAGTAGGTTTTTTTGGAATGTTTTTTTTATTTTATTTCTAAGTCAGTGTTCTAGAACTCCATTGCTTTCAGTTACCAGTAGTGATTGTTACATCAGCATTAGAATGTTCAGTTAAGAACATTCCAATCACATATTTGTGTGTTAATCCCATTGCTGTATTTGTGCTATAGTATGTGGTTCACTGTGGCTGTCGACACACTCGGAAAAAAAAAAGAAAAAAGGGCGTACTGCGGGTAGAACAAACGGCCATGCGAGAGAACCGTCTCTGAGCAGAGAGATAGGGCAGGGGTCGCCACCCAGGGCAGGTTTTTTGAAAACCTGCGGATAATCATAGCCTGGCGCGGGAGCTGTCAACACAGCTGCCGAACGCAGCGGCAGGCCAACGGGAGGCTGTGAGCATCGCTGCATAGCGGGGCGCGGGGCGGGGGGGGGGGGGGGGGGGGGGTGTTTATCAGGTACTGGGCTCTCATTACTCCCCCCCCCCCCCCCTTCCCCCACCCCCAAATGTTTATGTCTCTGGAAGGATCCGTGCTTGCTCGAAAGAGACTCGTTGAGAAAGACCACGTCATCCAATATTGAATCCATCTGCTCTAGGACTGCGGTCCGTAACACGGAACAGGGGGCAGGTTCCTCAGCTCTCTGGAAAAATTTAAGTAACAAGCTTTTGCCTTTTAAGCCTCTTTCATATGTCAGTTTTAAAGAGAGATGGAGAAGGGAGTCAGAGCTTGTAATGTACAGAAGTTCCTATTTTTACAGTCACTTTGTACTCCACAACAGATCTCACACACAGTAGCAAGGAGCAAATAATCTTAATCAACCACAGGGCACACCAGAACCATTTGGATTACTAAGCCGCTTTTTCCATCTAAAATCCACCACTTCCCTGAAACACTTTATCAGCAGCTGCTTTTCATATGTAAAAATCTTTCTTTTAAGACCAGGACATTCAATTCCCCGTTTATATCCTGGGTCACAAGCTGTGTTTCTTTTGCACTTTGATGTTAGTCACATATGAGTGATAAATGTGCATTTATTAAACGTATTTATCTTCCCTCTGTGTGTTTTTAATGTTTAACTGTCACATGACCGGGCTTGTTCACTGTTCTCTGAGATTTGAAACACAGAACTCGTCTGTGTTTGAGAACTAGATTTGAAACACAGAGCTTGTCTGTGGTTATTCTGTCAGTTCAACCTCCCATGGCTGCGAGTCGATATTCGGCTCCAAAACAAGCAAGCACAGTAAGGCCTCCTTTATAAAAAAACAAAACTATGTTTTTAATATTCGTTCAGCAACTTGTGTTGTTTTTGGGATTTTGCAGGAGGTTGTGGTTCCAAATTAGACAAAATTATACCTTATGCTACGGCTATCCTTACAGCGATTGTTCTCTCTGTAAACTGTGTTCCGTATGATGCTCTGAGCTAACTCAAATGAAAAACATGACGTGAAACCATAACAATGAAGAGAAAAGGGACCTATAATGATTGGAGAGAGATAATCCCATTGCAAAGGCATATTGGTGGGAACTTTGATTCGTGTAGAGGAGCGGTGTTATTATGTACTCAATGTATTAGGCTACTTCCTGCTTGTGTGCCTGTCTGAACACAGAATACTACCTCCTACATGTGTAGGATCTACAGGAAAACCTGAATCTGTCTTCAGCGTTTTACATTCACATAACAACCAGCTGTTGTGCAGCAACATGAGAGAATCCGGGCAAAAGTCACAGTCCCAAATATTGTTTATGCAGACCATGGTGCAGACAGATGCAACGATGGTGGCAAAATAATTTAAAGAAAAAAATTTAAAGTAGAGATAGATGAGACGGATTGTAAGTGGTGAGTTGGTTAGTATATGGTAGTAATCTACACTGTATATCCATATTAACATGTACAGAAACACAAGAGATTTAAAAAAATGTTTAATTTGAGATTAAAAGTATCTGTCTGCTGAGTGCGAACAATTAGAAACAAATATTGTAAAGTTCTAAATCTGTTTATGATGTTTTAATTTAGAAAACTTTAATTTTAATTAGTTTTCAAAGCCAGACTATAAACTCAAATATTAAAAGAAAACATCAGGCATATGAAATATGTTACAATAACATGAGGTTATTTCAATTTTAAATACTTTTGGCTTAAGCGTCTTTTGGCACAAATTGTGTTCCCTTCGAATGTTATTTAAACATTCTTTCACACTATCTTTAAAAAAATGATGCAGTCTGAAACTGAAGTGTATATTGAGATCAGCTGGCTGGATATTTATTTAATATTTAGGAGCTGTGAGGGTGTGGAGGACCACACATGCAGTCATAAGCTATTTCTGATCTTTGTAATTAGGGACAGGAGAACTGCTAATGAGATAAATAGCTGCATCACAAAGTCTGTCTACATTCTCAGATTGTATGAATAACTTTAATTTCAAACGCGCATGCACGCACACGCACACACACACACACGCATGTGCACACACACACACACACACACACACACACACACACACACACACCAAACACGGAGCACAATACTGATATAAAGGTTTGGGAGTATCCATGCAATGGCGTGGCAAATATGAATATGAATATATGTATTCAATTACCATCTTTATTACATTCAAATGTGTACACAAGTCGTTACCTGTCGTGCAAAGTGTCTATTAAAAAGCTCCTAGACTGAAGGCTCTTGGGTAAGCGTCTTTGTTGAAAAAATCTAGAGGAAAACCTGCTTCTCATAAATTAATATTCCCAATACTGCTCTTGCAAATTCTGGAAAATTACTGTGACAACCCAATATTCATCTCTGTCAAATATGTTATTTCATGTCATTAAATTAATAAATCAATGATCACAAATTGTGAAGAGAAAATTATTATATTGTGCACGCTCTGTTCCTTAAGCAATCTAAGGCAATATTCCGTACAAAAGGCGTTCTGGAACGGCGGCGCTGTGGGCTATAAATATATACGCTCCTCACTCAGGAAGACCACCAGCATGAACACGCTAGAAACACGCCAGCCAGACTGGAAACGATCAATTGTGAAACTAACGCAGTTTGCCAAAGCGCTTTCTTTTAATGGCATCTGTGCAAGTGATACATCACGTCAGTGAATTTGTTTATCTGCAGCTGTGATTAATGTCCTACAGGGAAATCACCGCATTGAGATGTGACCCCCTCTATTCCTCTGGGGGTGCATCCTCCGCTATAGGGGGGGCGGGGGCTCTCCCGCCCCTGGGCTTCACCCTTCCCAACCTCTGCATGTCAGCAGGGGTCAAGGGTCAATGGACAGAGACCGTCTGGGAATGATTATGTCACGGATGAACGGCTCAATGCAATCAGAGCCCTTTTGCTGTGGAACAGACCTGTATTTACCATTTAATGCATTTTTAAGCGTGCAAGGTTCCGGGGGGGATGGATGGATGTTGAATATGTTAAGGTAAGAACTGTGTTAGGATTCAGTTGAGAGTGATTTTACAAAAGTCACGTCTGGATGTCTTTTGATTAAAAAAAAAAACAAGTTTGTCAGTTTAAGCTTAAATATTAATATATAAATATGAATATTTGTGTTTCAAATTTGAATATGAATATGAATTTGTTTCAAATTGCTAATGACTGGGAGTTGAGTGTTGCATATCAGAATTGGATTCACAAACTCACAAAATTGCATATTTAATGAAAACAGAAAGATCTCAATTTAATGTTTTTATTGTATGCTGTCTTCGAAAGAAAAAATTAATCATTTTATTTCATTTTATTTCAAAAATTTCATAATTTTTATGTCAATTGTTTCATGCTGGTCATGTCTATGTATGTTTGTGACATGGGTTATTGCATTATTTAGAACTTATATAGGTATTACGAATGCTTCATGAGAACCATTACTGAAATTGATCTTGCTAATGACTTTGTGATGGACTATTTTCCAATTCAGGACCAGTTGTGTACCACAAGCATCCAGGGAAACTTAATTCCGCTGAAGGTTTAGATACTCAGTCTGTGTGAGTAGCTGTGGTTAAGACCTCCACTCTTCAAAGTCTCAGGGTCTCTGGTCCCACATGCTTATGTTTCATATCTCTGCTGAAAAGTCCATCTTAAACCAGCCTAAACTGGTCAAACTGGTTTAAACTGTGTTTTCCACACTTTTAGCTGGTCTACCAGCTGTTCGCCAGCTGACCAGCCTATAGTCAGCCAGTCCACCAGTTCGCCCACCAGTTTACTCTACCAGCTTAACTAGCTTTGACCGGCCATGGACCAGCTTTGACCCGCTACAGACTAACTATGACCAGCTTCGACCAGCTCAGAATCCCAGCTGGTCTAAACTGGGATTTTCAGCAGGGACGGCAAAACTACTGCAGTATAATCCTAATCCAGCGAGGAAAGGGCAATCGAGTAGCTCAGATAGAAAAGACTTTCACCTCAAGGACAGGGTGGGTGAAATAATCACGAGCTCAGGCCCGACTATGTCGTTAGCTCTGACAAGGAGCATGGTTATGAGTCTCCGGGTTCCAGCGTTTCTTCAAACCAAAGTTGTTTAGTTTCAAAGGTAAAACTGCAAAGTTAAAGGCTAATTTTACTGGACGTTTTGTTATTAAATGCAAACATTCAAAATAAATGCTCTCTCACTTTGAAATTCAATGTACAAGAGCCACATTAGAAACATGTGGTTACGTGGAATTAATTCCATAATTTGTTGTCAACTGTAGCAGCAGATTCCAAATGAAATGTGGTCAGCACAACGCTCAGAACTTTTTGAACACATGTGATTCTAATGATAAGGCCGCAATAAATGAGCAAAATCTTGTGTCTCTCGAAAGAAAGAAAAAACGTGAATCCTGTGGCTATTTATTTATTGTGCATTTTGCAGCTGCACTGGATACCACTGTACTGTTATTTGTTTAGCAAAAAAGCTTAGCTTGGGCTTTTGGTAACAAATGTTGTTTCCTGTGTTTTTTTTTGGGATGAAAGGCTGGCAGGAAATGTGGAGTAATACCATTGGCACTGCAGAGCTTTAGGGAACAGCAGTAGGGGGTAGACAGGAAAGAGTCCCCAGCGGTTTCTCTCCTGTTAAAACGGGCACACTCCAGAAATGCTTATTTCCAAAAGTGGAATCATCATCCCCAGGGTCAGCCGGGGGGCTTTCTCCATTGTTGCTGACAGAAAAGATGTTTCCTTGTTTAAAAACAGACAATCTCCGTTTGTGGTCCCTGGTTATTTTTGTGCGTTTAGCTTTTTTTGTGTCAAAATGCTTCACAAAACGCAAAGCAGACCTGAGCAGCTGTACATAAGACTTTTCAGCGCTTTTCAACAGAAAAAATATCATAATATTATGGATATTATTACACTGCAAAAAAGAGAGGAAGTGATGCAACAGGAAGAGCTTAAATAAATATAACACAAAATCACAGGATCCCATCCCACTGGACTTTATACAAAATTTGGCAGTATGGCGTTCTGGCAAGACAAAAAAGGGAAACTTAATTTATTACAATTTGAGTTCTGGCACTTAAATAAAGGGAAGATACACTGCCCGGCCAAAAGAAAAGTCGCACACTCTAATATTTCATTGGACCGCCTTTAGCTTTGATTACGGCGCGCATTTGTTGTGGCATTGTTTCGACAACCTTATGCAATGTCACAACATTTATTTCCATCCAGAGTAGCATAAGTTTTTGGCTGAGATCTTGTATTGACGACGGGAGAGTCGAACCACTCCATAAAGTGTTCTCCAGCACATCCCAAAGACTTTCAATGGGGTTAAGGTCAGGAATCTGGTGGCTAATTCATGTGTGAAAATGATTCCTCATGCTCCCTGAACCACTCTTTCACAATTTGAGCCTGATGAATCTTGGCATTGTCATCCTGGCATATGCCCATTGATGGGATAACCTGGTCATTCGGTACATTCAGGTACTTCGTGACTTCATTTTATTGCTGCATAATGTTGCTGAGCCTAGACCTGACCAACTGAAGCAACCCCAGATCATAACACTGCCTCCAGAGGCTTGTACAGTGGGCACTATGCATGACGGGTGCAATGGCGACTTTTTTTTTGGCCGGGCAGTGTATAAAAGAACACTGTGATAGACCAGAGACTCCTTAAGGGAAGATATAAAAGAACAGTGTGATAGACCAGAGACTCCTTAAGGGAAGATATAAAAGAACAGTGTGATAGACCAGAGACTCCTTTCCAAAGTGTGGGGATGCTTGCTATTTGTTTGAAATGTCTGGACTACTGCAAATAAACAAGCTTCAATCAGAGCAGTATTGACAGAACAATTTGTATTATTTATTAGTTTCCTTTAAAGGAACAATAAAAAGGTGACATATCTACATGGTGAAATGTTCAGTGTTAAATCAACTCTTACAGAGTTTATATGAGTCAACTATGGCCAGAGTCGAAACTCTTTAAAAGTTGAATTAGCACTGGATCTAAAGCACTGTCCTCACTGTCTCTGCCATTGCTAAAGGTAGCCAGCAGCCCAGCAAGGCAACGTATAATTAGTCTTAGCGCGAACGCTACCCATGATGCAGTCTGTGTATTATTGGTCTTAGCGCGAACGCTACCCATGATGCAGTCTGTGTATAATTAGTCTTAGCGCGAACGCTACCCATGATGCAGTCGGTGTATAATTGGTCTTAGCGCGAACGCTACCCATGATGCAGTCTGTGTATTATTGGTCTTAGCGCGAACGCTACCCATGATGCAGTCTGTGTATAATTAGTCTTAGCGCGAACGCTACCCATGATGCAGTCGGTGTATAATTGGTCTTAGCGCGAACGCTACCCATGATGCAGTCTGTGTATTATTGGTCTTAGCGCGAACGCTACCCATGATGCAGTCTGTGTATTATTGGTCTTAGCGCTAACGCTACCCATGATGCAGTCTGTGTATTATTGGTCTTAGCGCGAACGCTACCCATGATGCAGTCTGTGTATTATTGGTCTTAGCGCGAACGCTACCCATGATGCAGTCTGTGTATTATTGGTCTTAGCGCGAACGCTACCCATGATGCAGTCTGTGTATTATTGGTCTTAGCGCTAACGCTACCCATGATGCAGTCTGTGTATTATTGGTCTTAGCGCGAACGCTACCCATGATGCAGTCTGTGTATAATTGGTCTTAGCGCTAACGCTACCCATGATGCAGTCTGTGTATAATTAGTCGTAGCGCGAACGCTACCCATGATGCAGTCTGTGTATAATTGGTCTTAGCGCGAACGCTACCCATGATGCAGTCTGTGTATAATTGGTCTTAGCGCGAACGCTACCCATGATGCAGTCTGTGTATAATTAGTCTTAGCGCGAACGCTACCCATGATGCAGTCTGTGTATAATTAGTCTTAGCGCGAACGCTACCCATGATGCAGTCTGTGTATAATTGGTCTTAGCGCGAACGCTACCCATGATGTAGTCTGTGTATTATTGGTCTTAGCGCTAACGCTACCCATGATGCAGTCGGTGTATAATTGGTCTTAGCGCTAACGCTACCCATGATGCAGTCTGTGTATTATTGGTCTTAGCGCGAACGCTACCCATGATGCAGTCTGTGTATAATTGGTCTTAGCGCTAACGCTACCCATGATGCAGTCTGTGTATAATTGGTCTTAGCGCTAACGCTACCCATGATGCAGTCTGTGTATTATTGGTCTTAGCGCTAACGCTACCCATGATGCAGTCGGTGTATAATTGGTCTTAGCGCTAACGCTACCCATGATGCAGTCTGTGTATTATTGGTCTTAGCGCTAACGCTACCCATGATGCAGTCGGTGTATAATTGGTCTTAGCGCTAACGCTACCCATGATGCAGTCTGTGTATTATTGGTCTTAGCGCTAACGCTACCCATGATGCAGTCTGTGTATAATTGGTCTTAGCGCTAACGCTACCCATGATGCAGTCTGTGTATTATTGGTCTTAGCGCTAACGCTACCCATGATGCAGTCTGTGTATAATTGGTCTAAGCGTTAACGCTACCCATGATGCAGTCGGTGTATTATTGGTCTTAGCGCTAACGCTACCCATGATGCAGTCTGTGTATTATTGGTCTTAGCGCTAACGCTACCCATGATGCAGTCGGTGTATAATTGGTCTTAGCGCTAACGCTACCCATGATGCAGTCGGTGTATAATTGGTCTTAGCGCTAACGCTACCCATGATGCAGTCGGTGTATAATTGGTCTTAGCGCTAACGCTACCCATGATGCAGTCTGTGTATAATTGGTCTAAGCACTAACGCTACCCATGATGCAGTCGGTGTATAATTTGTCTTAGCGCTAATGCTACATATGGAGGGCTGGATGCAGTCGCGTTCTACACCACATCGCTCAACAGTAATTCCTCTGACTGACTGGCAGTTTGTTGTCTGTCTGCTCCAGATGCACACCATACAGCATTCCCCTGGCGCACCAGCCGCTGTGGACTACAGACGTGAAAAAGCAGCAGTGGCTAGCCTGCACACGTTTCCGAAGATGTTTATGTAGCTAGCCTGCATGTTTCAGAGGATGTTCATGGTAGAAAACTGATGGCGGATTGGAGGGTTTCGGGTGGGTGTACAGATAAAGTAGAGCCTTCCTAATTGGCTAAACAAAGAAAGAATTGGGATCACAAGTGATTAGAAAGACTGTAAAATATGCATAATACTTTACATACGGTGACTGTAATGGCGGATGTCTTGTGAATGCGTTCCAGATATTCTGTTAAGGTTTCCCAGGCCTTTCTTATATAAATGGCATCCAGACAGAGTACTTTAGTGCTTACATTAGAATCTGATTCTCCATTACCACAGATGTCACAGATGTCAAAATTAAACTTCAAATTGCATTACTTACTTGCCTTTCCTATGTAATTTTCTTTCTTTTTCACTTTTGTTCAAAGCTACTCAGTGTCTACATCAGCAAGTTAAAAACAAATTAACACTTTTTTCACTTTGTTGCAGATTCAGTCCCAAGTTCAAAGGCAAATTTGTGGGAGTTTTCACACTGTTGTTAAAAAAGATGTTTGTGACCTCCTCATATCCTGTGGATGTTTACTACACGGATCCTTTACTTTCAAATTTCTCTCCATTAACGGAACAAATTGGAGAATTCTAAACAATTTACTAAATCAAATTTTTTTTTAAATTAAAACCAATTACTTATCAACAACAAGCGGAAATGGTGCCCACATTTCCTGTCTTTGTCTGGGCCGGGATGTCCTCGGAAGACGGGGAGGAGTCATATGTCTGATTTAGGGGTAACCTCCCTGTTGAATCACGATTATCAAACAGGACAGAGGGCAGGAAGGGCTTCTCTCCAAAACTGAGACTCTGGTGGGAAATATGGGGCCAAAAAGCCAAGGTATCCAAAGACTGGAGTGTGGGAGAGAGAGAGAGAGAGAGAGAGGGGGGGGGGGGGGGGGAGAGAGAGAGAGAGAAAGTGGGAGTGTGTGAGTGAGAGAGAGAGAGAGAGAAAGTGGGAGTGTGTGAGTGAGAGAGAGAGAGAGAGAGAAAGCGGGAGTGTGTGAGAGAGAGAATGAGTGGGAGAGAAACTATAAAACTATCAAATCAGACTTTCAGTAAAACAATAAAACTTACTAAATCGGTTTAAAAGCACTCCATATAGCCCCCATTATTATCTACAGCACAGATAGGCTCATTTATGTGCCATATTTTCATAAAACCATCTATGTTGTTGCAGAGATTAAAAAACACAAACTCTACATGGAGACGCTCTAAAACCATCCCCCTTAAAATGAGTACAGGATCCGTTGTCTGCCCCTCTTGGATCCTGTTCCTTCTCATAATAAAAATTGCGAGCTTAGCCTGCCCGAACAAAAAATTAATCAGTGAGAGTCTATGTTTTTGTTTAGCAATGTACCCCGGACCCAGAATTAATACCTCCGTATCAAAGAACAAGAGGGAGAGAGAGAGAAGGAGAGAGAGATAGTAAGTAAGTACATTTTAAAGCACATTTAAAAACAACAACACTGTTGACCAAAGGGCTGTACAAAAACATACAAATAAAATATACACAAGTAAACATACAAACACATACACATACAAGACTAAAGAATAAATTAAGCCATTTTAATAAAACCTTTAAGCAATTACAGTTTTTCTCAATTGCTTACACACAAAAACTGGAACTATGCACACAATGGTGAAAACCTGAAGCTATTGCATCAACAATAAAGACGTTGTCGGCAAAACTCTAAGCACAATTCCGTTGTTTTCACTCAAATAGCAATTCTAAATCCCATTTTTGCACTACTCTAAACACAAATCCTATCATTTAGCTCAATTTTCATACTCTAATCATTTTTGTTCACATGGAAAACACTGGCCTCAAGCGCCACACCCTAATTACCAATTGGTCTAACTCATCCACACTTGCTCAAACTCAATTGGCTAAACTTTTCAATTATCTGTCAGAGCATAAATGAGACTTCAGGTGACTTCTGTGTTTGAAACAATGGAAGCGCAACTAGCAGAGAGAGGGAGAGCGAGAAGAGGTGTACGAGGAGGAGGAGGAGGAGGACGAGGAAGAGGACGAGGAAGAGGAAGAAGAAGGGTGGCTATGTCAAATGAAATACGAGCGACATTAGTCGACCATGTTATCAACCATGGGTTGACGATGACAGAGGCCGGTCGGCTGCTCTGGTCCAGGACTGGTTCATTGCCCATCCACGCTTTTCTGGATTATTTCTACCCCCATATTCACCTTTCCTTAATCCAATAGAAGAATTATTTTCAGCGTGGCGCTGGAAGGTGTATGATCGCAACCCCCATGAGCAAATGACCCTGCTCCAGGCGATGGAAGAGGCATGTGGAGACATTCATGCAGACGCCTGCCAGGGTTGGATAAGGCATGCAAGGCGCTTTTTCCCCCACTGCTTGGGCAGAGAAAAC
>CM056376.1:142988777-143038871 GCA_029718625.1 Synaphobranchus kaupii | reverse complement strand
ATGGGATAGCTTTAAGATCTGGTATCTGACGAGCTTGCATGTCGGTGGAGCTGATGTTGAACAGTACGGAAACAGAGCAGGGCTGAGTAAGTCGGCGTGACTGCAACGTTTAAATGTGAGCTAGGAAATCAGCTCCCACTACATATGTATGTATGAGTACTCCCATATGTAGAGTTCTGTTAAATGACTGCTTTCTCCTCAGAGCCTCAGAGGTCAGTAAAATGTCAGTTATTTGCTTTTTCTAGGCCTATTTCTGATATTCGCACTTTCACAGTCATGATTACACTTGTGCTTCTCCACAATAAATCACTTGTGAGTTTTAAAATATTTTACAGAAACCTTGCTGGGCGTGTCGGAAAAGCGCATCTTTGATAACTCCAAACAGGAAATGAGAGGCTTGTGAAATCAGGGGAGGTTTCTGGGGATGTGACCAGGCTGAATGAGGCCCAAGCCAAACCCCTCTTTTTTAGTAATTGTAATCGGGCCTCACTTCTCTTAAGACCTAGCCATAGCTCACTATGTGAACCAGACTTGTTGTTCATGGATAGCTGATACTTTATGATAGAACTGTACTTTATCTGACCTGTTTCTAGTTTCAATGACCTTCGGTGTGCACTTATTGTACGTTGTGTTAGATAAAAGCGTCTGCCAAATGAATGTAATGTAATTCAATGTTTTAGCACAGAGTACTGCATAGAGTGGGAATCACAACAACAAGATTGCCGACCAACTCTTCCTTCCACTGATAAAAATTACCCACAATCCACCCACCGGCCTCCTTAACCCCTTTGAATAGTAGGTTTTTTTGGAATGTTTTTTTAATTTTATTTCTAAGTCAGTGTTCTAGAACTCCATTGCTTTCAGTTACCAGTAGTGATTGTTACATCAGCATTAGAATGTTCAGTTAAGAACATTCCAATCACATATTTGTGTGTTAATCCCATTGCTGTATTTGTGCTATAGTATGTGGTTCACTGTGGCTGTCGACACACTCGGGGAAAAAAAAAGAAAAAAGGGCGTACTGCGGGTAGAACAAACGGCCATGCGAGAGAACTGTCTCTGAGCAGAGAGATAGGGCAGGGGGTCGCCACCCAGGGCAGGTTTTTTGAAAACCTGCGGATAATCATAGCCTGGCGCGGGAGCTGTCAACACAGCTGCCGAACGCAGCGGCAGGCCAACGGGAGGCTGTGAGCATCGCTGCATAGCGGGGCGCGGGGCGGGGGGGGGGGGGGGGGGGGGGGGGTGTTTATCAGGTACTGGGCTCTCATTACTCCCCCCCTCCCCTTAGTCCCCCACCCCCAAATGTTTATGTCTCTGGAAGGATCCGTGCTTGCTCGAAAGAGACTCGTTGAGAAAGACCACGTCATCCAATATTGAATCCATCTGCTCTAGGACTGCGGTCCGTAACACGGAACAGGGGGCAGGTTCCTCAGCTCTCTGGAAAAATTTAAGTAACAAGCTTTTGCCTTTTAAGCCTCTTTCATATGTCAGTTTTAAAGAGAGATGGAGAAGGGAGTCAGAGCTTGTAATGTACAGAAGTTCCTATTTTTACAGTCACTTTGTACTCCACAACAGATCTCACACACAGTAGCAAGGAGCAAATAATCTTAATCAACCACAGGGCACACCAGAACCATTTGGATTACTAAGCCGCTTTTTCCATCTAAAATCCACCACTTCCCTGAAACACTTTATCAGCAGCTGCTTTTCATATGTAAAAATCTTTCTTTTAAGACCAGGACATTCAATTCCCCGTTTATATCCTGGGTCACAAGCTGTGTTTCTTTTGCACTTTGATGTTAGTCACATATGAGTGATAAATATGCATTTATTAAACGTATTTATCTTCCCTCTGTGTGTTTTTAATGTTTAACTGTCACATGACCGGGCTTGTTCACTGTTCTCTGAGATTTGAAACACAGAACTCGTCTGTGTTTGAGAACTAGATTTGAAACACAGAGCTTGTCTGTGGTTATTCTGTCAGTTCAACCTCCCATGGCTGCGAGTCGATATTCGGCTCCAAAACAAGCAAGCACAGTAAGGCCTCCCTTATAAAAAAACAAAACTATGTTTTTAATATTCGTTCAGCAACTTGTGTTGTTTTTGGGATTTTGCAGGAGGTTGTGGTTCCAAATTAGACAAAATTATACCTTATGCTACGGCTGTCCTTACAGCGATTGTTCTCTCTGTAAACTGTGTTCCGTATGATGCTCTGAGCTAACTCAAATGAAAAACATGACGTGAAACCATAACAATGAAGAGAAAAGGGACCTATAATGATTGGAGAGAGATAATCCCATTGCAAAGGCATATTGGTGGGAACTTTGATTCGTGTAGAGGAGCGGTGTTATTATGTACTCAATGTATTAGGCTACTTCCTGCTTGTGTGCCTGTCTGAACACAGAATACTACCTCCTACATGTGTAGGATCTACAGGAAAACCTGAATCTGTCTTCAGCGTTTTACATTCACATAACAACCAGCTGTTGTGCAGCAACATGAGAGAATCCGGGCAAAAGTCACAGTCCCAAATATTGTTTATGCAGACCATGGTGCAGACAGATGCAACGATGGTGGCAAAATAATTTAAAGAAAAAAATTTAAAGTAGAGATAGATGAGACGGATTGTAAGTGGTGAGTTGGTTAGTATATGGTAGTAATCTACACTGTATATCCATATTAACATGTACAGAAACACAAGAGATTTAAAAAAATGTTTAATTTGAGATTAAAAGTATCTGTCTGCTGAGTGCGAACAATTAGAAACAAATATTGTAAAGTTCTAAATCTGTTTATGATGTTTTAATTTAGAAAACTTTAATTTTAATTAGTTTTCAAAGCCAGACTATAAACTCAAATATTAAAAGAAAACATCAGACATATGAAATATGTTACAATAACATGAGGTTATTTCAATTTTAAATACTTTTGGCTTAAGCGTCTTTTGGCACAAATTGTGTTCCCTTCGAATGTTATTTAAACATTCTTTCACACTATCTTTAAAAAAATGATGCAGTCTGAAACTGAAGTGTATATTGAGATCAGCTGGCTGGATATTTATTTAATATTTAGGAGCTGTGAGGGTGTGGAGGACCACACATGCAGTCATAAGCTATTTCTGATCTTTGTAATTATGGACAGGAGAACTGCTAATGAGATAAATAGCTGCATCACAAAGTCTGTCTACATTCTCAGATTGTATGAATAACTTTCATTTCAAACGCGCATGCACGCACACGCACACACACACACACACACGCATGTGCACACACACACACACACACACACACACCAAACACGGAGCACAATACTGATATAAAGGTTTGGGAGTATCCATGCAATGGCGTGGCAAATATGAATATGAATATATGTATTCAATTACCATCTTTATTACATTCAAATGTGTACACAAGTCGTTACCTGTCGTGCAAAGTGTCTATTAAAAAGCTCCTAGACTGAAGGCTCTTGGGTAAGCGTCTTTGTTGAAAAAATCTAGAGGAAAACCTGCTTCTCATAAATTAATATTCCCAATACTGCTCTTGCAAATTCTGGAAAATTACTGTGACAACCCAATATTCATCTCTGTCAAATATGTTATTTCATGTCATTAAATTAATAAATCAATGATCACAAATTGTGAAGAGAAAATTATTATATTGTGCACGCTCTGTTCCTTAAGCAATCTAAGGCAATATTCCGTACAAAAGGCGTTCTGGCATGGCGGTGCTGTGGGCTATAAATATATACGCTCCTCACTCAGGAAGACCACCAGCATGAACACGCTAGAAACACGCCAGCCAGACTGGAAACGATCAATTGTGAAACTAACGCAGTTTGCCAAAGCGCTTTCTTTTAATGGCATCTGTGCAAGTGATACATCACGTCAGTGAATTTGTTTATCTGCAGCTGTGATTAATGTCCTACAGGGAAATCACCGCATTGAGATGTGACCCCCTCTATTCCTCTGGGGGTGCATCCTCCGCTATAGGGGGGGCGGGGGCTCTCCCGCCCCTGGGCTTCACCCTTCCCAACCTCTGCATGTCAGCAGGGGTCAAGGGTCAATGGACAGAGACCGTCTGGGAATGATTATGTCACGGATGAACGGCTCAATGCAATCAGAGCCCTTTTGCTGTGGAACAGACCTGTATTTACCATTTAATGCATTTTTAAGCGTGCAAGGTTCCGGGGGGGATGGATGGATGTTGAATATGTTAAGGTAAGAACTGTGTTAGGATTCAGTTGAGAGTGATTTTACAAAAGTCACGTCTGGATGTCTTTTGATTAAAAAAAAAAACAAGTTTGTCAGTTTAAGCTTAAATATTAATATATAAATATGAATATTTGTGTTTCAAATTTGAATATGAATATGAATTTGTTTCAAATTGCTAATGACTGGGAGTTGAGTGTTGCATATCAGAATTGGATTCACAAACTCACAAAATTGCATATTTAATGAAAACAGAAAGATCTCAATTTAATGTTTTTATTGTATGCTGTCTTCGAAAGAAAAAATTAATCATTTTATTTCATTTTATTTCAAAAATTTCATAATTTTTACGTCAATTGTTTCATGCTGGTCATGTCTATGTATGTTTGTGACATGGGTTATTGCATTATTTAGAACTTATATAGGTATTACGAATGCTTCATGAGAACCATTACTGAAATTGATCTTGCTAATGACTTTGTGATGGACTATTTTCCAATTCAGGACCAGTTGTGTACCACAAGCATCCAGGGAAACTTAATTCCGCTGAAGGTTTAGATACTCAGTCTGTGTGAGTAGCTGTGGTTAAGACCTCCACTCTTCAAAGTCTCAGGGTCTCTGGTCCCACATGCTTATGTTTCATATCTCTGCTGAAAAGTCCATCTTAAACCAGCCTAAACTGGTCAAACTGGTTTAAACTGTGTTTTCCACACTTTTAGCTGGTCTACCAGCTGTTCGCCAGCTGACCAGCCTATAGTCAGCCAGTCCACCAGTTCGCCCACCAGTTTACTCTACCAGCTTAACTAGCTTTGACCGGCCATGGACCAGCTTTGACCCGCTACAGACTAACTATGACCAGCTTCGACCAGCTCAGAATCCCAGCTGGTCTAAACTGGGATTTTCAGCAGGGACGGCAAAACTACTGCAGTATAATCCTAATCCAGCGAGGAAAGGGCAATCGAGTAGCTCAGATAGAAAAGACTTTCACCTCAAGGACAGGGTGGGTGAAATAATCACGAGCTCAGGCCCGACTATGTCGTTAGCTCTGACAAGGAGCATGGTTATGAGTCTCCGGGTTCCAGCGTTTCTTCAAACCAAAGTTGTTTAGTTTCAAAGGTAAAACTGCAAAGTTAAAGGCTAATTTTACTGGACTTTTTGTTATTAAATGCAAACATTCAAAATAAACGCTCTCTCACTTTGAAATTCAATGTACAAGAGCCACATTAGAAACATGTGGTTACGTGGAATTAATTCCATAATTTGTTGTCAACTGTAGCAGCAGATTCCAAATGAAATGTGGTCGGCACAACGCTCAGAACTTTTTGAACACATGTGATTCTAATGATAAGGCCGCAATAAATGAGCAAAATCTTGTGTCTCTCGAAAGAAAGAAAAAACGTGAATCCTGTGGCTATTTATTTATTGTGCATTTTGCAGCTGCACTGGATACCACTGTACTGTTATTTGTTTAGCAAAAAAGCTTAGCTTGGGCTTTTGGTAACAAATGTTGTTTCCTGTGTTTTTTTTTGGGATGAAAGGCTGGCAGGAAATGTGGAGTAATACCATTGGCACTGCAGAGCTTTAGGGAACAGCAGTAGGGGGTAGACAGGAAAGAGTCCCCAGCGGCTTCTCTCCTGTTAAAACGGGCACACTCCAGAAATGCTTATTTCCAAAAGTGGAATCATCATCCCCGGGATCAGCCGGGGGGCTTCTCCATTGTTGCTGACAGAAAAGATGTTTCCTTGTTTAAAAACAGACAATCTCCGTTTGTGGTCCCTGGTTATTTTTGTGCGTTTAGCTTTTTTTGTGTCAAAATGCACACAAAACGCAAAGCAGACCTGAGCAGCTGTACATAAGACTTTTCAGCGCTTTTCAACAGAAAAAATATCATAATATTATGGATATTATTACACTGCAAAAAAGAGAGGAAGTGATGCAACAGGAAGAGCTTAAATAAATATAACACAAAATCACAGGATCCCATCCCACTGGACTTTATACAACATTTGGCAGTATGGCGTTCTGGCAAGACAAAAAAGGGAAACTTAATTTATTACAATTTGAGTTCTGGCACTTAAATAAAGGGAAGATACACTGCCCGGCCAAAAAGAAAAGTCGCACACTCTAATATTTCATTGGACCGCCTTTAGCTTTGATTACGGCGCGCATTTGTTGTGGCATTGTTTCGACAACCTTATGCAATGTCACAACATTTATTTCCATCCAGAGTAGCATAAGTTTTTGGCTGAGATCTTGTATTGACGACGGGAGAGTCGAACCACTCCATAAAGTGTTCTCCAGCACATCCCAAAGACTTTCAATGGGGTTAAGGTCAGGAATCTGGTGGCTAATTCATGTGTGAAAATGATTCCTCATGCTCCCTGAACCACTCTTTCACAATTTGAGCCTGATGAATCTTGGCATTGTCATCCTGGCATATGCCCATTGATGGGATAACCTGGTCATTCAGTACATTCAGGTACTTCGAGACTTCATTTTATTGCTGCATAATGTTGCTGAGCCTAGACCTGACCAACTGAAGCAACCCCAGATCATAACACTGCCTCCAGAGGCTTGTACAGTGGGCACTATGCATGACGGGTGCAATGGCGACTTTTTTTTTGGCCAGGCAGTGTATAAAAGAACACTGTGATAGACCAGAGACTCCTTAAGGGAAGATATAAAAGAACAGTGTGATAGACCAGAGACTCCTTTCCAAAGTGTGGGGATGCTTGCTATTTGTTTGAAATGTCTGGACTACTGCAAATAAACAAGCTTCAATCAGAGCAGTATTGACAGAACAATTTGTATTATGTATTAGTTTCCTTTAAAGGAACAATAAAAAGGTGACATATCTACATGGTGAAATGTTCAGTGTTAAATCAACTCTTACAGAGTTTATATGAGTCAACTATGGTCAGAGTCGAAACTCTTTAAAAGTTGAATTAGCACTGGACATTTGAGTGTGTATCTAATGCACAGGCCTCACTGTCTCTGCCATTGCTAAAGGTAGCCAGCAGCCCAGCAAGGCAACGTATTATTGGTCTTAGCGCGAACGCTACCCATGATGCAGTCTGTGTATAATTGGTCTTAGCGCGAACGCTACCCATGATGCAGTCTGTGTATAATTAGTCTTAGCGCGAACGCTACCCATGATGCAGTCTGTGTATTATTGGTCTTAGCGCTAACACTACCCATGATGCAGTCTGTGTATAATTGGTCTTAGCGCGAACGCTACCCATGATGCAGTCTGTGTATTATTGGTCTTAGCGCTAACACTACCCATGATGCAGTCTGTGTATTATTGGTCTTAGCGCTAACGCTACCCATGATGCAGTCGGTGTATAATTGGTCTTAGCGCTAACGCTACCCATGATGCAGTCTGTGTATTATTGGTCTTAGCGCTAACGCTACCCATGATGCAGTCTGTGTATTATTGGTCTTAGCGCTAATGCTACCCATGATGCAGTCTGTGTATTATTGGTCTTAGCGCTAATGCTACCCATGATGCAGTCTGTGTATTATTGGTCTTAGCGCTAACGCTACCCATGATGCAGTCTGTGTATAATTAGTCTTAGCGCGAACGCTACCCATGATGCAGTCTGTGTATTATTGGTCTTAGCGCTAACGCTACCCATGATGCAGTCTGTGTATAATTAGTCTTAGCGCTAACACTACCCATGATGCAGTCGGTGTATTATTGGTCTTAGCGCGAACGCTACCCATGATGCAGTCTGTGTATTATTGGTCTTAGCGCTAACGCTACCCATGATGCAGTCTGTGTATTATTGGTCTTAGCGCTAACGCTACCCATGATGCAGTCTGTGTATTATTGGTCTTAGCGCGAACGCTACCCATGATGCAGTCTGTGTATTATTGGTCTTAGCGCGAATGCTACCCATGATGCAGTCTGTGTATTATTGGTCTTAGCGCGAACGCTACCCATGATGCAGTCGTGTATAATTGGTCTTAGCGCGAACGCTACCCATGATGCAGTCTGTGTATAATTAGTCTTAGCGCGAACGCTACCCATGATGCAGTCTGTGTATTATTGGTCTTAGCGCGAACGCTACCCATGATGCAGTCTGTGTATTATTGGTCTTAGCGCTAATGCTACCCATGATGCAGTCTGTGTATAATTGGTCTAAGCGTTAACGCTACCCATGATGCAGTCGGTGTATTATTGGACTTAGCGCTAACGCTACCCATGATGCAGTCTGTGTATTATTGGTCTTAGCGCTAATGCTACCCATGATGCAGTCGGTGTATAATTGGTCTTAGCGCTAACGCTACCCATGATGCAGTCGGTGTATAATTGGTCTTAGCGCTAATGCTACCCATGATGCAGTCGGTGTATAATTGGTCTTAGCGCTAACGCTACCCATGATGCAGTCTGTGTATAATTGGTCTAAGCACTAACGCTACCCATGATGCAGTTGGTGTATAATTTGTCTTAGCGCTAATGCTACATATGGAGGGCTGGATGCAGTCGCGTTCTACACCACATCGCTCAACAGTAATTCCTCTGACTGACTGGCAGTTTGTTGTCTGTCTGCTCCAGATGCACACCATACAGCATTCCCCTGGCGCACCAGCCGTGAAAAAGCAGCAGTGGCTAGCCTGCACACGTTTCCGAAGATGTTTATGTAGCTAGCCTGCATGTTTCAGAGGATGTTCATGGTAGAAAACTGATGGCGGATTGGAGGGTTTCGGGTGGGTGTACAGATAAAGTAGAGCCTTCCTAATTGGCTAAACAAAGAAAGAATTGGGATCACAAGTGATTAGAAAGACTGTAAAATATGCATAATACTTTACATACGGTGACTGTAATGGCGGATGTCTTGTGAATGCATTCCAGATATTCTGTTAAGGTTTCCCAGGCCTTTCTTATATAAATGGCATCCAGACAGAGTACTTTAGTGCTTACATTAGAATCTGATTCTCCATTACCACAGATGTCACAGATGTCAAAATTAAACTTCAAATTGCATTACTTACTTGCCTTTCCTATGTAATTTTCTTTCTTTTTCACTTTTGTTCAAAGCTACTCAGTGTCTACATCAGCAAGTTAAAAACAAATTAACACTTTTTTCGCTTTGTTGCAGATTCAGTCCCAAGTTCAAAGGCAAATTTGTGGGAGTTTTCACACTGTTGTTAAAAAAGATGTTTGTGACCTCCTCATATCCTGTGGATGTTTACTACACGGATCCTTTACTTTCAAATTTCTCTCCATTAACGGAACAAATTGGAGAATTCTAAACAATTTACTAAATCAAAATTTTTTTTAAATTAAAACCAATTACTTATCAACAACAAGCGGAAATGGTGCCCACATTTCCTGTCTTTGTCTGGGCCGGGATGTCCTCGGAAGACGGGGAGGAGTCATATGTCTGATTTAGGGGTAACCTCCCTGTTGAATCACGATTATCAAACAGGACAGAGGGCAGGAAGGGCTTCTCTCCAAAACTGAGACTCTGGTGGGAAATATGGGGCCAAAAAGCCAAGGTATCCAAAGACTGGAGTGTGGGAGAGAGAGAGAGAGAGGGGGAGAGAGAGAGAGAGAGAGAGAGAGAGAGAGAGAGAGAGAGGGGGAACGGGAGTGTGTGAGTGAGAGAGAGTGAGAGAGAGAGAGAGAGAGAGAGAGAGAGAGAGAGAGAAAGCGGGAGTGTGTGAGAGAGAGAATGAGTGGGAGAGAAACTATAAAACTATCAAATCAGACTTTCAGTAAAACAATAAAACTTACTAAATCGGTTTAAAAGCACTCCATATAGCCCCCATTATTATCTACAGCACAGATAGGCTCATTTATGTGCCATATTTTCATAAAACCATCTATGTTGTTGCAGAGATTAAAAAACGGCAAACTCTACATGGAGATGCTCTAAAACCATCCCCCTTAAAATGAGTACAGGATCCGTTGTCTGCCCCTCTTGGATCCTGTTCCTTCTCATAATAAAAATTGCGAGCTTAGCCTGCCCGAACAAAAAATTAATCAGTGAGAGTCTATGTTTTTGTTTAGCAATGTACCCCGGACCCAGAATTAATACCTCCGTATCAAAGAACAAGAGGGAGAGAGAGAGAAGGAGAGAGAGATAGTAAGTAAGTACATTTTAAAGCACATTTAAAAACAACAACACTGTTGACCAAAGGGCTGTACAAAAACATACAAATAAAATATACACAAGTAAACATACAAACACATACACATACAAGACTAAAGAATAAATTAAGCCATTTTAATAAAACCTTTAAGCAATTAATACAGGTAAATAATGGTATAGAGAGAGAGAGAGAGAGAGAGAGAGAGAGAGAGAGAGAGAGAGAGAGAGAGAGAGAGAGAGAGAGAGAGAGAGAGAGATAGAGAGAGTGAAGATTGCAGTAGAAGCCTTTGCCACACCAGCTGGTCACAATGTCCATGGGAATCTATGGTGGGAACGAAGAACATGATTAAATACAATATTGAGAAATTCATTTATTCTGTAACAGGAGCCAAAAATACGTATTTTTCCAGTTACAATAGTCCACAGATGTTACATTAATCTTGCTTCAGTTTGGAAAAATGTACAATTTTGTTTTACCAACATCAACATTTTACAATTTGAGTTTAATGAATAGATTATTAGTATTAGTCATTATAAAGTAATACCTTGTTCAGCATGCAGAGAGGATGACTTTACCACAGTCTTATATCTAAATAGAGGACTGTGGGAATTGTAGTCACTCTTTGCCTCAGCTTATAGACCCTCCAGCCTGATTAACAAGGCCCAGTGCATGTGATCATATTATTATCACTGTTCAGATTATTCATTTTATTGTTATTTTTATTATTGTTATTATTATTATGGTTGTTGTTGTTGTTCTTCTTCTTCTTCTTCTTCTTATTGTTATTATTATTATTATTATTATTATTATTATTATTAATAATAATCCTGCTGAAACAGTACAGGCGGTTCTGATGCCTCCCCATTATTAGGAGGTTATAGAAGATGAAAGTGAGCGGGACCTGTAATAATAACTCTACTGCACAAAGCCCCCCCCCCCCCACACACACTCTCTCCAACCCTCACCCCCTCGGGAGAACTCCCTGGAGGATTTAGAGACCGGGCCAACTATCCCTGCAGACCTGGGGTCTCGGGGGGGGGGGGGGGGGGGGGGTGGTGGGGGTGGGGGGGGCTATTTTCATTGGATGTATTTCATGTGACCATGTGTCTTCAGTGGGAATGGGCCTTGGAAAAACAACACCGTAATGGGGGGTGGGGGTGGGGGGGTAGGGGCAGAGGTTGGGGGTACACTGTCGCTTCGCCCCCACACTGCAAAGACCTCTCCAGGTGCTCTCCCGACAGACCTCCAGGTCACCTCTGATTTCTTACCACAACAGACCCCCCCTTATTTGTTTTTGAAGGAAAGCACGTACTGCCAGATTCCATGTGCTCATTTTATAGGCCCAGATCTTCAATTTGTTTGTGGATGAAAAAAAATATTTACCTCCAAGTGGCAGGGGCAGGTGGGGGAACTTAACATTAACACATCTGTGAACGTCTGGCATTCCGTCTTATTTTCGCACACAACTTAGATTGCAACGGTGCTCTGTTTTTGAGTACTGACTTTGACGGTTCCCGAAGGTCACGTGGAAAATTCTAAAGAATAAAGTCCACGTTCAGCATTCATTACATTTATAGAGTAAGTTAGAAATAATGGCAGTAAGTTGGAGAATAGTAATATGTTGCGTTCAGTACTGTTTCCACTGTGGGCGCGGCGCTTCTCATTCCCAATGTGTGAATGAGCCTCCGGGCCGAATGACCTGTCTGTGAATGTCCCTGTGCTAATATTCGCTTGCAGGTTCCCATGAACTCAGCGTCAGAATTTTTCTATGTGAAAGATGAAGTGTCTTTGAGCTGTGAGCACAGGAAACAACACTTGCTTATTTTTGTAAGCAGACGCACATAAATTGTCGAAACTTGATGAGGGAGGCCGGACAGTCTCAGTGGGATCACCGTCCAGAGATGTGACAAGGGCTCTAGATCACTGATTAATCGTTCCTTTGAAAGAAAAACTACGTTTGGTTAGTCTTTGAATGGCAACTAAAATCCCACAAGCGTATCGAAGATGCCGCAACTCCTGACCAAACAACTTACATTCTCTTAGGCCTCTTTTCATGAAAAGAGATCTGTTCTCAAAATTGAGTAACAGTCTTAAATTTGACCTTTTTTTCTTTCCTTACACAATATTTCAGTTTTGTGTGAGACATGAAAATATGTATCACTTTCTAAAGTCTAACAATTTAATGACAAAGCACATTTTATTACTGTGTAAAAGCCAAATTCACTTTAGTCAAAGACATTTATCATAAGGGAGAACGGGTTCTGCAGTCCGTTACGGTCCAGCCAGGTTTCAGACCTAAATCAACTCAAACTTGGTTTATGGGAGTCCTATAGTGACCAGTTAAGGGTTAAGGGTTAAGGGTACTCAATCTGAGCTGTTAAGGGTACTCAATCCGAGCTGATTTTAGAGAGAACATTCTACTGTGCAAAGCATTCTGGTGGCAGAACATTCTAGTAGCCATTTTCAGTATATAATACAAGTAAATCTCACTTTCTTACTTTCAAGTAAGAGGGATTATGTAAACAACACAGCAATTATGTCTATAGTGAAATGCACATTTCATTGTATTTTGTAAATGTTTCTTTTGAAAGCATGAAATGTTTCTTTGAAGGGATCATGTGGTAAATGTTAGGCAATTAAATCAACGAAATAAATTCAAAACAAGAATCTATTAAAGATCAAAGGTAGAATAACACAATTTTACCACCCTGCTGTTAAAGCTGTCGCCAGCATTCATAAAAAAACTGAATAATCAAAATGATGAGAGTTTTCATTTAACCATTTATTATTCAGACTTCTCATAATTGTGCAATATGAAAGTAAATGTCTGAAATAAGCAAGCACACAGATGCGTTCCATTCCTTGGCTCAGTGACGGGGAGTTTCAAATCTCACGGGATTTTTCAAATCTCACGGGACTTGTGCATTTGTCGTGCGTAATCTCAACAGCAGTGAAAAGATTAAGAGCTATGGGTGTCTGGAGTGTGAGGCTAGCCGTTGGTGTGATGCTGGTCTCAGGTTACCGCCACTATTCGGCGCTAACAGCTTGTGTAATTAGTGTACAGACCACTGATCTATATCTCAATAGTGATGGGAGGGTAGGGAGCTGGGAGCAGACGTTAGGGACGGAGGGGGTAAGAGCCCACAGCTGTACAGCTGGAGCCCACAAACTTAACTGACCTTTGCCTAAGGACACAACTTCAGAAAACTTCTACAGCCACAAAAGAGTCTATCTATCTATCTATCTATCTATCTATCTATCTATCTATCTATCTATCTATCTATCTATCTATCTATCTATCTATCTATGTGTGTGCTTGTGTGTGATGCTGTGTGTGTGTGTGTGTGTGTGATGCTGTGTGTGTGTGTGTGTGTGTGTGTGTGTGTGTGCGTGAGTACGTGTGTGTGTGTGTGTGTGTGTGCATGTGTGTTTGTGTGTGTACAGCTCTACTGTATGTGAAAGAGCAGATTGAAACGGGTGTCAGGTAAAGCAATGAAGCAGAAGACTGAAACAGACGTGTAGATGTTTGCACGTGTGAAGAAAATAAGTACGATGCAGCAGTACACAGTAAAGTAGGAACAGCTTGTATGAATCAAAGATCTGTAAAATACACTAAAATGTACCCTTACAGTTTCGCAATGTGTGGAGCAGTTATTACAGCAGCAGAGTGTAATTCAGTTAACCTCCGTAGTTACTGTAAATTTTACAGGGGGGACCAGGAGGGGGGATTTAGGGTAAACAAACAGAGCGTTTTCCAGACTGGGTCGCCTGGGAGACTTCAGATTCCAGCTCCTCAGACCAGTAACATGAGAGCATGTCTACTTGCAGCAGCGGAGGCCGCCTGAAACCTGTCAGGTTATGATGAGAGAGACTACAGTGCAGTGAGCTGAAATACAGAGAAACAGCTCACCCAGTGTCCCACAACTGCAGGCCCCTCCCCCTCCTGCCGCAACTGTGACACTGGATCCAAAGTAAGCACATGTATCACTGCAAAAGCATCTACAGTTATAACAGCATGAAGCTTTTTATTATTATTATTATTATTATTAATAATAATAATAATAATAATAATAATAATAATAATAATAATAATAATAATAATAATAATAATAATAATAATAATAAAAACTAAGACTTAAGCAGCAGACTTAAATTTAAAGACTATTTAATGACTGTTTCCTTTGTAGTCTGGGTCTACAACCGCAGAAAAATCACAAGGTAGCCAAATATGTCAAAACATATAACCCATTTAACTCAAAGATATCTGCTAACAATGTACAGTCAAGCCGGAAAGTCTGCACACCCCTTTCACCTTCTCCACGTTTTATTACGTTACAGACTTATACTACAATAGATTGAGTTCATTTTTTGCCTCAAACATCTACACACAATAGCCAATAATGACGAAGTGAAAACAGGTTTTTAGAAAATATGCAATTTTATTTTACTGACAAAAATAGATTATTTAGGGGTTACATATCTGTACACACCCTTAGCCTAATACTTGGTTGCTGCACCTTTGGCAGCGATTACAGCTTCAAGGCGTCTTGGGAAAGAAGCTACGAGCTTGGCACACTTGTTTCTGGACATTTTTGCCCATTCCTCTTGGCATATCCTTGCAAGCTCCGTCAGGTTGGATGGGGAGCGTCAGTACACAGCCATTTTCAGCTCTTTCTATAGATGTTCAATTGGATTCAGGTCTGGGCTCTGGCTGGGCCACTCAAGGACATGCACAGACTTTCTCCGAAGCCACTCCTTTGTTCTCTTGGCTGTGTGCTTCGGGTCGTTGTCATGTTGGAAGGTAAACCTTCACCCCAGTCTGATGTCCAGAGCGCTCTGGAGCAGGTTTTCTTCAAGGATCTCGGTGTACTTAGCTGCATTCATCTTTCTCTCTATCAGGACTAGTCGCCCCGTTCCCGCTGCTGAAAAACATCCCCACATCATGATGCTGCCACCGCCATGCTTCACTGTTGGGATGGTATTAGCCAGGTGATGAGCGGTGCCTGGTTTCCTCCAGATGTGACGCTTGGTATTCAGGCCAAAAAGTTCAATTTTGGTTTCATCAGACCAGAGAATCTTGATTCTCATGGTTTGAGAGTCGTCTAGGTGCCTTTTGGCAAACTCCAAGCGGGCTGTGATGTGCCTTTTACTAAGGAGGGGCTTCCGTCTGGCCACTCTACCATAAAGGCCTGATTGGTGGAGTGCTGCCTGGATGGTTGATCTTCTGAAAGGTTCTCCCATCTCCACAAGGATACGCTGGAGCTCTGTCAGAGTGACCCTCGGGTTCCTGCTCACCTCCCTGGCCAAGGCCCGTCTTCCCCGATTGCTCAGTTTGGCCGGGCGGCGGCCAGGTCTAGGAAGATTCTTGGTGGTTCCAAACTTCTTCCATTTACAAATGATGGTGGCCACTGTGCTCTTTGGGACCTGTAAAGCTGCAGAGATTTTTCCGTACCCTTCTCCAGATCTATGCCTTGACACAATCCTGTTTCTGAGGTCTGCAGATAATTCCTTTGACCCCATGGCTTGGAATTTGCTCTGACATGCACTGTCAACTGTGGGACCTTATATAGGCAGGTGTTGGCAATCCCCAATCATGTCCAATCAATTAACTTTGTCATTATGGGCTATTTTGTGTAGAATTTTGAGACAAAAAATTAACTCAATCTATTGTAGAATATGTCTGTAATGTAATAAAACGTGGAGAAGGTGAAGACTTTCCGGCTTGACTGTATAGCCACAAATACCTGTAACCCTTTGCTACTACAAAGTCACGTTACAACGTGTAGGTGCAGAGCAATTTGTGGGAGCACAGGTCTGGCTTATTTAAGCACTATGTGAACACACTAGCTTCTGTATGAAGATATTAAGTGTGATATTTTACAAACTGTCACCATAATTATGTTTAAGGACTTGAGTGTGTCCATAATGTTTGATGCGGTACAATGCAATAGACATCCACTGTATAGTACCCCTGTTATGGAACATACAAATGGATCATACAAATGTAATCATTGTTTTAGTAATTTAGATAAGTGCCATGAAGGATTGCAGAGCTATTAAGTCAGTTAATTAAAAAAAAAATGTTTGTATATTATGGAGACTTTGTTTAAACCCTTCTCAAACACAACCTTTTTTAACACAAGCCCGAAAATAAAATGGTTACTGTTCTTGAACCTCTTTGACTGCAGGCATTATCCTGGTCTCTTCTGTAATGTAAAGTAAGGAGTTTGTTTTCCAAGAGTCAGAATTACTCTAAGAAGTATTACTGAAACAAATTAACAGAAGCTCAAACACAGTGGAAGGTTTTTCTTGCCAGAAAAACTCATTCCATTTTCTTTTCTTTAGCCGGGATAAGGATGCCAACTTTACCGTGATTCGTATCGTCTGGTGATTTCCAGAACACATAGACCATATGGAGTCCTCGTTCTGATCGAGCCTGTTTTGTATCATGTCACAAAATAAGGAACCGTTGTCGCTATAAAATTGGGGTCGTAAAATCATTTATAGACATAGATTTGTGAGTTTTAACACTATGAAACGGTATATTGTGTGACCAGATTGATTGAACATTTCACCGTAAAAAGAATGCAATGAACGTAAATAAACTAAACCACTTCAGGCCTGTGCCAGTTAAAGGGGATTTTAAACAGGAATGATGGTTCAAAAAGGTACCAACTGAAAATATGATCCTGGGAATAAGCATTCTAATATGTTTGCATAAATGTTTTTCTCGGCCTGATGCCCTGGACAGCTTTCTCAGTTGGAAAGAAATGCTCGTTTATTTCCCCAGGAAGTGAACTTTTGGGTCACAGCAGCATCGGAGGCCGTCAAAACCCGTAAAACTACTTAGACAAAGACCTGCAGTCTGTCAACAGTTGTTCTTAAACGCAAGATGTTTTTTCTTCACAAAAGGCATTTGGCAATGTTTGCGAATAAGAAAACACAACACTCTCATTTATTTGTCTTTCCAAGATAAGGACAAATGTTGATTGAATCCAGGCTAAAGTCTATGCTCCTGATTTAGTATCAGGGTCTGAATTCAGATTTCATCGGGAGTGAAAGTTCCAGTGCCACCCTATAGTCCATACTTTCTGCTCGGGGGATAATATCCCTTTGCTGTTTGTGGAACCTTGTACTTCTGAAATTTCATAGTCCTCCTAAAATATCCATTGATTTAGCTTTTTGATTCCTTCTGCTAGTAGTTCTGCTAAGATGAGGAGAGAACTCCTCTGGTCATGTTACTGAAAAAAAAACATCATTTGTGTAAATAATAAAAATAATTCCATTCCTAAAATAATTGTGTAAAGTTGCAATATGCTATTAATGTACAGCAGTCAGGTCCCCATCTAAAAGGTACATGTAATGCTGACTGTTCTAGACTTACTGTATATATTTCATCGCCTGCATGATGCCGTTGTAATAAACCAGCTGCTACCTCGCGCCTGCAGGTCTGATGACCCTGTTTACCCAGCAGTGCATTTTGTTCCACCCATAGCTACAGACAGCAGACAATATTCTGATCAGTGGGTCACTGTAATTATCCAGTTGGTATGGACTTAAATTCTGCTGTGTATTCGGGGGAAACTCAGAAAAAAGCAGCGTTACCCAAAGCTATGTCAGTGTTTGTGCTCAGAGTCCAGTTTGTGTGCTCAGAGTCCAGTTTATGTGCTCAGAGTCACGTTTATATGTGCTCAGAGTCCAGTGGAGTGTATAATAACCTTGCCATTCATATGCAATATGACTGTCTCAATTCTGCGCATGTCTTAAGTTAAAGTCTCTTGTAAAAGTAATCACATTGTAGAATTGAATGGAATAATGTTAAGTCATAAATAGGAACGTACATCATGGCTGAGTTTGAGGTTGAGGGCCACTCTAAGGTTCAGTGTGAGCCCTTCTTCGTAGCATGTTAAAAACAGTAGGCTCACATCCCACACGGAGCACATCGAAGAATAACAAAAACCGGAAGTTGGCCCCCAAGAACCCAGCTGCAGCAAAATGAATTTAACCTGATTGCTGTGGCGTTCCTCTCCTCCGCGTCCAGCCAACAAAAACACGGCTGCTTAAGGAGACTAATTTGTGAATATTCCCCCCCCCCCCGGGCTTAGAACTGCTCCTTCGTGAAAATAAACATTTAAATTCTTACGTAAATTTCTCGTAAAATGATGTGTGTTGCTTTCAACTACGATAACAAACAGGAAAAAAGCAAGAGTAGTAGCAAATTTTACACGTTTGCCTCCTGTAAAGAGGCTCCAGATGTGCTTATCATTAGCATTTTAATAACAGCCAATGGAGTAAGACATGCTTACAGCACTGTTGGTGACATCAGGCACTCAAGTTAGCACTAGGCTAACTCAAACTCTAACAAAGGTGAAAGATACCTAACTGTGTTAATCTGGCCAATCCAGGAAAATAAGCCATTATAATCTCATTAGGTCTGTTTCTAAAACGTTGACTGTTGGGGGAACGGGAATGCCGTTATTATTGTGTTGGTTTTGAAATTATAATCAGCAAGTAGTCCCCGGCTCAAGTCACACCATCATCTTGAAATGGTCTATTTCCTGTTTCTGAGCGCTTAATTATAATGCAGGATTTCAGACTTGCGAGTTACATTAAAGGACACGGCAAACAGTGGTTTAAAAATGATGATCATCTTATAGTAAGTCAACTGCCTTGCTGCTGTTTGTGTAACAGTGTGACAAAGCCATGCAAGCTTATTTAAATGTTCTCATCCAACAGTCGATAATGCTGGGACAACAAGCACCAAACAAATCACATTACCAATCTTACAATTACAAGTTTTAGTAGTGTATTTATTCTTATTTATTTATTTATTTATTTATTTTAGACAAACATATTATAACACATTGGGCTTTGCATTACATTACAGGCATTTAGCAGACGCTCTTTACTCAAACTCAAAGACACGTGTGAATAAAAGCTCTGTCCTCAGTGTGATATTGAAAATAAGCCGGAATGACCGGGTTTGGCCCGGGAGCGCTGATGGTCTTTAGATGGTGTGTTTGAAATAGCTTTAGGGGGCACGGGGATCATCTGTCTAAGACGAACGTAAACTTCTGGGAAGAGACTGACTGTTTGAACCTTCAGTGCCCCTGCACACAAAAACAAACATCTGTTTACTTTGGAACAAGGTTTCCCAGTGATACTGCATTTCCCAGTGATACTGCAGCCATCTAAAAAGTACCAGGATGTACCAGTTAAACAAAGGAAATTAAAACTACACTGATGCGTGTTGAAATTCTGGCTGGAGTATTGATGTCAGGTCCCTAAGCAAAGCATTGTGTGGTCTTGGATGTGTAAGCGTCCATTACTCTATGGTTATAGAATATCATTTCAATGACCAGTAAAATGTAAGCTATTCATATTTGTAGAAGACCTGTTTTTTTTATATAGCACAAGAATGCTGCGTACTATATAATAATTTTATATTGATATGATAAATGTGCACTGCCACACATCCTCCACAGGCCTTTTTTCCTTAATGGCTCCCAATGGTGAGGTCCTTCATCCACTCAATGAGGAGTGGGATGAGCTGCCTGACAAAAATACACCTCTTATTTATAACTGAGAAACATCGTATACTGAGAACACTGGCACTGGATCATATTCAATCCAATTCAATTTTATTTATATAGTGCTTTTCACAGACGACTGTCACAAAGCCCCCAGATAGCAGAGGTAAAAACTCTCTAGTAGGGAGAGAAAACCCTCATACTGTGGCGAGAAAAAACTCCCCGATGGGAAGAAATCTCGAGAGGAACCCGGCTATTGGGGGGATGCCCATCCTCCACTGGCCTATGGGTTGATTATGTCATAGGGAGGTATTCTATTCTGATGACTCCGTCATATAGAGATCAGCAGTGGCAGGTGGGGGGCGCCTAGCTGGTCTTGGGCTGGAGCTCCGGGCCAGGAGGGGGGCGGGGGAAGGGCTCGGGAAACTCAGGAAACTTGGGCTAGAGCTCCGGGCAGGTGCCCAGAGCAGGGAAGAGGAAAAAAGAAAAAACACTGTTAGGGGGTTCAGATGGTAGCAGAATAAGCAGAGCAGGAGAGACAGAGGTGTCTGCGTGCGATAAGGAAATCCCGGCAGAATAAGGCTATGGCAGCATAGCTAAGGGCTAAACAGAGGCAGGGGCCAATACAGCCATGAGGGCAGGCTTGAGACAGTCACCACCAGACCATGACCGGTCCAGCTTAACACAGCACTACCAATAATGATCCAGTGACAGCACTGACTGCTCAGTCCACCAGAGACTCTATAGCTAATGCCAGCCACCCACTCCTGCCCCTCAACTATAGGACAGACTAAAAAGATGGGTTTTAAGCCTAGCTTTAAATAAACTGATAATGTCTGCACCTCGAACATGAGCAGGCAATTTGTTCCATAGGAGAGGAGCACGATAGGAAAAGGCTCTACCACCTATGGTACTTTTAGCTATTCTAGGAATAACAAGGAGGCCTGTGCCCTGCGAACGGAGCGTTCGTGAGGGATTATAAGGGAAAAGTAAATCACTTAAATATAACGGGCAAGCCCATGTAAGGCTTTAAAGGTAAGTAACAGAATCTTATAGTCTATTCGAAATTTGACTGGCAACCAATGAAGTGAAGCTAACACTGGGCTGATGTGTTCAAATCTCCTAGTTCTCGTGAGAATACAAGCTGCTGTATTTTAAATTAGCTGAAGCCCTTTCAGAGAGGAATTTGCACATCCAGACAAAAGAGCATTACAGTAATCTAATCCAGAAGTAACAAAAGCATGGACTAGCTTTTCAGCATCATATCAAATATGTTAATCTTGTTCACTTCAGGTCTTGCCAGGTTAGTCATTTACAGTTGAGCACATTGATGCAATGTTTATTTTATGGATTTTTAAGTGATATGCACCCTTTAGTCTGATACATACTGTATTGCACGTATGCTACTTTGATATAGGTAGATACTACATGTGTGCTAAAACAATTACTGTAGTATTCAGATTTATTAGCAATATTTTACAGCTTGTTTTAACAGCGTTTGCCGTGTTGCTGATTGCTCTGTACGTATGTTTTTTTTAGGTTGGATGATACTCTGGTCTTGACATAATATCCTTGTAAGTTGCTTTGGAAAAGGGCACCTACAAAATAAAAAGCTAAATAAGAAAAATGAATAACTGTACTATTGACACTTAATTGATTATTATATATTATTATATATTAATTGATTATTTCCCCGCCATTTTTTATATTGGGAAAATATTTAGAAATATAACTATATCGTTTCTAAAGATATATTGATTGAGAACATATTTGTCTGAAAAAATCATGGCTTAATATGTTTTAATATATTTTGATGCATCATAAAAACACTTTCAAAATGTTTTATATATCACTGACACTGATTTATTTAAAGAATCTCAGTGAATTCAGTATATTGATTTGACCCATTCAATATGAAATGATTGTATGATATAATAAAACGAACGCCCTTCCAATACATTTCACACATACTGCAGGTTACAGTCCCTGCAATAATGAATAATGTGAGTGTAAATGGCGTGCATTAATGTCATAGCTGGTGTGCAGTGATTATGAAATGGCAAACATCCATCCATAACGCTGTCTCAGTATTATAAAAGCAGTTAACACCAGGCAAACCTGGGCGTTCTGCCAGAGAATAAACACAGGACTGAACTTTACAGGAAGGTTAGGTTTTTCACATGAAGGAAATCTAATACTGTGAGACTGAAATCTGTTCCTGCACTTATACTATTTTAGAGGTTATACTGCGTGGATTTGCTGTGCGTATTGCGATACTCGATGTGGAATGTGTCGAAGTTGTTGTGTGAAGGAGTTTCATCCTGAAATGAACAGTGACCCGCTGTTTTTTTCGTAAAAAAATAAGACTTTTCATCCATCTATCTGTCTTTACTGAATTCATTATCTAACTAATCCATTTTACCCATAGGAAAATATTCACAGAGAAATAAAAATAAAATCATTGAACCGTCAACATTTTGTAGCAGTTCATCCCTCAGACTGGAAGAACTAATCTGTGAACATTGATAATATTGTAATGTAATGTATTGTAAATATTGTAATGTAATGTAATGTATTGATAATATTCTTCCATAATATTATTTTGTTATTACAGAATATCCTCCTGAGACCCAGAGGAAAAACATTTAAATACATATTTTACATAATACAAATGTCTTGGATGACATGTTGCAGTGAAAATATATATTTAAAAAATATTTATTTAATTTTTATTGAATGTAGTGTATGTTTCAGCATAGCAGGATATATGGTTCTTGATATTAAGACCAGAGAAAAAAATGAATTGATGGGTCACAGGAGATGGTATAGATGTGCAAATGCGGATGTGATTATGAAAACTTTGGTACGATCCTGTACCTTTGACCATGTCCATGAATACTGAAATTCAGTGACTGCACACAGTAATAACCAGGGCAGCTCTACGTCTCACTCTGGTCAGCTAATCCTGGCTCAGGTCCTCATGTTTAACTCCCGCCTTTATAAAATCCTGCTGCACAAAGTGTTCATTAAGCCACAAGGTAAAGATGTGATGTGCTTTTCATCTTCAAACTTATAAAGAGGGAAATAATAATATTCCCTTTTGATGTAAAGTATGCCATTGGAGCTCTGTCACAGCACGTCCATTCTGTATGGCTAAGGGCTAATGGCTAATCACTTCAAGTTCCCTTCTAATTAGCAGCCCACTTAGTTCAACGCTGATTTTAACCAATTAGAAAACAGTTGCACTGCTGATTGGTTAAAATATATATGTCATATCCCACCTGCGGATTTCAATACTGCCTAAATATCTACATTGACCCTAAGGACAGGCATTCATTCTTGACACACTCCACTGTTTCTTAATATGATTACAACTTTGATATTGCCTCTTCTATTTCATCGATTAGTCTGTAGGCCAAACGTGCCGATTCAGATTCAGAATCAGATTCAAATTTATATTCAGATTCAGATTCAACTTTATTGTCATTGCACAGAGTACAAGTACTAGGACAACAAAATGTAGAGTAGCATCTGACTAGATAGTGCAAACAGTAGCATAAAGTGCAGCTTCTTAAAAGTAGCATAAAGTGTAAGTAACAGTATAACAGTGTAAGGTATGACAGATGGTAATGTAAGTATCAGTGTAACAGTGTAATAGTCTAAGGTATGACAGATGGTAGTGCATTGAATATAAAAAAATGCTACTGACATGTGTCATGCTTGTTCAAAGCACTGCTGCGTGCACATACTGTATTTACTAGTTATACGACTGATATCATTGGCATAGGTTTAATATTGGTTTCATATCATACAGGAAAAAAACATCATACAAAATTGCTAAATATACACTAATTGCCTTGTATATCTAGAGCGTGTTTATATTCCAAACACCTTATTATTATTTTATTAACCACCTAAAATCAAATAAGCGCAACATGTGGATGAAAACAGATGAAATGTAACAGGAAAAACTGCTAGAATTTAATTATTGTGGTATTTTGAAATGTATCTATTATAATCTTATATAAACTTTGTGTATATTGTAGGTAACATTCCAAAGTAAAAATTTAGAAGTTAGAAGGACCATACAAAGTTATGAGTTTATGTCTTCCTGCTCTGAAATCGAATATAGTAAATTTTGAATCAATAAATAAATCTATTCTTTATCATAGGAAAGCACATATGCCTGTGTACATATGTATTTTTCAATTTTTACAAAAATAATTGAAAAACCCGTTTGCCTATAGTGAAGCCTATGTCTAATAAAGAGCTTGTTGATGTAGTTCAGTAAATCTCCACTAGATGTCATTATTGTTTGCCTTTTTACTTTATCACACCCACAATGCACAAAGTATTCATTTCTGATTCCCTTCGATTGTATTTTTGGTTAAGACTGTACTATTTCTATGCTTTCTATGCAAGTACATAAATATACATCTGGATTTAACAAGCTATATTTATATAAAAAACATTTTAATGTATGCAAAAATGTAATATTTCAATGAAAGGTTGGCTGACAGCAAAAGCAGTGAATGCTGAAATTGTTATTGTCAGGCATGATAACTTCATTCATTTAGATTTCATGGTTTTGTACAGTGACATTGAAAAAACTGGCAATTTTATTTGAAAGTGAAGTGCATGCCAGGATAATAATAGACTTCTTCTTCACCGTCTCCTTTGTATTTGTGCAATTGGACCCTTAGAGTTAAAAAGAGATGTTGAGGGAATATCACAGGAATATCATGGGAATGTCACAGGAATATCACAGGAATGTCACAGCGCTTAACTGTAACACAGTAAGAGGACTTACATCACAGATCAGAATCTCACAGCACACGGTATTTGTTTCAGTGCTAATGTGTTTTTAACTATGCAGGAAAAAATCAAACTGACTTTTTCTGACTTCATGCTTATTATTTCACCCTACCCACAGAGATAAGCCACCGGTGGAATACTTCACTGGCCCTTAGAGATAATCCAAAGTTGTAATTCAAACCACAGACCTGTCATCATTATAGAGTAAAAACATATCCTTGTTTAAGATGGAAAACCTGTATTCTCTGATGAATATTCTCAGTATTCTCAGATGCCTTTGACATGTTTGATTTCAAAGTTCAAAGACGGTTTTGGAAAAAAAGGGTTAAAACCAGTAAACCAAAAAAGCCCAGATAGGAAAGGAGGAAATCATCCGAAGAACGATTACACACTGAGCTCTGTAAGATATGAAGAACGATTACACAGTGAGCTCTGTAAGATATGAAGACCGATTACACAGTGAGCTCTGTAAGATATGAAGAACGATTACACAGCGAGCTCTGTAAGATATGAAGAACGATTACACAGCGAGCTCTGTAAGATATGAAGAACGATTACACAGGGAGCTCTGTAAGATATGAAGAACGATTACACAGCGAGCTCTGTAAGATATGAAGAACGATTACACAGCGAGCTCTGTAAGATATGAAGAACGATTACACAGTGAGCTCTGTAAGATATGAAGAATGATTACACAGTGAGCTCTGTAAGATATGAAGAACGATTACACAGTGAGCTCTGTAAGATATGAAGAACGATTACACAGCGAGCTCTGTAAGATATGAAGAACGATTACACAGTGAGCTCTGTAAGATATGAAGAACGATTACACAGAGGGCTCTGTAAGATATGAAGAACGAATACACAGAGAGCTCTGTAAGATATGAAGAACGATTACACAGTGAGCTCTGTAAGATATGAAGAACGATTACACAGGGAGCTCTGTAAGATATGAAGACCGATTACACAGTGAGCTCTGTAAGATATGAAGAACGATTACACAGTGAGCTCTGTAAGATATGAAGAACGATTACACAGGGCTCTGTAAGATATGAAGAACGATTACGCAGAGAGCTCTGTAAGATATGAAGAGCATAATGGCAGAGGAAAGAGGAAAACTGAGGCACTTTTTCAGAATTCCATCCAACATTTGGAAATGTGGGAAACACAGAAGAAGGGTAGTAAGCTTATTTAATACATATTTTTTAATTTATCCTAAAATATGCTGATTCACAAATATGATATTACACAATGTCCGCTGATTTTGAGGAAGACCATCACTTGGTAACACTTTCCCTGAACTACATACATGCTATAAAGCCTTTATAATGCAGTCATAAGCATAACACAGCACCTGTCATAACTAGACATGACATTGTATTACAACATATGACTAATTGTATAATGTTATATATGCAGTCATTTTTCCGAAACAGATTTTAAAATAATCTATTCAAAATAACTGCTGCAATTATTTATGACAACATAGATCAAGTAAAATGTTATCCACAACTCTTAACATGACTAGAACGGTTCAGGTATTACAGTTTTTCTCAATTGCTTACACACATTTTTTGAAAGCATACCTAATTTTCTCAAAACTCTAAACACAAATCCAAAAACCACACACACAAAATGCAAAACCCTACATATCTCCTGCAAAATGCTACTTTGCCTTCAAAACAATGTTATGTCTCCTCAAAATGGTAGTTTGTGTTCAAATGACACACACAGACCATCATATGAGTAGACATTTCTAAGAACCATTGAACACTGATGTGCTGAATGGAAAACACTACTATGAATGGGAAAACACCAGTATGAAGGCCTTATCCGGAGCATTATGCCTTTTCATGTTCAGTGTTACTGTACGCTTACTCCTGTTGTAAAATATTACTGTATAATGTTTTTACTCAAATATAAAACAATACACAAATATACAGTAACAACAAAAATATTTCTTTATTTTTTCCAAAAGTGCTGTAGCCTATACATCACAGCAAACACAACTGGATGTGTAAATGATTTGCACAGAACAAACAATAGAAAATAGGCCAGTACAGTCAACAAAAAAAGAAAGAAAAATGTAAAATAAAAAAGGACAAAAAAACTAGGCTGCATCCTGTCTTCGGTTCCTGTCTGGCCACAGGACCTCATCGACATCACAGGCTATGTTCTCTCTGGCCAAGCAGCGGGGGAAGTATCGCCTAGTATGGCGAATCCAGCCCTGAAATGCCTCAGGAGCTATATCGCCACATGCCTCCTCCTCGTCCTCCTCTTCCTCCTCCTCATCCTCCTCTTCCTCCTCCTCGTCCTCCTCTTACTCTCACTCCTCTGCCTCTCTGATCACCTCTCACTTCAATGTTGCCATCCATTGTTCTCCAAACCAGGAGCTCACCTGTGGCCCTTATATTGCTCAAGCTTTGATTGGAAATTGCACAACGGCCTTGGAAATGGAAGTCTTGCCATTTGAATGGCAGTGTGTTCTGTCTGAACACAAGGAGATTTGGCATTGATGAAGAGTGTGCAAAATAGAGAGTATTGTGTGTAGTGTTTTGAAGAAAGTGTGGTTTAGAATTGAAATCTGGGTCTAAAGCAGATAATTGTGTGTAGTGTTTTGAAGAAAGTGTGGTTTAGAATTGAAATCTGGGTCTACAGCAGGAAATGTGTTTATAGTTCAGCAGAATTGGTTTAGGGAGTTGGCACATGAGTTACAGGTTGTGGTCATTGTGTCATAAGTTCCAGTTTTTGTGTGTAAACAATTGAGAAAAACTGTAAGATACTACACTATTCTCTTTTTTTTTACAATCATCAGCTTGTTTGTTTGTTTGTTCTGTGAAATAATTCCCAAGCATACGCCTCCACGCAATCATCATCAGCAGTGGCCGCAAAAAAAAACAAAAAACCAATGAGAATATTCGGGGTACGTTTCAGTTTCCCCGTCCGCACACGGTGTGTGTCAGATAGCCGCCTCCCTCTCCCTCTCCCCATAACTTCAGAGGTTTGGGGGCTGGGAGTGATGAAAGTCAAAGTCTGGGTCTCACTGCAGGGCCCCCCCCTCATTTAGAGGCACAGCCTGGAATCCGGCTCTTCTTTTTTAATTAAAGCCTTCGTGTATAGCGCACACACCCCCAAAGGAACTCTGAAGAAACTTAAAAGTTGCACTTGACAGGTATATGTGAGCTCGCCGAGTTTGACCAGATGGAGCATGTATCTTGTATAAGAGTCTGAATGTGATGGCGGTAAATGATGGTGCGCATGTGTGTGTGCGTGTGTGTGTGTGTGGGGGGGGGGGGGGGGGGGGTGCCAGTGAGCATGGAGAAGCTTCCAGAGACACATCAATGGTAAATTCTTTGAGGTCTTGGTTACTCAGGAATTCAGACACAACGGTTTAGGGTGTTTAGCTGGCATTAGATAAGATATGTGTGTTAAATAGTTAATAATCATGTTTAGCATTAGATAAGATATGTGTGTTAAATAGTTAACAATCATCATCCCTTTCAATCATACAGTAATGAAAATGAATAAATGAAAACTGAAAGAAAAAAAGTCTTCAGATGAATTACTGCATCCCCCAGTGGGGCTTCTAAACTTCTAAAAATGTTTTGTGCTTCTCTATGTCTGATCTCTGTATCTGCTCTCTGTAGCCATTCTGATCACCATTTTGGGATTCGGAACAAACTCACGCCAAAAAAATCTGATGTGATTAAAAAGTCTTCCAAGACACATTAAATAATTCTTCATAAATGTCTAAATTGTCCTCGTCGTTGTAAGGGATAACAATTCAACTGTTCCGTTTTCAGAGGATCAATGGCCCCCTTTGCCACCCGAAAGAGACATTTGTCCCAACTGAGGAGCCTTCAGAAGAGGTTAGATGTTAGATGTTAACAGGGTCCGTTTTAACCAAGGCAAATATAACATACTAGTTACATACTCAAAGTGAAGATATCTTAAGTCTAAAAAAGAGCATTTTACATTAATATTGATAAATCATAAATAATACATATTTAAGTTATAGCTGCAACATTGCATATTATTTTTACCTAGCCATATCATACTGAACAATGCCTCTAAAATAGTCTATAAAGTTTGGTTCAGGCACAGTAAACATTTGTCATCATTTAGGTGTCTGTGTCCGAATCCTTTGCTCCAGCTAGTAAACTGTTTATGCCTGTGACAACGGCCATGATCAGAGAGTCCAGCGGTCTTTCAATAAGCACTGGAAAATTACGGAATGATGGTGTACAGTATCTTTTGTGCGCCATATCTGTTGAGCAAGCTACCTTTACAATTCACCGTATTATTAAAGTTTCAGAACATGAGAATCCCTCAGGAAATGGCCGCCATGAGCAGACTGCTGAAACAGAGGGCAAGACTGACCAGCGCTGGCGTTTCTCGTTGCTGTTTGATTACATCATGTGGTCTTTTTCTCCATATTGCCTTCGTTGAACCATGACCCTTGCTGTGCCGTTGCCTGAAAACTTTTGAGAGGAATTTCAATGATTTGTTCATTACTCTGATTACTAAAATCACTATTCATAGCCTGGTGTTTCAAACATACACAAAAAAAATGCTGGTGTAAATTTTACACTGCTGGTATACATTTAACACCCTAGGGCCCACAAACTCATATAAACACCTTAGTGTGTTAAATGCACATCTTCATTTCTTTAAACGTTGGGAAAGTTGTGGCATGTGTCTGTAAAAATAAGGTCTTAAACAGTTCAGACGTTAAGTATTAATCTAATACAAAACTAAAAGAGTTACAGAGCGAGAATATTAAACTCATTATAGGGCATTATAGAGCATTATAGGGCATTATAGAGAATTATAGGGCCCTATTCCAGCGTGTTTGCTTGTTTAGCTATGAGTGCAGCAGGTGTGCTTTCTCCCTCCAATAGATCTGATTTTCTTTGCCAGATTTAACATCTAAATCAGAGAGTGAACACAAGCCAGGCGAACTGTCCAACCAACCCAATCGCCCTTCCAGTTAGCAGCGTCTAAACACCGGTTGTCCGAATGTATTGATGAATCCGGAGTGCATTATTGATGAGGCCTGTGGCCCCGATGGCTTTTCCCAGAGGGGCCCCGTGGAGCTGAAAGGAGCCGCAGCGAGGAACGGCAGAGGCGGGCCGAAATCGAACAAACGACAGCCTCGTGCGTCCTCCGGGGACGCTCCAGGCAGGCGGCTGTGCTCTGAGCGCGAGAGGCGGATGGAGGAGGAATGCCACCTCCCAAAAGGAGAGGCAGCAGGGAAAAGGAAGGCCACAGCGTGTGGAGGCGTTAACCCTTTAAAGGTACAAGATCAGAAGTACTGCATGTGATTGGAATGTTCTTTTGCTGGACATTCTAATGCTGATATAACAATCACTGCTGGTGACTGAAAGCAGTGGAGTTCTAGAACACTCACTTAGAATTTGGGGGGGGGGGGGGGGGGGCATTCCAAAAGACCTACTCTTCAAAGGGTTAATAATTGAAGGCCACCTGGTCATTCCTTTTGGCAGCAGACAGAGCCCCGCCCCTCCACTTGTCTCCAGTAACAGGTACAAACCAGAGATCAGACAAATGGAAAATGGGACAGAGGAAAGCCCTTTGGGAGAACACAGGGGAACAGAATCAATGTGACTTTCAGCAGATTGTGGGGAGGATGTGAAGAAGGCACAGAAACATAAAAAGAAACTTGCACACAGTCCTTATTATCACAGGGTCATGACAAAGTCCTATAGGGCGGCAGTGTAGTATAACGGTTAAGGAACAGGCCTTTCGACTCCCAGGTAGGACACTGCCGTTATACCCTTGAGCTAAAGGTACTTAACCTGAATCACTTCAGTATATATCCAGCTGTATAAATGGATAATATGTAAAAAAATGCTAAAATGCTAAAATGTAATGCTGTAATGCTGTGTAAGTCGCTCTGGATAAGAGCATCTGCTAAATGCCTGTAATGTAAAAGTCCTAGTCCTCCAATAATAATATGTGTCTCATACACAAATATTACTCCTTTCTGTCAAACTGAAGAGTTTAATTTGTGTTTATATTGTAATGAATGGAAATTGTTTTAAATTTGAAACAACCTGTAGTTCACATCCCTGTATGCAAGCCTTGGTGTTTGGCGCATCTAATTTGTCTGCCACTCAAAACTTCATCTTCATGTTCTGTGAAAAGTACTTTTTTCTTCACTTTAAATCGTTATTTCAAAAATTCTAATTAGATGAATATAAATTCACACCTAACCAGTTTATTTTATTTTTTTTACAGCAAATCAATGTGTACTGCAAACTAAAATGACTACTAATACTAATAATGAATTCCCAGTGCTTAAATAATTTGCTTTGACATGTTTAATTTAAGCCATGTAACATACACTGCCAATTAAACACAAACAGAGTCAGAGTTCAGAGTTCAGAGTTCAGAGTCAGAGTCAGAGTTCAGAGTTCAGAGTTCAGAGTTCAGAGTCAGAGTTCAGAGTCAGAGTCAGAGTTCAGAGTCAGAGGCTGTGTTCGGAATCGCTCCCTATTCACTATATAGTGCACTATTTAGGGTGTCGGCCATTTTGTAGGGTGTCCAAAATTCAAAATGTCAATTTGACACCCTAGTTAGTGCACTCAATATCCCCCACAATGCACTGCAAAATGTAGGGTACAAACGATGTACACTACATGACCGGAGATATTTTTTTTTGTCAAGATGGCGACGGCTGAGCCTGCGCTGGTCTACAAATGTAAATATAAATGCAAGTTTCATCTTGTAGCCTATATTAAATCAGTTTAATCGCCTTTATAACCGAAATATAAATAAACGCGGTAGATTAAATATATTACAAAGTGTTAACTATTTTTTTAATTTAACAATTATTACTGTTTAATGGAAAATGCAACTTAATTAGCTAGCTAGCTACCTAGTTACCTAACTTACCTATCTACCTACAACGAGACAACAAAACCCTTGTTCAAAATAAAAAAAGAAAACTTTTTTACCGTTTCTTGCATGCTTTCTCACCAAGCCGGTGACCGCTGTCACGCAAGCGTTGCGCGTTGCTAAGTAACCTATTCAGACTATGTAGTGTCCGAAATCACCTCCTTCTTTTCCACCAGTGAATCCCTATATAGTGCCCTATGTACATTCCCTAAGTAGTGTATAGGGAGGGAGTGAATAGGGAGCGATTCCGAACACAGCCAGAGTCAGAGTCAGAGGTCAGAGTCAGAGTTCAGAGTTCAGAGTTTAGAGTCAGAGTTCAGAGTTCAGAGTTCAGAGTCAGAGTCAGAGTTCAGAGTCAGAGCTCAGAGTCAGAGTTCAGCATAGCTGAGAGCTTTGGGAATAAGGTCCATGGCTTATTACACTTCATATTGCCCATTACAGGAGCCTGTGCAACTGCTTATATAATCCTTATATAAAACTATATAAGAGTTAGCTAAAATATATCAAGCATAACCTCAATGTTCATTTTGTACAGCATGTTAAAGTGATGTCAAATCATACTAGTATGAACTTTGGTATCCATTCCAAGAAAATACAGCTGTAATCCAGTTTACAAGCAGCTCAAAGAAAGATCCTGTGAAGTTTCCTCCCAACATTACCATGTTGATGTGAAACTCAGAGGGAAATCAGTTATCAATTAACAAATTCTGCTGAGGAAATATTTCTATTCGCTGCATTAGTTCAAGAAGGGGATGTCAAAACTCTGAAATCATTTTTATATCCATGGACATGCTGCACATAATATCCCAAGTACGTATTAAATGTAAGCGTAAACACGTGTGTACTCCATCATATACAAATCTATTACCCAGTCCCTAAAATAAAACTTCATGAAACTTCACGAGGGGAAAACCTTCTAATTCAGTGGTTTGCATATTGTATTTATTATTTGATATATACTTGCAAATATATACATGCAGAAGTACATATAGAGGTATTTGTAAATAATAATAATAATATCCCTATATAGCACCTTTCATAAATGTATGATAAAGTGATTTAGCGGTAAAACACACACAGATACCGTAAATAAACGATTAAACCCATCAAGCCAGTGAAATATACGGTAAGCATAATACATTAAAATAATATAATAAAGCATATGTTTTAATTGTGATCTGAAAAATAGAACTGAGGGGGAGTCAAGGCATGCTTTTGGTCAATTAAAAGTCAAATGAACTTAGCTGGTCTGAGCTTAGCTGGTCTAAACTTAGCTGGTCTGAGCTTAGCTGGTCTGAACTTAGCTGGTCTGAATTTAGCTGGTCTGAGCTTAGCTGGTCTGAACTTAGCTGGTCTGAGCTTAGCTGGTCTGAGCTTAGCTGGTCTGAATTTAGCTGGTCTGAGCTTAGCTGGTCTGAACTTAGCTGGTCTGAGCTTAGCTGGTCTGAGCTTAGCTGGTCTGAACTTAGCTGGTCTGAGCTTAGCTGGTCTGAGCTTAGCTGGTCTGAACTTAGCTGGTCTGAGCTTAGCTGGTCTGAGCTTAGCTGGTCTGAGTTTAGTTGGTCTGAGCTTAGCTGGTCTGAGCTTAGCTGGTCTGAGCTTAGCTGGTCTGAACTTATCTGGTCTGAGTTTAGTTGGTCTGAACTTAGCTGGTCTGAGCTTATCTGGTCTGAACTTAGCTGCCACTAAAATGCCATTACATCCATATCCTCTATCTAACCCTGGCAGGCCCTGGCGATGTAAACATTACCTTTACATTACGATATTTTACACTTTGACCATACGATTGCCTTACAGCTGTTTCCACATCTAAGACCACAGTTTAATACATGTAGGCACATGCAAGTTTTTATTTTTCACTTGATGCATCAAAATGTTATTCAAAAAACCCATTAACTAACATAAAACTTGTATTTTAGTAAAAGCCATGGGGATATTTTTATTGACTTCATAGAATTGCTTTTCAGCGCTGTTCTCCAATTTAGCAGATAACAGATTTTTTGTTTTAAACATTCATTGATGATAACGATGACTAGTTCAAAAATGATGATGGTGACAATGGTGATTATGATTGCGATTATTTATAACAAAAGTATATTTACCCTTTTAAGAAGTCACACAGTTCCGCAAACTTGACCATCTATAACGATCAGCAGATGAATTGATGCTGAAATACATTATTTAAAGAAATTAAAATAACCCCTCTTAGTATTCTATTCCATAAAGTCCTGTCATTAAAGTCTTGCTTGAAGGATGCTCTTTTTGACCTTGTAATTGAATTGGGAATTTTCCAAATTTCATACATTTGCACATCTTTCCCCAAGTAATGTAAGTCAGTGAAACTGCAATTAAGGAAAAGCTGTCTCTTTATCCTTTCCAGTGGTCATTATGACCATTGCTATTGATCCAAGTATTGATGTACTGCTAATTTATTATCTATTTATTCATTTTTCTTTTTTCACCAACTTAGGAGCGTCTAACCTTGAGCGTGGGACTTTGGATGGAGGTGCACTTGGGGGAAATGCACATGAAGATTCAGCTTTCAGAAACTGACAGTGTTTATGTGTTGAGAGAATACCCATTTCTGCTCAATTAAGCAGGATTTAATGAGCCTTTATTTGTCTGCCAGGATTTATTGAACTTTTACAACCTTGGAACAGCTCAGAGGTGCTCGTTGAGAAGTGTGATGTAATTATATAGATCAAGTACTAAAATACATAATATAAGATGGCGGGGGGGGGGGGGGGGGGGGGGGGGGAGATCATGTGTATCATTAAAACAAGTGTGGAGCATTCTATCATTAAATAAGAAGTGGAATGAATTTGAATGTTGATCTAATTTGTTTTATTGACGTATTGGTCAAACCTGGAACCAAGGTTGAAAACATGGAAATAATCAGTGCCTGAAGTAGGAAAAAAAGAGCAGGAACTCGGATTACCAGATCAGAAGGGAATAAAATATGGAGAACCACGCACCTGTTGGGGGTGGATATCGCGATCGCGGACCAAGGCTGGAGGAAGAACACGGAATGCTATAAAGAAGTAACAGAACTCTCGGAAGAAGTAGCAGACCCCTAGAAAGAAGTAGTGGAATGCTATAAAGAAGTAACAGAACTCTCGGAAGAAGTAGCAGACCCCTAGAAAGAAGTAGTGGAATGCTATAAAGAAGTAGCGGAACTCTATAAAAAAAGTAGCGGAACTCTAGGAAGAAGTAGCGGAATGTTAGAAATAAGATGTCGATACTCATATGCTCTGTCTGTTCTGGCAGATAATATATTGGTTCAAGTTCAAACCTTTAGTGGAATTCAAAAACTGTCACATGACTGACAGAGCAGTAGAGGGTATAGAGTAGCATTTTAAGTTTTAGAAGAAAATAATTAACTTATTAAATTATTACAAAAGTGCAATAATTGAAACAGTGGTACAGTGATTTATTTGGTTTGCAGTTAGATGACTGATATTATTGGTTTCATTTGGATCATGGCTTAATACAGCACTGGAACCGAACTGCTACCATGGCTTCCTCTCCTTACCTCCTTAGACTGGCTCCTGGTGTCTCATCTCTGAAATATCATCTCCCACAGGGTTTAGAAATACTCTTTGGGGACAGAAATGTCAGAACTTTGCACACAATATGATGAAAGCAAACAAAATTCTACACAAATCATATTCAATGACAAAATTATGTGATATTGCTAGAAGGCTTTTCATATACAGTTAAGAGCAGAAATATGATTCAGTCATATCTGTATAAATTCCATATAAACTACATGCAGTTTAACAAACTGGGTTATTTCCCCCCCTCAATTCACTTTTAAATGTTGTTACTATTCAGTAGGTACTGTATATTTACAGTAAATACCATTTTTTTGGCACGCATCTTAGAATTGTGACTCTGAGTATAAGGTACAAGAAGCTACTAGTTGCACACTCCACAAATATCACCATCTGTCACCGTACATAAATATACTCTCAGAGATGCTGTTGGACAGGAGGGGGTTTAGAGAAAACAGAGAAATATAAAGCAGAAATATTTAAGAGTACATTGGGTCTTATTGTCTTGCACATTTGGCTTCTGGGGAGACTTTCACAGTTGCCCCTCCATACATAACGATGCACAGGTTGTGTGAGAGGGCGGGAAGTGTGCGATTTTGGATTTTTGCAGATCCAGTCGTGTGATTGGCAGCCCTGATGAAATAAGCGACAGCCGTAAAACATTGTGCATTTCAACTGTCAACTGTCCAACTTTTCCCACCTTTTAGAACTCCTGGAATAATACATTCAACACGCATTCCTCTCCAACAGATAACCTGCATATTTTTCACTTCCGCAAATTTATAAATTTAAAAAGAGATTTAAAATCCAACTCCGGCATCGGAAAACCGTTGAGGATATGAAGTTAAAATGGACGCCATTTCCAGTATGCCGCAATGCCCAGTTGAGTTAGTCTTATGGAAGTTCCAGAGACCAGGGTATCAACAGGGCAATGTAGTTTACTGTTATAGAGAGCGCAAAGAAAAGGTTACACCATCTCTCCTCACACATTGCATCCACACACACACACACACACACACACACACACACACACACACACACACACACACACACACATACTACACACACACACACACACACACACACACACACACACACACACCCATGCACACACACACACACACACACACACACTCACTCGTACATACATGCACGTGTGTACACACACTATGGATGGAATCCGTCTACCAACACACCTCTAATTGCTGTTTATTATTTAATTTACACCTGCAAGGGGGAGCCTGTAGCAGTGTGATGCTAAAGGTATGTGCTTGTGCTGTTATGCCCTGTGGCTTGGCTGCCAGCTTATTCCCACAGATCTGAACCAGAAGGCCGACTGCCTCAGAATACCGATCACCTCGTCCAGACTGCCTCCTTTGAGCTCCTCTCTGGCATCATCTTCTCCTTCTGCCAGTTTCCTCCTCTGCTCCACTTCTCCCCTCTGAAGTTGACAACAAAGACATCCTCGGGGTCCTTCTTGATGTAAGACCCGCTCTTGATCTTTTTTCCCCGTGTTTTTGTACCTTAAAGTTGCACTACTTTCATATTCCACTGCCACAATATTTACACTCTACAAGACAAAGAAAAAGAGCAAAAAATAAATAAAATGAAATCACGTTTTTTTTTCTTCAAATATACGCGTCGCCCTTGTCCTTTATAAGCATCAGATCATGCTCGATATGAAACAATGAAAATGAGGAAATCGATTCTCCTCTGTCCCTCCGCCTCCCATCAAGGAAGCCAGGGTAATCGCCATGTCTTCGTTGACCACAATGCCGTTTTTTTTTTTTTTTTTACCTCATCTTAAATCGCCCGACCTGTCACTTCAATATTAAATCACAGCCTGAGCCAACCAGGATGAGAGACCCCCCCTCCCACACCCCCCCCCCCCCCCCCATCAAATTCTACTTTTGAACAACTCCTGTCCTCGGTGATAGCGCACGCTCCCCCCCCCCCCCCCATAAAAGGAACTCTCCAAAGAGCTAATTAGCGGTGGAGAGGAGTCCGCGAACGGCGTATCGCTGAAGAGCAGGCCGGGCTCTGCAGCGAGTGGTCGCGGCCGGCGCTGACAGAAGGTGACGGGGAGTGGAGGGAGGGGAGGGAGGGGGGGCGGTGTTGTAACCGTAGGCGACTGTCTGTCAGCGACGGCAAAGACCCTCGGAGCTGGAGAAACCCGTGACAGACAGCTCCAGGGGCCAGTCCAGGGGCCCTCCGTTTTGGGGCACCAGATCAGGGGTTACCTCTCCTCTTTTGGGGTCACTGCTCAGCGAGAGACCCCAGAAAAATAAATAAATAAATAAAACTACAACAAAACAAACCCTCAGTGATGCTGCCGTCATGACCGTCCGACGTCCGTCAATTTAATTACAGTCAGCAGCTTCCATGTGACACGTGCTTAACGAAGTCACGACTCTCTCATTGGGAGGTTACTCTCCTCCTGCCTTTTTATCAAGTGTGTTTGAGACACAAAAAAACATCATGACTAATTACTTTCATTAGCACTAATGCCATTTCTTTTTTTTCCTTTTTCGAAGCCAGCTGGACTTGTAGTACTGTAGAATGAAATGCAGTTCTGCTTTTGACTGAAGGAGATTAATATTTGAACGATCCTGGCCAATGCCAACCGTCCCCTGCCACTACAGACACACAGTGGGCTAATTACATCGCCTAGGCTTCAACCCGCCATGTCTAGGCCTTAGCATCAAGTCTTGGCGTTTTTTCCTTTCACAAACCACACGGGAGTCTAAAATAAGGTACTTTCTGGTGGTTTTTGGAGGAGAAAAGTTTCATGAAGTCCATTATGGGTAGGGCCAACATTTTTAATGACTTGTGAATGCTACAACTATGACTGTTCAGATCAGCCGTAGACCAGACCTAGCAGCCATATTAGGCCTCATAAGTAATAAATCCTGCTCTATATATTTTAAGCTGAAAACACCTTCACAGGGATTAACTCTGTGACTCATCAGTTAGAATTGCGCCCGTTTCACCTTCAGGTTAGAAAAATACACAGCAAAAATGCCGGTGTAAATCTAACACTGCTGGTGTACATTTCATACCCTCCAGGCTGCTCTTCCAGTTTTCAACTGAAGTTTAATGCAAATGTAAAACATTGGTTCCGTGGAGTGAAATAAAGTTCCAGCAGCACATATGCACACATGTACGCATAGATAAACACACATGCATGTGCACACACACACACACACACACGCACGCACGCACGGTCGCACGCACACACACACCTTCCTTTTTACAGTGCCACAGATTATACTGAATGCAAATTCAATTCAGTTTTATTTAAGTATCTTCACAAAGACACTGTCACAAAGACTCTTTATCGGAAAATATATGTAAAACTGTGTACATGTGAACAGTGAAAACCATACTGCAGCCAGTCCTCCTTAACATGTTCCACTTGGGTAAACAATGCTTTAGTCAGCCCCATAGGGAAGGCACATTAGATCAGCGTCCATGCACTGTGACCTGTTAACAGGTTCCAGAAAATTATTCCAATTAAGTATCAGTTTTAATAAAATAAATAAAGACAATAGATAATAATATTCCCATTAAACAATACAAGGAATGCATTTTGCATCAGAAGTCTTTAAACAAGTCACATTACAGCCATTGCAGACTCTCTTATCCACAGCGAATTACACAGCTTACATTTTACACAGTATCCATTTATACAGCCAGATATATACTGCAGCAATGCAGGTTAAGTACCTTTAGCTCAAGGGTACAACAGCTGTGTCCTACCTGGGAATCGAACCTGCAACCTTTCGGTTACAAGCCCAGTTCCCTAAACATTATACTACACTGCCAAGTGACATACAGAGGGTTCAGATACCATACAATAGTGCACATAGTCTGTTTGTAGCTGGATATCTCCTTTTTAAAGTTATTTAATTTCCTTGGTGTTTATGTACATCTCTGACAGTGTGAGAAACCGATTGAGCTGCATGCAAAATGCTGTGATAATTTAATTATATTTATAAATGATTGATAATTTCTTCACAAAAAAGGTTTCCAGTGATGCTGTTGTTGTTGAAAAATTACCACATAGGAGACATTTGATTTAGATTTTTAATAAAAGATTTAGAGGGAGATTTCCCAAGTTTTTTATGAAGAAGCAGGTAAATCATAAAAAATGAGAAATTGTGAAAAATAACAGAAGTGTTTTCAACAAAAGGGAATGGGTAAGACATATATGATTTAAAAACAACTCACAATTTTTGCTAAAAGTTATAGAAGTGGCCATAATATTTTTATGATGATTATTTATTTATTTGTCCAAACCTAATAGGAATTCTGTGAAGCTTCACAACATTCCCTCATAATTACACTAGGAACAGTGTCTCCAGTGTCGAGAGTACCAACTGCTAAATATAAGCACAACTCCAACAATAAATGTCTACAGAAAAACCCATGTTTATTTAAACCACAGACAGCCACACAGACACTGTATTTATTTCATATACTCAGTTCTGTGCATCAGACATCCTTGTTGAATTTAACATGCATTTTATTTTGTAAATTTTCAATTTGTTGTGCAGTTGTAAAATCAAAGCTTGTAGGAATAATAATAATAAAAGACATATCAGCAATGTTTGTTTTTTTCACTTATTTAATTAATTTTCCAATGAAAATTAGTTCCTATGCATGAACTGATTTCCTATGTCTCATATTAGAGTGCAAAGTGTGTCTTTACAATGTAAATACATTTCTTTAGCAAAAATCATAACAACTTTAGTGAGTTTAGTCTCTGGTCTAGTTCTTTGTGCCTTGTTACCAGACATATCCATGGTATCTTCCATAGTATAACACGTGTATGTGTGTGAATTTTTTATTGAAGCCATCTCAAGAACATCTGCTCAGAATATAAATTCAGTGTTGAGTCTAGCGTTTTCTACGACCCCACACTGCCTCTCAAAACAAAAAGCAAGATGGACATGATTCACACACATACACGTGTTACACTATGTGTAAGATACCAAGGACCTTTATACCACATCACCGGTTCATACCATTTCCACCTTTTATTTACCTCCTCCCACTATACCATATTACCCATCTTTCTATACCATTTCCACCTTTTATTTACCACCTCCCACTATACCATATTACCCATCTTTCTATACCATTTCCAGCAATTGATACCACTGTGAAGCAACCACACCTACATGTACATTTTATTATTAAACTAGTTAATCTAGTTTAATAATAAAATTCTGGAAGTGAAATCCTGAAGAAGAAACCCCAGGCTAAGCAAATGTTTACGGGTGGAACTATTTTGACGGTACACCGCCTCTTCTGCCTGACATGCGTAGTTTCGAAAAGCTGAAAGAAACGGGAGAAAGGTGTTTACATGCACCAAAAATTTTTTTTAATTTGGGCAAAAAACCAGGTGTGTAAATCGGGTTTTTAAAACACGGATTATGACCTTACATTATCGGATAAAGGTGTTTACATGACCATTTCAGTAACCAGGGCCCAGTTGTTCAGAAGTAATGTGATCGGATTTCGACTATCGGATTGGATCAAATCTTGAAAATGGGTTGTTCAAAAGAAAAAAAGGATTCTGAAATTGGATTAGATCACGTAATCCAGTCTTGGTTTTGATCTGGATCAAACCTTCAGTATGTGTTGTTCAAAACATTTTAGTAGGATTGGGATGCCTTTGATCCAAAAATGAAGATTATTTTGATCCCAGCAGAAGGGTGGATTCAGGGTGGATTTCAGGAACAAAATGTAATAAAACTTTAAAATTGGTCAAATAATACAACATTTGTATCATGTAGTATATATGCATTTATTTATATTTTGCACTTGATTTGTTTAACCGTTACAGTGATAAAGTAGACATTAGGCTACCTATTAAGTTTTTCAGTACAGTAAAGTAAAAAAAAACATTTACAACATGGACATTTAGCCTTTTTATGATTTGAAACACGTGTTCAAAATATCCACAATGTATTTGTGAATAATGTATATTTGTTTGTTTTTATTTATTTGTTGTGGGTCAGATGAGGGGTCTGACTGTTTAAAAGAAATTGAAAATGGAAGGGGATGTTTGTAATGTTTTATTGTGCTGTCTTCTGTCTCTTCAAATAAAAACACTTAAAGTGACCCCACGCTGGCTATTCTACCTGTTCTTTACATAGCTAGTAGCCTACATTGTAATATGCAGTCCCATTTAGAGCACTGGTAATCCGGATTTGGTAATCTTGAAAAGTTTGTATCTGGATCAGGGTGATCCAATCCAATGTTGCTTTGAAAAACCGGCACAAGAGTAAGATGGATTACCTGATCCTGGATAGCAAAACATGGGATTTCCAAATCTGGAAAATTCTGATCCAGATTAAACTTTTTGAACAACTGGGCCCAGAGTATTTCCATAACGGAGTATTAGTGTGCATGTAAACGTACCTAATGTTAATGCATATTTAAATCTATTGGATGAAAAAATAATTTTCCAGTTTTAGGAGGCATGTGCATATTCATATACGCACACATTTCTATTTTTCCTTTCTATCCTATGTTTCCCTATTGCTGGCTGGTGAGATGGTGCAGTCTCCCATTTTAGGAATCACGAGAAGAGGCCATTTTGTGGGCAGTCAGGTGACTGAGAAGAGGCCATTTTGTGAGCAGTCAGGTGACTAGGGAGAAGGTATAAGAAGGCCCGCTTTTGAGTGCCGTGCCCAGTTTTATTTATTTATTTATTTTAAGCAGAGACTCAGTTTGGAGCACATTGGGTGCTTTGGTTGTTACAGGCCTCAAATACTGCTTGTTAACCAACATTGTTTTGGGTTGACTGCCGTGAAGAGTACCTGTTGGCCGGGGGGACCCGAACTGAAGTAAAAAGAGCTGTTCCTGGTTTTACTCAGTGCAGTTATCCAACTAACTAAGTAATCCTGCTTCGCAGTATACAAAGGAAGCTTAACATGGCCAGGGTTTCTTTGCGTTAATTGGCTTCAGAAAGCCTAACCATCACAATCTGGCTTAACCGGTACGCTGTTCATTACTAGGGATAGCTGCTACATTATGGGAAGGATGTGCTTTGTCTTGTCTGTTCTGTAGTGATCTTGATGATGTCTCTGTATGCACTTACTGTACGTCGCTTTGGATAAAAGCGTCTGCTAAATGAATGTAATGTAATGTACTACAAACGTGGTTATCAACTTTCTAAGTGAACACGGGCTTTATTAATCAAGCTCTGTGTACGTTTCCATAAAAGGGGCGGTTTCTGCAACAGCGGTGCAGCATGAGCTGTACTTCAGTAGCATATTTCTCTCCTGTGGGGAAAAAAGACTGATACGGACAGATATAATGGACGGACACAAAGAACATGAAAATCATAAGAGCAAAAAGTAACACCGTTGCCTCCAACAAAGCCAGGGAGGAGCCTTTGCAAAAAAAAACAACCCAAAAAAACAATGCATAGGTTATCATTGTATAGCTTAAATTTGTTAGTTAATACCTTATTTGTACACCTTACCATGTAACAAATAAATCTATACTCTCAGTACATTGTCATACAGTTTATTTCTAATGTGACAACTGTACTACTACTTTCTAGAGCTCCTAAACTTTAAACTTGATGCAGCGTGTTTAAAATCTTGCTGAACATTTATTCATAAAAAAAGTCTCTCAAGCACTTTCCAGAACTCTGCGGAACTCAATCTTGCCCTGCGAAGAGATTCCCTCACTATCCGCACATATCTCTATGGGATCCTTTGGAATGGAGACGCCTTTTTCCAAAGCCAAGGAGTTGATTGGTCAAAAGGCGGTGCTTTTATATGTTTCAATCCGATAACTTGAACATAACCTGCCCCAGAGCAGGTTAGCAGTGCAGAGTAAGTTGCCATGGCAATATACCCCGATTAAAAGTGAGTCGGCTTCGTGATACAGAAAATCCAGGGTTGAAGCTTTAGTTACCTCGCTAACCCCTTAAATTCGCTTGGTAGTATAACCCCTCTGGTGTTGACTGGCTAAGTTTTTTTTTTTTTTGTGTCTTATTGTTTTGATGATTCTAACCAAACAAAACCAACTTCTGAACCTCTGAAGACTCCTCCTTAGAGGGAAGCTGGAGCTGGTCGCTCACAGAGGAAGCGCACGCCTGAGCCCTCAACCACAGTACTGAGAAATGCACCGACCCTCTATCTTACATTATACTCTATCTCTACCGCTCTGACCACTCTATCTCCAGCCAGCTTCTTTCTTCTCTGTGCTGTTTCCACCTACATTAGACACACAAACACTATTTGTTTAACATTAGGTTAGACAACAGTGAAGTAGCTCCTCTCGTAACACCTGTTTTACTGTTGTTGATTTTTACACTTTGTACACTATGCTTACATGCCTTTTTTTAACCATATATTTCTCTGTACTGGTGGTGGACAATGGCTGACAGCTGTGGTCTCTTCTCTGGATAAATATGGGTGGTGAAGGTTGTGCCCACAATGGTGATAATTAGTGCAGTCCCATGTTCTTCTGGTTTCTAGTCGGTAGCAGTAGTAGTTTATTCAGCACGCCCCAGTTCTCTTTCTTTATAAATAATACATTCTTTATTAATAAACCTAAAAAGGTAGCCCAGCAAATATCCACTTGAAAGGTTTTTTTGTTTTTACTCAACTTCTGTCATTAATGACAGTTGAACATAGAAAGGCAAGTTATTTAAAGGTATTAAGTGGGTTTGATCTTTCAGTGTTTTTGGACAATACCCAAAGCAGCATGAAATTCATTTTTATTTCATGTTAACAAACAATACCATGCCAATCTTGAGCACGGTTTGTGAGCTGACAGGAGAAAGACGTGCCAGAGACGTGCCAGAGTGATGCACTGGAGGAAGAGGAAGAAACTGCACAGCATGTCTGCGCTCGTCATGGTTTTCCATGTCTTATGGGGACAGCAGCAGAACCTTTAACTGTTTTCATACCCCTTCACTTTGCTATCACTGCTAAGCCTGCTGAATCCACACAAAAAAACATCCAGAGATAAATAACTTATTTCATTGCAAGTACTTTATATTGTAAAGAGTTATGTCCATCGAATTTACTGACCGGGTTCCAGTTATTCCTTTTGTTTTAGATTTGGGGGAAACAAAATTACTCCAAGCCTCAATTCTTGAGAAAAAGGCTGAACAACGATTTTCCTCTTGTTGCCATTTCTTTTAAAATATGTTTTTTAAAATTAGTCAGAATGTTTTTTTTTTATTAGTCGGAATAATTGTCCTCAATACTATAACCTCTCTGCATTTGAATGGATCTCTATGGGAATTGGGAGGTGGGACTAGATTTAGCTGTAAATTACACTGGAACAGTATGGAACACATGGTTGGCTAAATGGCTCTAAGTAAACAAGGCTCTGACGTATCAAACAAGCCTCAAATCATCACTCTGCTGCCAGATATGCAGTAGATATGGATGGATAACTTCTTGTAGATATGGAAGGGTTTCTTCTCCTGACTTATTTTTCCAGAGTTCAAGAGGAAAATGTGTCAGGAGAAACAACCCTTAAAGTGATCCATCCATATCTACTGCATATCTGGCAGCAGAGTGATGGTTTGAGGCTCATTTCATACCTCAGACCCTTGGTGACTTACAGCCATTTTACCAACCATGTATTCCATACTGTTCCAGCATAATTTACAGCTAAATCTAGTCCCACCCCCCAATTCCCATAGAGATCCATCCAAATGCACAGGGGCTATAGTATTGCTTGTGAGTACCTGATAATAAGATATCAAGAGTCTTTTGATATCCTTTTTATATCCAGTCATGATAGCACCTGTTTACCTGTGGAATGTTCCAAACAGGTGTTTTTTGAATTTCCCAGTATTATTTTTTTTTGCCCCAGTCCCAACTTCATTGGAATGTGTTACATGTATCAAATTCGGAATTAGTGTATATTTAAAAAAAAATCAATAAAGTTGATAAGGTAAAACATTAACTATCTTTTCTTTGTACTGCTTTCAATTAAATAAAGATAATTTATCAGTGATTTACACTGTCGCCTGTCCGAGTTCCTGCATATTCACATTCTACATTGCCTTTCTTTCCATTCAGTCTAATGAAAATAATAATAATGAGATCACTCTATATAACTAAATAGAGGAGGCAGGTTTCTTCCTATAAATTATGCCTTCCTATATTTTATAAACATGTATGTAGATATTTAAAAAATATAAAAAATATCAAACTTTCAGCCTATTGTTTAGATTTATAAAATAATGTGGCTATTTCACTATGAAAACAATCTGAAAGAAACCACTGCTGGTCAACACTCCCACTGTGATATGCACACAACAAAAATGTTTGGTAGCCCTTAAATCATTAAATCTGTTACATTTAATGATTTAAGCCATCTGTCCCTTTGAATTTGGTTTATCTGAACAATAATCAATCAAAAAAACATTATTATTCTGAGATACTCTTGGAGGACAAACCAACTGGGTTATATGTTATATGATATGTCTTTAGGTCTGCGAATGTAATGTGCCCAAGAAACAAGCTAGAGGATGAAATTAGGCATAAAAATCATTATTCTGTGAATGAGACATATTGGGCTTGATCAGACCGTTAAATCAAGCCTCATAGGGTACTTACCCATTCCTTTTAAAATATGAACCTGATTGTACTTTTATGGTAATTCCACCCTATCAATGGCTCCCATTCCCCCCTGACTGCAGGTCCTCCCCCCCCTATCAGATTCCACTCTTTCTTTCATTCTAATTCTCTAGGTAAGACAACAGGAGAAATGAGAAAAAGTTATTAATTCAGGGGGAAAAAAGAATCTGATCTTTCTCTCTAAGAAACATGAGAGGGGGCGTGTACGCCTGCACGCTGCATGGATTCAAATCTGTTTATCCTGACCTTGGGGTAAAATTACATTTTTTTAATGAAGATATAATCATTTCAAATAAAAAAAATACATGGACAAGCTCCATTTGGTCCTTGATCCTTTAATCAAATTACAATTTATGTTTGTTGACATAACTTCAAGTTCAAACATAATCTTTAAAAGCCATATGTCTATTTCTCATAGAAATATCTAGCCAAATGTTACAGTAATTTTGAACTGTAAATTCCACTAGAGAGAACTCTTGTGTAGATCCCTACAGTATTCATTTGGGAATTAAACTGAAGATCCCTACAGTATTCACCTGGGAATTAAACTAAAAGATCCCTACGGTATTCACCTGGGAGTTAAACTCAGATCCCTACAGTATTCTCCTGGGAGTTAAACTCAGACCTGCTCAATATAGAGCTCAATATACGTATATATATTTTGAGACTGAATTAATACAGATTAATTTGTTTTTTAAATTATGCTATTATTTTAATGTGGCCTCTTGTTCTATTTCGTTCCTTCGACCATTAGGGTCGTCAACCACGAATGCCTGTGAGTGTCGTGCGAGCGTGAGGACACGCACTGTGGAAGGCAGGGAACAGCGCAGCGTTGCAGTCCAGCTAAGTGTCGGCTAACTGCTCCGCTAACGGTGCGTTCATCTTTAGCGCAGTGGTTAGCGCTATGACTCCTCTCCCTGGGAGACCTGTGTTTGAGACCCACCAGGACCCTGTCGCTACAAGCAAGTGTTGGGATGAAATATCTAAAGACAATATGGACTTAAAATGAGCCTTCCACACATTACGGCTTAGCTTAGTGAGAACCTGAGCTGCAGAGGATCGTTGCGCTTATCTGACGCATTAACCGACACGCTTAACTGATACTGTGATGGGCCAGAGTGGTGCAGTACCGGGCGGGGCCGCTTGGTTGAGAGGGCTTCTGGAGGTAAGCTGAACTCGCACAGAGTCATTCTTTTACATTTTACATCCGGTTGCTGTGATGGGGGTGAAAGGAGACACGTATAATAAAAAATGACAAGAAAGAAAGAGAGCCATCGTTTGAGGAATCAATACTGCCACAGTCCTGCCACAGTCTGCTCATTAGATAGAGTGACCACATTCTCTCTCTTTTTTTTGCTATGACTGGAATAGGCAACCCAATGGCGCCAGACTTATTCATTCATACATTCATTCACTCCTTAATGTAATCATTCCTTAGGAGTGTCTGTCTTGGAAATGAACAGCAGTACAAGGGCAAATAAAAAACAAAACAAAAAAAACTGAAAATCTGTCACGGAGGTTGGGCCCGTTCAGTTCCAGGTTTTAATAGTTTTGTTCTTGTTCTCCAGTAGTGTAGACAGCAGGAATATAAACCAGGCTTCACAATCATAACAGGTTAGAATATACAAACCATACACACAGTACATTACAATGATAACCACTTTGAATATACAAACCATACACACAGTACATTACAATGATAACCGCTTTGAATATACACCATACACACAGTACATTACAATGATAACCGCTTTGAATATACACCATACACACAGTACATTACAATGATAACTGCTTTGAATATACCCCATACACACAGCACCTGAATGCTAAATAGCGAATGCTATGGGCAACAATAATAAGCTGAGAATGAGTTAAAAATGAGCAGAAACAATGGAGAAGTGCCTCTGGGTAAAAGGCCGTAATTAAATCAAGGTCTAAAATGGTTTCAATGGATTTGCATAAATTAAATACTATGCAATTATGGAAAACTTGCACGTACCATGAAAAAAAAATCTATTACAATGATTGTGGCTGTAATAAAATTATTATTGATAATATTGTCGTAAAATACTGCATTAAATAACTTTAAATGTAAAATATAAATACTATAATTAATACTATTACAATAATGATAATATAAGTAATTACATGTATTATTATTATTATTAACCTAGCAGTAGTAGTAGTAGCAGCAGCAGCAGCAGCAGCAGCAGTTGTAGTAGTAGCAGCAGCAGTAGTAGCAGCAGTTGTAGTAGTAGCAGCAGCAGTAGTAGCAGCAGTTGTAGTAGTAGCAGCAGCAGTAGTAGCAGTAGCAGTAGTAGCAGCAGCAGCAGCAGCAGTTGTAGTAGTAGCAGCAGCAGTAGTAGCAGCAGCAGTAGTAGCAGCAGTAGCAGCAGTAGCAGCAGCAGTAGTAGCAGTAGCAGTAGTAGCAGCAGCAGCAGTAGTAGCAGCAGTAGCAGCAGCAGTAGTAGTCATAGTAATATTGTTATTATTATTATTAACCTAGCAGTAGTAGCAGTAGCAGTAGTAGTAGTAGTAGTAGTAGTAGCAGCAGCAGCAGTAGTAGCACTAGTAGTAGCAGCAGTAGTAGTAGCAGTAGTAGCACTAGTAATAGCAGCAGCAGTAGTAGCAGTAGTAGCACTAGTAATAGCAGCAGCAGCAGCAGTAGTAGTAGCAGTAGTAGCACTAGTAATAGCAGCAGCAGTAGTAGCACTAGTAATAGCAGCAGTAGTAGCAGTAGCAGTAGCAGTAGCAGTAGTAGCAGCAGTAGCACTAGTAATAGCAGCAGCAGCAGCAGTAGTAGTAGCAGCAGTAGCACTAGTAATAGCAGCAGCAGCAGTAGCAGTAGTAGCACTAGTAATAGCAGCAGTAGTAGCAGTAGCAGTAGCAGTAGTAGCAGTAGTAGCACTAGTAATAGCAGCAGCAGCAGCAGTAGTAGTAGCAGTAGTAGCACTAGTAATAGCAGCAGCAGTAGTAGCAGTAGTAGCACTAGTAATAGCAGCAGTAGTAGCAGTAGCAGTAGCAGTAGTAGTAGCAGTAGTAGTAGCAGTAGCAGTAGCAGTAGTAGCAGTAGCAGTAGCAGTAGCAGTAGCAGTAGCAGTAGTAGTAGCAGTAGCAGTAGCAGTAGCAGTAGCAGTAGTAGCAGTAGCAGTAGTAGTAGCAGTAGCAGTAGCAGTAGTAGCAGTAGCAGTAGCAGTAGCAGTAGCAGTAGCAGTAGTAGTAGTAGTAGTAGCAGCAGCAGCAGCAGTAGTAGTAGTAGTCATAGTAATATTGTTATTATTATTAGTAAGCCTCCTATACTACTGGATATGCATTCAGCATCCAACCTTGTGACAAGACTGTAGGAGATGAATATACCTTTCATGTGTAAGGATGTGAACTGGCTGGAGGCAGAGAGGACTGTGTAATGTGGGGGGGTGATAATTGCAGTGTACCCTGGGAAAATGGCATCAAGGCCAAAAGCAGCCATGGCTGCAAAGCAGCACATCCTCTAATTATGGAGCGAATCTGTACAGACTCTGGGTGTTAATCAGTCTCTGTGAGACTTCAGCTCTACGTGGTTAGTGCTGATTTATGGCATTCCTCCATATGCTTTTAATAAAGATGATGCATTTCTCACTGAAGGGGGAAAAAAATGTGGAGTTTCTATCATGAAAGTGAACTGTAGGATTATTCCGAGCCCCTTTCCAGAGAGGGAGAGGGAGAGAGAGAGAGAGAGAGAGAGAGAGAAAGAGAGAGAGAGAGAGGGAGAGAGAGAGGGAGAGGGAGAGAGAGAGAGAGAGAGAGAGAGAGGGAGAGAGAGAGAGAGAGAAAGAGGAGAGAGAGAGAGAGAGAGAGGGGAGAGAGAGAGAAAGAGAGAGAGAGAGAGGGACTTTTTTTTAAAACTTTTGAGTCTCCTTTATTGCACAAACAAAAAGAAATCAAAGGAGAGACCTACGTGTTCACATATTTTGGGCGTTAAAAGAACATCCACTCACACGGGCAAGGGTAATAATGAAAGTAAAAGTAAAAAATAAAAACACAGAACTTAAAAACCCTTCCGAGAAACCCAATATTTTAAACAAACACAATTGGAAACCAAGAAAAATAAATAAAAAACAACCACATATACAGTTCTTCTTACCTAGAAGAGTAGGTCTAATTGCCCCTCTTCATTCTCTGTACAAATGCAATCCCCCACACCCCAAATCCCCCAGAAACCCTTAATGTTGCCCACCAATTTATAGTATGCCAACTCAGTAAGCAGACGTTTACGAATTAGACATCTTAAAACATGTACGGTTTCCAAAGATCCTGTACCACCTATTCTGTGCCGAGTCATCCAGATTGCAGCCTTT
>CM056376.1:142945079-142988277 GCA_029718625.1 Synaphobranchus kaupii | reverse complement strand
ACATGGAGTCTTGCAGCAGGTTTAAGGAGAAGGGCAGTGGTGTGCAGAGGGACACTGTTTCTGTCGTCCTTGGCTCAAGGACAGTGTTAAATTCTGCCTTAGGTTTTAAAAACAGCTATGGGGCCTGTGCAATCTGGTTGCCATAGCACCATCAGGGAACGTAATGAATCTAAGCCATGCGTTCCACACTAAAACAACACCAACACATCAGCTGATGTTTGGGAGAGAGTGATTGCTGATTACAGTTTTACAGCGACAAAATCACTTGCTGGAAACTGGCTAGGGTGGATGCAAAGAAAGGATTTGGTACAGTATTGCCAAATTCTCTATCTGCAGTTCAACGCTAAAAAGAATAATGTTATCAAAATTAATATTCTAACAGAAACTTTGTGCTACAAGCAGGAGCGTGACAGCGATTCCTCTCGGTCACCTGACTGTGGAGAGCGTAGAGAGATAAGGTGGCGTGATTTACCTTTACAGCATTTACCTTTCTGAGAAAAAGCCAGCAAGGCCTGTAAATCTATAACGGGCCTTCATCCAGTAGGGAGGCAGGGGAGTCGAGAGTGTGTGCCTCAGGACGTGTGTGTCCGTACTCTTCTGTGGTGTTAAACCAGGGTACAGGCAGTTGGCCGGTGTGCACATCCAACCCAATTTGGGCTCAGGCGCCAAAATGAACAACTGACAGTAAAAAAAGAAAGGAAAACAGCACGCTGAAATAAAAAATTAAAATTAAAATAATAATAATAATAATAATAAAATTTACTTGATTAAACCGCGATTATGGAATATGGATATGTAAAGTTATCAATGACAGCTGTTTTCTTGAACAGCACCACTGGATGATTGATTTATCCGTCGATCGACTGACTGAGCAGCACCACGTGATGAAGCACCTTCAGAAAGAACCCGTCTGAGACAAACGAGTGGTCTGATGTCGCCGTAGATTTTTTAAAGATGTCCTGGTTGAAAATAGTTATTCGTTCATTCGTTCGGTCGTTCGTTCGTTCGTTTTTGCCAACAAGCCCCCCTCTTCTCCCCTCCCTCCACAGATGTGCTGTTTAAAGCCCAGACGGCAGTTCTAATTGGATGCGAATATTTGGGCGGCTGCTTCCGGAACCTCAAGTCAAAATATACTTATTTGAGCTTTTGGCAGAAGGCATTAGCGTCTAATCCTTCCTTGCGGATGACCCCTGTGACCCTATTAGGAGGTCGTGGCTGTAGCATCCGCAGACTCGCATTAACATCTTACCGCCGCTTCGTATGACAAGGTGCAGGCCCAGCTGAGAAGGCCCCAAACAGATTTAGAAAAGGTGAAGATTATGCACGTATGGCAGAGTTAATGTCACACTGGAAGTGAAAATGTGCGTGTGTGCATGCGTGTGTGTGTGTGTGTGTGTGTGTGTGTGTGTGTGTGTGTGTGCGTGTGTGTGTGTGTGTGAGAAGTGATGGTCTACAAAAATGTGTGTTGGACAAAAATAAAATAAAAATTTAAGTATGCGAGTGTGTGTTAAGGCATATACTGTATGTGTTTGTGCATGCATTTATGTGGGTGTGTATGTGTGTGTGTGTGTGTGTGTTTGCGTGTGCATGTGTGCATGTTTGAGAATGTGTGTGTGTCTGTGTGCGTTCTTACATCCTCAGTTTAGACAAAACTCTCAACCAGATGGGCACATATTGATCACAGAGCTGAAACAAACATTAATGGCTCAAACAGAGCTAAGCCCGCTGTACTGTACAAACCAAACAGCAGGGTACAGTCATCCTGGGAATCTCAGGCCTGGCTTTTACATTCTAATGGACTGTGACCACAGGACTTTTGCTGGGATTAAGAGCCAATTGACATGCAAATGGTTGACAGTTGTGGTAAGAACTAATCTCGTGCGGTTTAAAGGGGGAAAAAACTACAAATCTTCTTGGGCTGCAGCACATGTACAATCAAAGCTCAGAAGGGTTCTGCTTTAATTGGAGCATGATGTGATGCATAGACCATTCCAGTTCTGTTTTGGTATCGATCAATATCGATCAATAACCACACCCTTTGCTACGTGCTGATAAACAGAGATAAAAATCAAGTGAAATAGATGCCGATTTTTATTTGCCAAACTGCATTAAACTTGTGTTTTAAATATGTCTTGGCAACTTTAGTATTTGAATCATCTGCAAAATTTGAGTGAAGCTATAATAAACAACATATGCTAAATGGCTGGTGATCAGAACAAAACATTACATTACAATTACAATACATTAAATTACAATTACATTACATTACAATCATTTGGCAAACGCTTTTATCCAAAGCGACGTACAATAAGTGCATATTGAAGGTCATTGACGCGACTACAAAGGTCCGACAAAGCACAACCTTCTCATAACGTAGGAGCTATCCCTAGTCATGAACGCAGAATATAGTACACACAGTCAACTATACATTCTGAACTATTTATATAAAACAAAAAACAAATAGCTTCTTTCATGATGGGTTAAAAAGTATACATTTTCTTTTCTGTGCTCAAGAATAATAAAATAAGGGTAATTATCCCATATTTATACTTTCAGTCCCTTCTTTGAATCATTCTTTTTATATCTCTTCATCAATCAAACCTGCTTTAGTAACAAGATTCTCTTTCACATGGTTTCAAAGATTTTTAAAAAAGAAGTCATGAAATGTTTAAAAAAACACTTCTGAACAATCATTATTAGCAAATTACTAAATCAAAAGGAGGGGAAAGGGTAATTGATTTAAACATGAGATTTTAAACCATCACTCAGAAATCAGGAATGCTCTCTCCGGCTATGGAGAGTCACACAGTCGTCTCTCTCCCCCACACACAGACCATGTCCCGAATCTGTTAGGCCCTTGTTGTAAATCCGTCTTCCCGTCCCTCTGATGTAGCGGTTCTGCAATAATAAATACATGTAGGCGGTTGTCTCCCTCTTCAAATAATTAATCCCATTACATGGTTTACAAACGTTTCTGGGCCCCCGGTATTTATGCAGTTGCTGACCATAAGGGGAGAGGGGTGTGTGTGTGGGGGGCGGGAGGGGGGCTCCTCTCGCTGTGGCCTGGCTGGAGCGCCGTGCCAATCACACCAGCACGCCGCCCCCCTTCGCGGCTCTTCTGAGGCTAAAATAAGGCGCCGACGCTCTGGACCCTCAGGAGCGCCGGACGCCCGGGTCGGGCCCCACAGCTGCAAGGGCCTGTTTATTGTGATTGACGGGTCTAAGCGGCACATGTCTACCTGGGTGGCAGACGGACGGACGGACGGACGGACGGACGGACGGCGGTGTCGCGGTGCTGGACGAGATGTAAACAGTATCCAGAGGGGCCCAGGAAGGGGAGGAGAGGGTGGGGGCCCCCTGGGGAACATTCTGGAAGATGCTGAACACATCCTTTAAAGTTAACACTAAAACACAAAAGACAGATCACACGCCCTTAGCTATGATCCCTGGACCAGAAGCTTCCCACACCGTCTCCCCTCGGTCCAACTCCCTCCCCACACACAGCCCCCTTGTCCTCCTTACTGATGTGGGGGTCCCCTGCACCAAAACCCTAAAAGCAATTTTAAAGACAGCCTTTTTTTAAAGGCCGCATTGGAACTTTCCAGAATCTATTTTCTTTCCCAGTTCCTCTGTACATTCTCCCCAACCCAACGAACAAATATTTCGCTTATTACTGTATATACTGAATATTTGGGATATATTATATTTTTTAATCTCACCTTTATTGAACCAGGAATTCAGCGGAGATCTTTATTCTCATTTGCAATTTTTTCAATTTTGAATGATCTATCTTGATCTTCGTTAAAAATAAATTAGTCAGATTGTTGTAAAAGATAATTATGTTCCATTGGTCAATCCACATACTTGGTTAAATGAAGAATTAAATAAATTGATTTCTCAAAGTAACTGTCCTCTAATCATTTTTGCTGTTTAAAATATCAAAACAGTCTTCCTAAATATTTAGAGAAATTCTGAAGCTGCTTACTGGCTAGCCGTTCCTGTGATCTGGTGATGCTTGTTCCCTTATGGAAAAAGAATATACTGAAGTATATTGTAAATATATCAAAATTATCTTCATAATATATTTAAAATATACTGCAGTATATTACATTTCCATAAGGGTTCTCTTGATAAAAGCCGGTTCTTAACTTTTTGAAGAGTACAGTTTTTTTATTTTTTATTTTAAGTCGGTGTTCTAGAACGCCATTGCTCTCAGTTACTAGTCGTGATTGTTACATCAGTATTAGAATGTTCAGTCAGGAACATTCTAATCACATATTTGTGATCTCACACCTTAAAGGGCCAATCGCCGGCTGTAAATCACCGCCTGCTTTGGGGATCTGTTTGTGCAAACCCACTGTGCTGGTGGGATCTGCGCTGAACCCTTCAGCTGACCTCTACCAATGTCACATCGACCTGAAAAATGCGGCCTATGTCAGCGTCTGACGGGAGAGGGGCGCACGCGTGTGTGTATGTAGGAATGTGTTTGTTTGTGTGAGGGGGTGCACATATGTGTGTCTGTGTGTTGGTTGGTGGGGCATTCCAGACAACTTAACTCAATGTAAAAATCTATTATGGAGCACCTACAATAAAGACCCAAGCTGACGGTCGACGCTGAGAGCTGTATTAGAGACACTGGGTGGTCTGTGTTAGTCGTATGTCAGCGGAGTGTCCCTGGGAAAGACCTGCCAATCTCCGCTGTACGAGAGCCGGAGGAGAAGATGCGAGCCTCCCTGCACGCACTGCGTCACTCAGGCGTCACGTGACATGCCCTCAACCAATGACATGCGACGCAAGGGGGCCTCAAGGCTCCGCCTCCGTAAAGAGTGTTCCTGGAGGCTGTCAGAAAACACTGGTACAATGTGCGGCATTACACACACGCACGCACGCACGCGCACGCACGCGCACGCACGCACGCGCACGCACGCACGCACACACACACACAGAGGGCCTCCTTCAGCTGCTGCGCTGGGTCGTTGACATAGCTGTCATGGGAGAGTTAACATTAGATTTCTGAGGCTCAGAGGGAGCTGCGCTGCGCTGCTCTTGTTTAAAAAAAGAGTGAAAGAAAGAAAGAATGAAAGACAGAAGAAGAAGAAAAAAAACTAAATAAACCGAAGGCTTTTTTTTTTTTTGGCATGGCCCACCCACCTCAGCCTGGACGTCCTGAGGATTGGGTGGGGGGGGGGGGGGGGGGGTGGAGGGTGCCGGGAGGGATATGCTGTCATTCACGTGTCAACGTCTCGCAACACTGCAAACGTTTATTGTTTCTATTAGTTAGTGAAATGTGGGACTGAAATGAAAACAGGACCCCTTGTCTTCACGAAATTTTGAATCGGTAACCGAACCTCAGCTGAGAAAGATCAATGTGTTCTCCCAAAATTCTAATCTAATATAATTATTATTACCCATTTTATTTTTGCTCATTGTAATTAAGTCCACAGTGCTGCATATGGCATTTTTTTTAAAGCAGTAAAATGCTAAGAAAATAGAAGACTCCTGGGGAATTTCCCTGAAATCCAAGTGTGAAATATTTTAGCTTTTGTAAAATGAAAATATTTACTATCCTAAATTCATAGTTGAACTGTAACCTTCTTTGCACCATCCAGTTATTGTAGCTTACAGTCAGTGCAAGCAAAACTAACACTCTGCACTTTCTTTAAACCTTTTTAGTGTGCCTTTTATAACAGGTTTTTTGCACATATTCCCAAACAGACAGGTTATATATAATGCCGCGGGTTTTTTTTTTACTGTGTTATCGTAGTTTTGGTATCCCTCCAGATTTATGGCACTTTATCACTTTGTAGGTACAGGTTCATAGGTCAAACTGACCCTGCAAACGCACCTCCACTTATTGGAGAGAAACCTTTGAGTTGAAGCAAATATTACTTTTTTTTTTTTTCTACAACACATAGCAATAAGAATCCATCAATTCTGGTTTCGCAACCATTCAAAGTTATGGACACAGCACGTCACTCTCAGAATCAAAGGGCAAAAACAATATTCTTCCCCAAATCCAGAGACAGTATATTACACAAGTAAACCGAACACGTTACCACACACAGAACGTTCTGCAAGTGCAACTGCTGTTAGTATAATTCAGTTTAAGAGCCACATTAACTAAAGGTTTTACAATATGTAAAACTAACATTTATGGCAATTTTATTGTCAAGATATATGTTTGAATGTGCAAAAAAAAAAACATTTGCACAAGATAAAACTTTTAGTAAATTTGTCCGTAAGTGTACAGTCCAGGTCAGTAGGACACCTGATAAAAGACATTTAACGGTACCTTACTGTTTAGTTTATTCGTAATCTGCAGCATAGTTTTTTTTTGTTGAGTTTATTTATCTCTGTGTGTTTTTTTCTGTGGATGTTATTGTTGAGGCGGTGGACAGTGGGTCTTTGCATTTTTGCTTTATTCAGACAGGCACAAATCATGCCGAGTAGAGATCGTAGCTCAGAATGTGCCATGGTGGGGGATTGAACCCCCAGTCACGTGGAGGAGATCGTTTCGGGAGTGGTGGTACCCCTATGGACTGCGACACCAGTCTCACGCCTTTAAAAAAATATCATTCACAATATATCTAAATTATTACAAGCTTTTCAATGTAAGAACAATCTCAGAGTCCTACATGAGTGCATTAAAAATGATAGTATATAAACGGGAGCTGTAAAATAGAAATAAAATATTACATATTTACCTTTAAATCAGACCCCCTTTTTTCTCTCTCATTCTATCACTCTCTCTCTCTTTAAAATTCAAATTCAAATTCAAATGCTTTATTGGCATGAAATACATTCGTAAATATTGCCAATGTGCACATACAGAAATATAGACAGACACTAGAACATGAATGTAAATGAAACAGAATAATTTATATACTATATCTAACTGTGGTAACAAAAATAAAAACAATCGTTATCAGCATCAGTGTAATAGTGATATTACAATATAATTATTAATAACAATAACATTAATAAATAATAATATCTCTCTCTCTCTCCTCACATTTGTAGTACCACACAAGGCTGGCAGGGGGCAGTGTTCTGGGCTCGTAAATCTCCCGCTTGAGCCACTGCTGTCGTGTTAGAAATCATAGGTCCTGTTCCCTTATGCCTCCACAGGGCCTCAGAGTGAGGCACCATCTCCACCACCTTTCCCCGCTCCATCTTATCGCGAGTTCTCATTCCCCAAAAGTGCCAGATAATTGCTGTTTGTGTTTATTCTGGGCTTCAGCTAGTGTAATTACATCTTTACATTCACATTAAGGTGTTATCCAGAGCAACCTGCGCATCTTACATTTCTGATATACCACCCATTTACATATATTCTCTCACACAGATGATCTCACTCTCACATACATATATTCTCACTCTCACATACATATATTCTCACTCTCACATACATATATTCTCACTCTCACATATATTCTCACTCTCACATACATATATTCTCACTCTCACACATATTCTCTCTCACATACATATATTCTCACTCTCACATACATACGTATATTCTCACTCACACATACATATATTCTCACTCTCACATACAGTACCAGTCAAAATTTGGACACACCTACTCATAGAAGGTTTTTTTTCCGTAATTTTTTTACTGTTTTCCAGATTTTGGAATAGTAAAGACATCAAAACTATGAGATAACACAAATTAAATTGTGCAAAAACCAAAAAAGGGTTAAACAAATTTAAAAAGTCTTATATTTTAGATTCTTCAAAGTAGCCATCCTTTGCCTTGATAACGGCTTTGCACATTCTTGCCATTCTCTCAAACAACTTCTGTGGTAAACAGGTATTCCACAGGTAAAAAGGTGATGCCATCATGACTGTATAAAAGGATATCAAAAGACTCCTGATATCTTATTTCCAGGTACTCTTAGAAGCGATACTATAACCTCTGCATTTGAATGGATCTCTATGGGAATTGGGGGGTGGGATTAGATTTAGCTTTAAATTACACTGGAACAGTGTGGAACACATGGTTGGCTAAATGGCTCTAAGTCATCAAGGGTCTGACGTATCAAACAAGCCTTAAACCATCACTCTGCTGCCAGAAATACAGTAGATATGGATGCATAACTTGAAGGGTTTCTTCTCCTGACTTATTTTTCCATAGAGTTCAATAGGAAAATTTGTCAGGAGAAACAACCCTTCAAGTGATCCATCCATATCTACTGCATAACTGGCAGCAGAGTGATGGTTTATGTTTTCTGCTGTAATGCCAAATGTCCTTATGGCAGCAGTGATAAATAAAATATATATATATTAAACAAAGCTGTTTACTACATGAAAAACACTTTAACAGGATCACCGATTTGAGTTTGATTCCCAGGTAGAATACAGCCGTTGTACCCTGTAAGGTGCTTAACCTGAAATGTTTCAGTAAATATCTAGCTGTGTAAGGGTGTCTGTTAAAAGATTGTCATGTAAGGTATGTATGTTTGTTTGTTTTGCCAGGAAAGCCAGTGTATTTGCCTTTAGGGATTTGAAGTCTGGGATGGGGAGTGCCTTCTTGTCTTATGACATCATAGAAAATAAAACCCTCTCAGTCTTATCCTTTTCTATGGTCTATGGTCTTATCCTGCATTCCATGCCAATCAGTCTAGAGACATTTCTTGTCATAAGGCGGCAAATGTACAACTTTGAATGATGTTGTAATGAAGGAGCATTGCCACAAAGCCTCTACATTTACTGGTGTGTCGGCTTGTCATAAAATCTTAATCAAGAACTTGAGAGCTCATTCTTCTTTTGAGTGAGAATGCAAATGTGTATTAAATAATTAGTGGAGTTATGCTTGTTGACATAATTAAAAATGTTTCCAGCACTACATAACTTTTCAACAGAAAAAAATATTCTAGTACAGTTGTACTAAAGTGGCACAACTATACAGTATATAAATAATCTGTATAAGGGTGGAGTACAGGGCTGCAATATGGCAACATTTGTTGCAGTTTAAAAATTGAAGTTGATACAACATTCTAATGTAATGTTTCTGTCTGAATGTTCTCATACTTCACATGGTTGAGGTTTTTTCCCCCCCCACAATTTTAGCAGTTTTGCAGTGTCCTCTAATCTTGGTACTGTATCAGAATAAAGAATTGAGAATGAAAGTGTTCAGGCATGTTCGAAGGTGGCTGTGTTGCGTTGGCTCATGGTGCTGTCGTATCTAAGGACATATGAACGATGGGAGAGAGTACAGGTGGGGGCTGTGTCAGTGTGACGCGTATACACACAAGACAATGGAGTCCATGAAATATTCTGAAATAGACATCAAAAGGCAGTCTTTAAAGATCTTTTTATCTAGCATCACACAACCTGAACGTATATACATTCTGACTAATTGACAATGCATTCCACCTATAATGCATTCCATCTACTATCACACATTTGTGAATGTGTACATATTTTGATTGACACCGTTTACTCTCAATGCTTTTTATGTACTACTAACAATGTTTTGTGTATATAAATATATATATCAACATGCCTTGTAAATGCTCTGTAAGTATGTCTGTTTAAAACAGATTTAAAAATAAGTAACTAAAGAGTCATAAACAAGTTCAAACAAATCAGCAAACACAGGGGTTATGTTATTTCTGGGTACCAAATGTATACATTCCGATTAGTCCATTCTGATTACCCACAATGCACTGCATGTATTATCGGAAACAATGAATGTAACAATGTGGTATTTTATGTATGTAGTAACAAGGCAAATTCCATTGTACATCTGGTTTGCTCCTTTTTTGGGGACACATTAAATGCATAATCAAAAATAGATCTTTGTTTTAAAAAACAAGGATATTCCCTGTTTTGCACATTTACTTAAACAAAAATGAGTAATTTATTCTAAAATTGGCATCTTTTTAAACAACTTTTTATATATAAAGTCATTTGGTTTAAATAAATAAGCAAAGTAGGGAATTACTAATTAAGAATTCCCCAAAAATATGCCTGTCAACTTTTGGTTACACATTGTTCCCTAAAAAGGAGTCAACCAGGTACACAGTGGAATTGGCCTTCTTCCTACATCCATAAAATACATGCTGTCAGAATCGGTGTAATTTCTTTTCAGGGTTGCCAGATGCCTAAATCTGGGTAGAATTGGAAGGCAAACCTGGCCTACCCGAAAAGAAAACCCAGGGATGCCAGATCGTAAAATCCCCCATTTGAGGGGAAAAAACTCCCCAAAATCCCTCGTTTGGGGGAATTTTGAAAGAAAATATTTCATAAATCTGGCAACCTGAAAATGTGTTTTTCAAAATCCCCCATTTTTCACAAAGTAGCTTACATATGTTATGCTGTTGGTTTATATTTTGCCTCCTTTTTGTCTTCTTTGTGTTCATTATGTTCATAGGAACATCATGTTAACTCCATGATGTTGACTCAATGTCTTTCTCCATTCTTTTTTGTCTTGCCTTTCTGTGCTCTAGAGGGAGAGCACCTTCTTTGGATCTGTGGAATTCAAAACTGAGTACACACCATAACACACAATGCATTATGGTTAGCTAGCATACATACATATTCTCATTAAATAATTCAGATTACCCACAGTGCAGTTTGTGTATTATAAAATTCAGAGGTGTTTTATCAGCAGCCATACTACCATGCAATCAGCTCCTCCTGAATGGCTGAAGCTAAGCAGGTGTGGGCTTGGTTAGTATTTGAATGGGAGACCTCCTGGGAAAACTGAATTGTTGGTGGGCCAGTAGGGGGCAAGTAAACCCCAAAGCACTGATGGGGACACTGTGCTGTAGGAGATGCTGTCCTTTGGATGCAACGTTAAACCGAGGTCCTGTGTACTGTGGTCATTAAAGATCCCATGGCACTTATCACTGCACTTATCACTTATCACAAAGAGTAGGGGTTTCGCCAGTGTCCTGGCTATATTCCCAACTTCGTTCTTTCCATCTGCTAGCTACCTAATCCTCTCCCAGGTTAATTGGCTAAAAATTGTTCTCTCCCTTTCCACCTCAGCTGATGTGTGGTGAGCATACTGGTGCAAAATGGCTGCCGTTGCATCATCCAGGTGGGTGCTGCACAGTGGTGGTGGTTGTGGCGAGTTTCCCCCTCATCATTGTAAAGTGCTTTGAGTGTGAGAAAGGCGCTATATAAATGCCAGGCATTATTATTATTCATTATTTATGTCCACCAGAGGGAGCCAAATCTAGTCACTTTTTGACACCCTGCAACGATTTATCCAATCTATTCCTTAGCTTTCCAACACCTGTTGAATACTGATGGCCCAAGTTAAAGCCAACATTAGTACAATCATCTATAAAGTGTCATGCAACAACACTGTACTTTACAAACGATGACACAATATTGGAGGTTGCAAATTTGGTTCAAGGTACAGACAACTTATATTATGTGTAAATTTGCATCATACACAAAACTAGTGGTGTGTGTCTGTCATAAGAAAAACTAAAAAGCAAGCATAAACCTTTGGACTCTGTGGTGCTAGAGAGAACCCCACACTACATACAGCAAGTTCAATGTCCTCCATTTTTATTTAATGGGGATTTTGAAGAAATAATTTTCAGGGTTGCCAGATTCCTAAAAAGGACCTTTTTCTTTAAAAATTTTGAGTTCTTCCCCTCAAATGGGGGATATTACGATCTGGCATCCCTGAGTTTTCTTTTTGGGTAGGCCAGTTTCACCTTCCAAATCTACACAAATTTTGGCATCTGGCAACCCTGAAAAGAATTCCGGTAAGATATATTAAAGGAAAACGTCAGCGAAGCTGCACCTCGTTTTTTAAAATGACGCTGCACATCATATTTATGTGACCAAAATATTTGTGTACTTCTGTGTGCTCCCGAATATAGCGAAACCCCGGAAGTAAGTGCATCATACGAGGGTTCTAACTTCTAAGTATACTATATTTAGAGAAAATTTTGCCTACTTAATGACTTTTTTGTCTTGTCTACTCAACAACCCTACCTAATAGTATGGAAGGGTGCTGATTCAGACACAGCCAAATGGGTTTCTATTGGCCAGGCTGTCTCTACATATTATATACTCCAAGGTCCACTCACTGTGCTTGTGAATAATTTTTTTAATTTGCAAAACACTGTTTGCTTGCGTATTGTAGGGCATTTGTTTTGGCACAAAATTAACTCCATACCCCCACACTATGGAAGACCAAACATGACAAAATTAAATAAATAAATAAGAAATGCAATATACAGTATAAAGAAATAAATAAATAAGCAATAAAATAAATAAATATGCAATGGAATAAATAAATATCTATTTATTATTTTACGTCTCTTTTATTTATTTCATGGCGTATTTATTTCCACTTGTATTTATTTCAAGGCGTAGGGTCTATTTATTTCATAAGCATATAAGCATATTAACGGCGTTTTTATTTCAAGTCATATAAGCGTGTTTATTTCAAGGTGTATTTATTTCCAAACGACTCGGCCTGTCAGTCAACATGAAAGGGGCAGGGTCAGCTATGATCATTGGTTGCTCAGTTCATAGATATAAAAAACTAGATACCACTCAGATTTCTGCGCAGCTGCCATATTAGGTGGTCAAGATCAGCATATTTGAGTAGTGTATTGACTACTATAACTCGCTTAATTCTCAACTAGGCAAATTTTCATATAATTTGACTTGTTATAAACATGAGAAATGTCTGCATAACATGGGTTAAATAGGAAAATGATTCAGGAGAAACAACTCTTAAAGTGATCCATCCATATCTACTGCATATCTGGCAACAGAGTGATGGTTTTTGGCTCGTTTGATACCTTAGACCCTTGATGACTTACATCCATTTAGTCGACCATGTGTTCCATACTATTCCCATGTAATTTACAGCTTAATCTAGCCCCACCCCCAAATTCCCATAGAGATCCATTCAATAAGATATCAAGAGTTGTTTGATGTTGTAAGGTCACAGACATCAGGAAGTCATGGCATTCAAAAGATATTATATTAAAATATAATATTAAATATAATGACTTTATTTAAATTTATGTTAATTACTTTTGTTGCACTAAAATGGGAGGACAATGTGTAAGATGGCTACAATTGCTAAAGTAGAAATAGAATGAAACAGAAATAGCTCCCTTGGTGAATAAAAGTAATCAATTTCTTTCAAAAACATGAAAATTTCTGGGTGATTTCAAACTTTTGAATGCTAGTGTCTGTGAGTGTGAGAATATATGTACGTGAGAGTGAAAATATATGTATGTGAGTGTGAGAATATATGTGTGAGAGAGAATATACTGTATGTACGCAAGATGTCAAAAATGAATTATGGCCTAAACGGCTCCTCATAGATAGGCGGTGTTAGATAGGGACAATTTCAACATAAGTGCGTCCCCCTCCATACCACAAGAGAGGCACCTCCAAACAATGTCCTGTCATCGCTGGGATATCAGTAATGTGTGTGCTTCAGTTCATGAGAGTAGTTTCAGCCTCATACTCAACCGCTTTCACTCCTTAAAACGATCTGTGAAAAAGAAATTTCCCAAGGGGGGGGGGGGGGGAAAGTGTCTCGTAACGGTTAGGTTAACTTACAGGTGCAGGGTTTTGGCTGTTGGCTGAGTTTGCCCAAACCGAAGAGCGGAATGGGTGGGGTTTTGCTTTGCTTGTATTCGACACAGGGCACCTAGCCTGGCCTGTTACTGGCATTCAGACAGCAGCACTCAGCTCTCCAAAGGCCTGGCTCGTAGCTGACAAACACCCAGGCATGTGTTCTCTCTGGCTCGAACCCGGCTCACATACTTATCACCTGAGAGCCGCGGTCCAGAACCACCCCCCCCCCCACCCCCCCCGAACCCCCTCCGGCTGTCACACATGTCCCTGGGAGTGCAAACACATGTCCTTCTCTCACCTCTACGCCTTCCAGAGGTCCCATCTCTTCAGAAGGGTCGAGAGCCACTGTCAGCACACCCCCCCCCCCCCCATCACCCCCCCCCTCCCCCCTTCCCCTTCTCATTTTAGGATCATCGTTATCTCTGCTCACACCCAACACCACCCCCCCCCACCCCACCACCACCCGAGAAGAAATAGTGATCATGTCGGCCATTTCAACGGCTCTTTGCACTTCTCACTTCTATTAAGATTGATGGCCTCGCGGAGCTATAAATGACCGCGCTAAGTCTCGCCAGTGCGGATTCAAGGCTATCCTGTGTTACCCTCCCCGGCCTGGGACGTAGCTGCTAATGGGAACGACAACGACCGCTTCGTGCGAGAGAAAATAACTCTCTGCTGGCTGTCGGGAGGCTCCAAAGTTCAAAAGTATATCGTGTTAGAGCCTCTTTTGCACTGCACTCCATGTTCCTCAGTGCAGCAAAAGCCGGCGTTTAAGACAAAACATTTTGTCCTTAACTTCGAAATTGTCAGTAAATGCCAGTTGTAGTTTTTGTTTTTTTCTTCACAGAAAAGTTTGGCAAACATTTCACCAGCATGAAATCACAATTAAATCATTTTGTGCTAACTGTGTTTATGAGAAAATAATTTATAGAGAAAACAAATAATTAAGGACAAATGTTGATTCAATCCAGGTCAAAGTTAAGGACATACATCGATTGAATTCAGGCCTAAGTAGCAATAAAATTGGAAGCTTAAACAATTGTAAAAAAAAAGTGGGTTTAGATAGATTCTGTAAACTATATAATTGAATGTATAGTGCATATTGTTTTGTCATGCTTTTGGAAGATATTTATTCAAGGCCAAGATTAGATCTGGATTCAATCAAAATTTGATTCCTTAATTTTGACTCACAATTCAATGGCAATTAATTATGAGTGAAATGATTTTGACAACCACAATAGTATAGTGAACTTGGCACTTAGGGTTAGTGAAGAGAAAAACAGACACTTGTAGTTAATTGTAAATCAAACCTAGGGACAAGTTGACTGTAGTTATACCGCAAATCAGATTATCAAATTTAAGAAAGAGCGATCTTTTGTTTCTTTATTTGCATGAAGATGTTTGTGCTTGAGTAATCTGTTTGTCAATGCTAAACATAGATTACATTGCAGTTTAGATTGAATAGGTGGCAAATCCCATTTTTCCCAGACATGTTTAGCAGATTCCTGTCTTTTCAAGATCAGATTAATAATGGGAGATTCACCCATTTAACAATGGGAAAATGACAGACCAGTTATCATAGCACACTCATGCTTGGGTTAAACCAACGGCATACATACAGTACAAGCTACAGATGGCAGCAAACAGGCTAAATCAGTCTTTCACAATTCGATTTGATTTGAACCTGAGCCAAATAAATTTTTTATTAGGGCTACAAATCTTAACCTTCTAAGGCCCTGCAATTAATTTTTGTCCCCATTTCTGTCTATTTAATTTTAAATGCAAGTCTTTTAACAGATTCCATTTAAAATCTTAAATCCTTTTTAATGTTATTTAATTTTGTATTGAATTGTTTTAATTGATTTTTAAAATGTGTTTCATTTGAATTTTTTTGAATTAAGTTTTATTTAATTTTGAATGCATTTTTTTATTTATTCCTAAAAATACTAAAAAATAGTTTTCCTCGTCATCACTTTGTCTAATGTGCTTCTCTTGTTGTTTTATGTGTTTGAAATCTCGGCACCATTGTAAATGAGGGCCCGTGTCCTCCGAGAACTAAACAAAGGGATTGATTGATTGATCAATATTCTACTATGCTGAACTGAACACTATGAGGGACATTCAATAAAAAGAAAATCAATAATAATTCTGAAAATATTTTCAACGCAACATGTTTTTGTCATTCACGACACTTGTGTTATGCAGAAAAAATGTAAGCACTTAAATGTTCGTTTTTTCTGCTGTGTGTCTCAGGAGGATAATCAAAGTGCATTTATAGATGGCCTCCTCTTTCCCCGATACCCTGTCTGCATTAAATCGGCAGGCGGGGCTTTGCCTTTCATCCCTGCTTTGTGGTGTAGGTGGATCTTACCCTTCAATCATGGGCAGGCCGGAGACTATCATTTATGTCCAAACATCCCCCCCTCCCCCGGTCTCATTGCCCCCCACCCCCACCCCTGGAACGATTATTGGAAAATATTGTGTCACAATCTTTTTTTTGTTGTTGTTTATTTGTTTATTTTTTTATTTTTTTTAAAGTGAAGCCATAGATCAAAGGTCAGAGCTGCCAAATATAAAACGGTCAAAACAAGCTCCGGCTCGGCCGTTAATCAACGGGGCGGCGGGATTCGATGACAAAGATGAAATGCCTGTAAGGGACACCGCTGGGACCCTCGTTCTTGCAACTGTCATCAAATACCCCCGGACCATTAACAGGTCACGAAGGAAGACTGTCCCAAGACATGCCTGCCACCCCCTGAGCTTAGCGCCCACTGCACAGGTGCTGTCCCAAGACATGCCTGTTCCCCCCCCACTCCCACCCCCTGAGCTTAGCGCCCACTGCACAGGTGCTTCTCCAAGAACTCTTAGAGGAGAACTGTTGTCATTCCATCAGAGCATTGGCATGCAATAGGCCACTAAAGCCGGAATTAGGCGAGACTCCCCCTCCCTGGAAAATGACAGGGATACGCTGCGGAGCCGTGACAAACACCTTCAGTTTGGACCTTGATTTTTATTTATTTTTTTAAAACTGTAATTACACCCTTGAAAGGGCATTGAACCGATACTGTGCAAATTGATACTGACAAAATTCTCTCCGTTCTGATTGAATTTGTCCTTCTGAAATGTAACAGACCACGTGAGAAAGAGACGTACAGTGTCTCAATGTGATTTCCCTGTATAAATAAAGGTCAATGAATAAATAAATAAACGTGACTATATTCTCTTGTGTTCTTCTGTCATGAGTAGGAAGCTCATTTTTAATGATCTATGAATTCTACAGAATCATGAGAAGAAGAGTGTTTTTAGTGACGTGAACAAACGCACAGACTGGAATAAGACAGGTTCGAGACAGAAATTGGCAACAGATAACACTTCAGCGTAGAGAGAGGAGAGTCGTTCACAAGCGCAGGACAACAACGGTAGCACAGGACAACGACGGTAGCACAGGACAACAACGGTAGGTGAAGGTGAACGACAAAGACACACAAACTTCCCACCTCACAAAAAAAACAAAACAACAAACCCAACCCTGAACAAACACAGAAAACGATAAAACAGGAGAGCTCTTGGCGCTATTGGGAATAAGCCCCTGTTTCGCTGTGTAAACTGCCTGTAATGCGCTAGCATGGATCTCAGCTGTCTCTAAGAGCGAACGCGAATGTCAGCCAGCCACCTGATCCAAAGACAACATACCATTCTTTATAGAGCCATCAGTTTTGAATAGAGCGAGTAATATGTGTGCAAGATACATTTTTATTTACTCAGACAGCCATGCTGCTCATTTGAAGCAGGCCGCCTCCGTGAAGAGCCTCATGGGAGATGTAGTTTTCCGGGCAATTTTTTTTACAATGCATCTAACACACTATTGAACTCCATGCTCAAATGTGTCTAATTGGACAGTGCACAATTAGGGAGATGAGGAGCAATGTGCACCGTGCATCACACTCAATCGCTTAGCAACTACTTGTACACAAATTTCAAATACGCAGGTCACTACAGTACTGTGCATCCATAGGATCCTAACATTTGCATTTTTTGCCCTGATAGACCAATAAAAGAAACAAAATAACAAATCTAAATCCCACAAAAATGTACAGTAGAGGGAATGCACCAAACCATAACTTAGCACACCAAACCGTATCTGCTTGGATATTACTGCACTACACAGCGTATTTAGCGGTCGCATTTAAAGTCAAATACCCCATTAACAATATATTTCAGTTGTTTCCATCTAGAAGGACAAATGTCACATGCCAGGGAGTTTAACCGTAACATATGCTAAGCCATGCAATCCGAAGCCATATTGAGTTCAATAAGTGCCAGTATGTCTCGTAAAGCCACGGGAGATGGTGGGCGGAATAAATCAAAAATCATTCCAGACCAGGCTTCGTCAGATGTGGACCGAGCTTAAAAATGTAAATCAGCTTTAAAACTAACATTCACAACCATCAAAGAATTTGGCAATCCTTTCCCTGACCATAATAACTGTCTTTTCCTTTGACTATAAAGTATAAATACATTATTTATCAGATTAATTTGTTCAAGTAGCGTGACATCCAGGCCCAATGCAGTGTGGGGTATTTCTTGCTGTTGTTTTTGTTACTGTTCGTTAGTTTGTTTTGCACGTTATTCCCTATCCAACCAAAAATTATATCTTCAACATTTGACCAATGAATGACATGCAAAAGTATACTTACCTTAAATCCAACTGGATATTCATTTTCCAAATTATAATTTTTTTATGTTGAAAAGGGTTGCAAAAGTAACTGATCGAATAAGTATTAAATAGCTATCACGGTTTCCCACAAAACTATATAAGGCATACTGACGAACCTATTATTTGATAATTGAGACTGTGGTTAGCATGGCAGAGAACTGGGCCAAGGTTCATGACTGGCAGATTCGAGGTGCCAACCAGCTGGCTGTGTTCACGCTATCGGTGCCATGGATTAGCTGCTAGGCTAAAATTAGCTCGAGCTAATGCGAATGTGCTGATTGACAGGCCTTGGTCAGCACTCCACACTCGGGCCAAGCTACGAAATGAATCCAGTCGAGAGAGAGAGAGGAGGTGAGCTGTACACTGACCTATCCCTGAGTGATGATGATTTCGCTCTTTTTAAATTGTTAACAGTTGCAAAAAAAAATGTACCTTGTGAATGTTGAATTTGGGCTTGTTGACTGAGTGTTTGTTAATCAGTTGTGTACACTAGTTTAGTCCAACTGACATGATAACACAAAACAAAAAAGGATTCTCTTGGACATTTTATTGTTTTCTTTCTTGTATGTCAATTTTCCTTATTCCTTCGTAATATAAAGACATATTTACATGTGGTATGCTTATATTAACTGATATTGTTTATACTGTGTGTGTGTGTGTGTGTGTGTGTGTGTTTGTGGGTAGCCTCTCAATCTGCTTTTTATATCCCTGAATAACTGTTTTAGGCACATATTTAACAGACTTATTAATCAGTTTTACAATCTGTGAGAACAATGACATGAATGACACTGACATTGAGTAGTGTACTATATACAGTATCTCACTCTTTATGTCTCTCTCTCTCACTCACACACACACACACACACACACACACACACACACACACACACACACACTATATATACTGTACAGTATACAGAGACATAGAGTGAGAGAGAGTGAGACAGAAAGAGCGAGAGAGAGAGATTACGTCTTTCCTGCCACAGACCACACTATTATTTAAATAATGGAACAGAATTGCCAGTACACATAAAGGCCTAATTAATTAGTCATAGGCCTTTAATGACGATGATCACAGTTGCTATGATATTTCCAAATAGATTCCACTGCTGTGAAGGGACTTGAGCTGGAGTTAGCCAATCTTCAATCCTCTGCGTGGCAAACTCATTCTGAGGGGCACACACACACGCACACACACACAGGCACACTAACACACACACAGGCACACACACATGTGGCCAGCATGCGGTTTGGCTCAAATGTCATTTCCAGCCTGCCAAGCCCTCTCTAGTCATAAGGATGCCTACAGCCAGGCCCTCACTGATTCAATCACAATCACACACACACACACACACACACACACACACACACACACACACACACACACACACACACACACACACACACACACACACACAACTCGCACGCACACACACACACACACACACACACACACATACACTCGCCAAAATACACACGCATGCACGCACGCACACGATCGCTCTGGCCAGACCTTCAGTGATTCATCAGGCCGATAGCGTGACAGGCCTCTGGCAGCCAGTGCCAAAAGTCGCACCTCCCCACCTGGTAGCATGCAAGTGTTAATTTCCCAAGATTTGCTGATAATGACTGGCACATCACCCACCGCACACCCCCCCCCCCCCCCCCACCTCCTCCCCCCCCCTCCCCAAACCCCACATCGCCCCTCCCACCCAGCCTGGCAGGGGTCCCGGCCTCGTGTCAGTCAACTCCTGCAGGCCAATCATTCCTGTGTTCCAAAATAAAAAATCCCCTCCCCCTCCCCTGTGCTATCGGCATTAGAATCTGCATGTGCTCAACATTTGTCACAAGCCTCACCTTCAGTATGACAAGAGGGCTTTCTGCTGCCCAAAATGCGTCCTAGGGGGAGGGAGCACTTTCTGCCACAGAGGGGCCTTAACCAGTATATATGTATATAAAAATATATATATATATATATACAGTATAAATATATATATATGCACATACACACACACTTGCACTGTAAGACATTCTGGTTCAATTGCAGTGACGTAAATGCAATGAATAGGTTTTAAAAAGTGGTTTCCTTTGAAAATCACGGGGAGAAGCCAGAACTTCACTTGATACCTTAATTAGCCTACCTGAACACCACCTGTAGCACAAGTTAAATAAAGCTGTAAAAAGGTCTGAGAGTAACGTCTCACTTCCTCCCGGCCTAAATGCACTACAGCGCAGCTACGCATGTCAAGCTTATCCCACCCGTGGGATCATTTCCCAACTCTGGAAAGTTAGTGAAAGGGGAAAGACAAGATTTCCAGAAGCTGTCCCGATTATTTTCCTGTGAAACGCGTTTTTGTCTTTTTATCTTTTTAGATTATTGAACCTCGAGCCACTTCTCCGTGAAGTCTACTGCCGGCCTCAAAACATGTCGCTGTTCCAGCTCACATTTTCAAATATAAGTTTCATTAGTGCACACTGATTTTTATTACTGTCCCCTACCCCCACCCCCCAAAAAAGGCATTACAGTGTGGACTGTTCTGAAGTACCCTGATATTTTACAGATGTGCAAAACTTCTTTTGCAACGAGGTTCATATTTTCTTCCATGCATTTCATTTTTCGCACAGACAACAACGTGCTGTTGATAGATGGGTTATTTACACTTTTATTGCAAGTTAAACTTTGCAGTGACAATAATTTCATTATTTACTCTTGAGACTAACAATGTAAAGAATTAACTTTTTCTTAAAAAAGCTACATTGTACCATGACTGTACATAATTTAAAACAAGAAAACGACAAACTCACAACATCAGGTTTGAACGTAAAAAGGTAAAAACATTAAGTGATAGTTGTATGTGTAGACCTATTGCAAGATAGTTTATGTCGCACAAATAAGAAATGCTAAAAATATCTGTCACGTTTCCCCCCTCCCCATGTGATACAAGTAACGGTGTGAATAACGTCATTTCTGTTGAGGTGGCAGTCTGTGATTGGTCAAATGTATCCCTGCTGTGTGACATCATGCTGCGTGTATCTGATGTTATTTTTAATCTGAAAGGTATTTATGCCGTGCTCGTCTTGTGGCCGGAGGCCTGTGGTAAGGCCAGGCTGCCTTTAGAGAGTTGACAGTCCATTGCCACCACAACACTCGAAAGGTTCAACTGACCCTGAGAATGCCTCCAGCAGTAAGAGCCCGTTTACACAGGGATATAAATTAGTGCAGTGATGTCGTCCATCCCCCAAACCCCGCCCACCACTTCTACTCTTTCCAATCAACCGCCCCCCCCCACCGCCCCTCCAGGTGTGGTTTTGGCATCGGTCACACTGCGTCGTGTCCCTTCCCAATTTGTGCCGAAGGTGCCTTAGCTACCTGATCCTGGTACAGTCTGGACGCCTGACGTGACTAATTGTCGCAGGTGATCTTCGGCGTGGCGATGCAAGGAGAGGCGGCCACTAGCATCTCGTGGCCTGCCAGTCCTGTAAGGGTTTTGAGAGAGCATGCTCTCCAGATTCAGCTCCTCCACTGCGTTTCCCGGTATCCACACAGTTATTGAAGGCCAAAAATTAAAAACCGCCCATTACATAATTATATACTTTAAAATAAAAAAAGCGTAAATTTTAAAATAGCATAAATGTGTCAGGACATAAGTGCCTATGGGGCAAAAAAAAAAAAAAACGCCTTGAAATTGCTTCTTCACAAGTTTAAGGTGTGTGGTTCACTGTGTTGGTAAACGTTATTACAGTTAGAACAGTCATGGCATTGTGCCATGGAAAAAAATATATACCCTTCACACTTATGCCAAAGTTTCAATGGTTTTCTGGAATAATCCAATAGCTTCTGTTGAGATTTCATGTCAACAACTTAAAAAAGAAAAACCTTCACCAGCTGGTCATGTATCGTCCCCAGGAGATGTTCCCTAAGTGTAATTAGCTTCCATAATAACCTACATTTTACCTTGTAAAATAGTTTATTTTATCCCACAGCTCCACTGGGTTTTCTTTTGCCGACTGAAGCAACAGTTTTGACCTTGATATGACATTGATCAAGTGCTTACTGAGTGGCAAGAGCCCTGTTGTACCACTCTTAGACAAATTTTCCATCGTTCTGTACTAAATGAATTAACTGGTATAACTTTCATTACAGCTGCTAATTAAACAGATAAAAAATATTGTGTGAATATTTGCAGTGTGTGAACTCGTCAGCTCCAAAGAAATCCAAAAGAGCGCTGCGTGAACTTTAACCTTTTGAACCTTAAAGGTATCACTCCCTCTCAGCATCCTTTCTTAAAAATGTATTTCTTAAAATAAAAAAATTGCAAGTTAATTAAAAATTACATCTGTCAATGATTACTAAACAGCTTCTCATTTGTACTCCAGTTCACATTCATATGGGAAATAACTGACATAGCATTACTTTCCACTGTTCCACTGTACCTCTCTCCCTCCCTCTCTCTCTCCCTCCCTCTCTCTGTTTCTCTGTCTCACATTCTCTCTCAGTTTCAGTCTTTTTTGCCTCTCCTTCCTTTCCTCTCTCTCTCTCTCTCCCTCCCTCCCTCCCCAACTTTTTCTCAGCCTGGTTTTGGGTATCCACACGCCACTTGGCACACTGTCCCCACTTGTATTCAGTCCATTCCCAGCCAATGAAGCAGCACTTTGCAAGTCTTACATTTTTCTGCGAACTTCAAATCAATACTTGAAGTATTGCTGCAGTCCTTTAACAAAAAAACAACAACAATAACAACCAAGAGGAGGCAAAACGTACCGGCACGACCATGGCGGAAACCGTGAGGAGACTCTGACCATGTGGGCGGAGACTCACGCTATATGGGCGGAGACTCGTGCTATGTGGGTGGAGACTCACGCTATGTGGGCGGAGACTCATGCTATGTGGGCAGAGACTCACACCATGTGGGCGGAGACTTGCGAGGACGTTGTGGAGGCCAGGTTGCCCAAACCCAAAGTCCTGGAGTCGAAGAGGTTCTGCTGTCCACTGCTACTGAGCATGTGCAGACCGTCCACTGGGGAAAGCATCTGCCTGTCAGTCATGGTGCCGCTGGGGGAGGAGCCTAGAAAGGCGCCCTGGGAGGAGACGATCTTCTCGGGGCTGGCGGCCAGCCGCGGCGACGTGGAGAAGTTGTATCCGTACAGGCCGTAGGGGTTGTGGAGCCGGAAGCCGTTGTAAGTCCCCTGGTGGCTCTGGTTGACCGAGAAGGCGTTCCCGGGAGAGCCGGGCAGGACGTACTGGAGCTGCGGAGACGGCATCCCGGGAATCTGGATGGGAATGCCGGTCTGGGGGCAGCCGAAGGCCTCGCCGTCGCCCCCCGCTGCCGTGGCGATGTTGGCGCCGTAGGAGGCGGTCCTCGGGGCGGGGAAGCCGTCTCCGCCACCGACGGTAGGGCCGGCCAGGCGGCTGTAGGTCTCGGCCAGCGTGTTGCCGTAGCGATTGAGCGCCAGGCCGGAGCGGCTGCAGGCGGTATAGTCGCCGGGGCCGAGGTTGCAGAGCTGGCCCCCACCGGGGCCCAGGTGGAAGGCGGGGGAGGAGCAGGGGGAGGAGGAGAGCAGGGGGTGGGCCGACGTCATGCCGTTGGGACCAGACTGCAGGAGGCCGTGCGCCCCCGGTCCGCCTAAGGCCGGAAACGACACGTCTTTAACCGCTCAAATGCAAATACACTCCTCAAGTACACAAATACACAAACCCATCCAAACCATCCGAGTCAACACTCAGGCGCACTAACAGGTAACTCTACTGTACACTATCCCCAAATATGGGTTTTTAAACCCTCAACCGTTCTCAGGCAACTCGTTTGCAGACTGGTACATAAATGAATACACATCTTTAAGTCCCTGATCCAACCCAGTTAATAACTACACACCAGCACACATATGAAAAATATACTTTTTAAACTATTCATAAGCCGTTTATTACGTACACTATAGTAGGTACACTATTAAAACATGTAGGCAATAGCCCACCTCCTTGAGAAAGTAAGCAAATGGATACTATGACATTTCTGAGTGCTCGCCACATGCATTTTCCCTGAAAGAAGACATAAGGGCCGTGCCAGAAGAGGCCATTCAGCAGGAATTATCCTGTACAGGAAAGCCGACACCGTAGCACGCTAGGCAGTTACGTAAGCTACGGTCCGAGATGTTTTCTAAGCCAGGGAGGAAGTGATGCACTTTGATCCTCTAGGTAGACCCAGTGACGCGCTCCGTTCAAACGCCCATTCCAGAATGTGTTCAAACCGTTCACTGATATTAATGACAAATCACTTTTTTTTTACAATTTTTTTGCCGTATCAAAAATACGAACGCTAAAGAAACATCAGGCATTTCTGCTCGCGTCTACATACAGTGTTGCGCAAACGGCCATATGACCACTCATTCTTAACATCGAATGAAAAAAAGTAACAAAGCTGAAAATTAATGTAGGCCTGCAAATTTCCATCGGCTGGATTAACTGAGCCGCACCACGCAAGTCTTAGCCCTCATAGTATGTTCACATTTTAATGAGCTTTTTATGCTTGATGAGGTCAAAATGGACACAAAAGTATTGTAATAGAAATATTTTGAGACTTTCTGTGTCATCTTTTGTGTGTCTCCCAATTGACTGGCCTTTTATCCCCAAATATAAAAACTCTGTTAAGAAACATCTCAATTTAGAGCCTGAGGTAAGTGAAGGTTTGTGAAGTTTAAAACCTATATGGGAAAGTGCCATGAGAATTACCCACGAAAAATCTGAGATAAAAAATTAAAAAAGGTTGTATATTTTCTACAGCTACCCCAAAAATGACCCCACATAACACCTTTGTATACATTGTTGGTACAGGACTTTTAATTAATTATTAAAAAATGATATAGTATCAAGACGAAAAAAAGAAGTTTAACTGGTTTTTAAGAAACGTCAAACATTGAATCAGGTCAATTTGACCCGGAGCATAATATGAGGGTTAAGTGTGCATGCGCAGTAACATTTAAATAGTAATTTTATTTCAGAGAGAAAAACCTTTTATACAAGAGGAGTATCTGATTGTACCTTGCTTTGCCATTCCAGGGATGTCTTCAAATGTCAGCGTTCTTAAAGAGGGCCTCCAGAATGCATAGGACTCCACCAGAGCTTCCAGTCCCATTCTAAAATAAAAAAAATAAAAAAAACTCACTGGACTTTTTTTTTTTTTTTTGGAGCTTGGCCGTAGCTAAAAAAAAAAAAAAAAACTAAATTAATATTACGGGTAAAGATCTTTTCAGAAGTTATGGGGGAAAAAAAAAAGACAAAAAAAATACCTTGGCCCATTTTATGATGTCATACCACAGATATTAACAATGACCAATGTTACATAAGCTAAATTTGTCATGTAATTTTTCTTGTACTACGCTATAAGGTGACAGTGGGGACACAGAGAGCATGTGTGTGTGTGTGTGTGGGGAAGTACGGGGGTATTAGTATTCCAATTATTTATGCACAGTAAATTCACAGCAAAATGTCCAATGTTAATTCAACTCTAACAGTATTGATTCAACTCTAGCAGTGTACATATGAGCCTACTCTGGCCATATCAGGCTCATATGTACACTGTTAGTGTTGAATTAACACTGGACATTTTACTGTGTTTTTAAAAAAAATGGGGCCTAAGATTATGAGCTGGCATCCTATTGGCTACTACCAAAGAAACAAATTCTCAAGCTTTTCCCGTTTTTGGAGATATTCAATGTATTCAATGACCAACTGACCAGCACCCAGAACCAGCCAAATCAAGAGCAAGTGTGCATGGCAGCTGTACCCAGAATGGCAGGAAAGGTCGGGGCAGTGAAAAACATAAAATTTGGGCTCGATTTGTGACTGCCAACATTCTGTTCTGATATAATTGCTTTCACACTGCTTTTACAGGGGGATCATAGCCATTTTGCAGGAAGCCACGGTAAAATATTTATTAGGTGGGCTTGAGCGAGGGGAAGAAAACTCCTTCTTTTTGTGCAGTAATGGGAGCTTTTTTCACTTCTAGTTAGTATGGAGATAAAAGCTGCCTCCCGGAGGGGTGTAGCCAAGGCGCTAATTTATACAAGATGCCTTGAATGTTTCCTTCCATTTTATCGCCAAACCTGGTTTGTGCTATCAAGTCGTGCAGTTTATTTAGCAAACCGGTTAACTTTTCCTGTAATATTTAAGGGGGACATTTTTTTGTACCTTCCTGAGTAAAAATCTTTACAGGGTCAAACGTAAGGGGCTTTTTCTGGGGTACGAAACGCTATTCTATACACCCCATACATTCCCCCAAACACCAAGGATGGATTGTGCAAAACAAACCCTTAATGATTTCAGTCAAATTACCTCGGGGAGCAACAGTTTTAGGACAGTGATGATTTTTTACATCGGACGCTGGTTTTATTTCTCTTTTATATTTATTTTATCTTTGTTCGAGGGATTATGTTTGTGTACGCGGGCGACAAGATGACCTCGTTCAAACCCCATCAGGGACTGTTCCCTTCCTCAATAATAATAATTATTAGCCTTTATTTATACAGGGTAGTTTGACTGAGCTTGCACGCTCTTTTACAGCAATGCCCTGTTAACCCCCCCCCTAACTGGCATGTTTTGGAATTGCAATATGCCTTTTCATATTACAAATAGATTATTAAAGCAACTTTCCAGTTGGGATTGGGATTTAAGAGCAGAATAAATATTGCGTTTGTGAAGCACAAATGCACTTAGGGATAACAGCACTCTACCCTAGTAGTTTTGAGAATGTGACTTTTACATTCTCGAGAAAGACGAGAGCCAATACGTCTGGTGGCAGCCAGGGTAAAAGAAGGAAGCATCAAAAAAAAAGTATAAACCTGTGTGCAGTCCCTTTTGGCCAATTATTATTTAGAAATAAACGTGAAATAAATTAGTTATTCCCCATAAACAAAATCTGACATCCTTCAGTTTGGACATGTGCCATCTATTGTTCTGCTTCCTGATGAAAGAACGGGACGTGGTAACAGCCAGTTTGTCAGCAGGAGTAAACTTCATGGGACAATACACTTCTCTCCAATATTCTGTCTGACGATTATCTGTTTTAACATTATTTGTACTTACAACAGGCCACACATGAAAACAAAGGGTCTGTAATGTGGTAAGAGTCATTAATAAAGAAATATCCTGTCCATAGATGCATAAATATTTCAGCAAAACCATCAGACTTGCAGCAATAGTAAAACATATTTAGAATATCCTGCAGTGTGGTGCTCATCGACCAAACTAATCAAGATGAGGACATTCTTTAACCAATTTCACCGCGCTTAAAGATAAATGGGCTGTCCCTTGTGCTTACCTATTTCGTCCAGAGTCTCGAAATCCTTTCGCAAATGGATTTCTGTCAATTTTCAACCTTGTGATCTGCAAAGGAAACACATAGTAAAAATATGGAATCTTGTCAGTCCGTCCTGCTTCAAGAATGTTCAATACATGAAAGCCCATACATTTTCCCCAAATACATACAAGTATTTATAAATATAATATAATATAATATAATCATAATGCATAGAATAACCTAAAACATATTTTATTTCGCATGAACTCCAAAGTGACAAATTCCATCCAATTGCCAGACTACTTATCCTACTAAAGCAACATGCTTAAGATGCATGGGTTTTTTTTCATGGAAATATTTAAAAAATAACTTTGCAACAAAGCATAAAGACACTGAAAAAGGAAAAAGTTGCCATAACTTAGAATATTAATTAATTAGTTAATAAACAGGAATTTGGTTTTGAATAAAATATTAAATGGTGCACGGTTATTTTGCTCAGGCTTAGACTCAGTTTTAACTGTGATGGTTTTTAAGTTCAAATAATAAGATCAAAAATTAAATGCATTTACTGTACATTTGTGAGGTTATTTATACTAAACTTAACAAAAATGTTCTGTGGTGGGTTTTTATAAATTATTTATTTTTATTCCTTCTGGAAATAGCTTCTGTGAAGCCCTGTGATGTGATTGTGAGTGGTGCTATACAAAATAAAGACTGGTTAGATGAAAAGCGTTTCAGTGAAAGTATAGAGGGAAATAGAGCAGATGTTTAATGTCATTATTCACAGTTAATTCCAAAGAAAATTGAGGTTGCGCTATAAAACCCAAACGTTCCAGTTTACTCAGATGGTTTGAGGGAACCAATTGCCTTGAACCATTTGGATAGGGTAATTTAACCTGTCCAAATATTCACTGGTATTGAACTTTTAAGTTAAACTCTTTTTTAACAATTTAGTCGATTTTTAAAGTTGAGACAACGAAATGAAGTAAGTTTGGCTGTTTTACAGTAAGAATCATTTCCTCTGTCTGTCATTTACTACATGTTGCATTGTGGGATAAACAATTGTGCCTTCGCGTTGGGTAGACATCCCCACTGCGCAGCAACATATGCTTTTCTCAGAAACGCAACAAGACATTTCCACATGTCTGTGGAAATAGCCTAGTGATGGAAATAATTTGGGATTTAGTTTAAGAGCAACATTTGTCTCGTATCACTTATGATGCAAAATTATGGAGACAATTGATGTGCCATACGTCTGGTCCGATACAAACCATCTGTATATGGGCAGCATCATATTTGACTCAAATGTCTTAAATTAAGGTAGCCTAACCCTTGAAAAATATCGAATATATTGTGGAAAAGTGGTCAAAGTCGTTAGACAACACCGTTTTCGCTGAAACAATGCCATTAACGCAAAGCGGGACCAAACGTGCCCAAGGAAACCCACATAGACTACTGCAAATCACCTGATTAAACAGTCGTTCTGAATTCGATTTATATGTCATTTTAATTTAATAATAATGTCCGATAACATCTTCGATTCGTTTTTTAAAAAAATGTTACGCAAGAGCCCAAAATGTCTCGCTTTCCTTGAAAATGACCGTTAGGAAATACAGCGCTGTAACCATGGTAGCTCGTGAAGCCTATCAATGTGGCCACACACCCGTTTGCGGTCTGCTTGCTTTACAGGGGGCGTCACGTAAGCGCGTGAACTTGCATTTACTCTCAGTTATTATAAAATTACCTGTTGATTCTGGTATGCTGTTACGGTAGTAAAAACGGTTTCCGGAAACGAGAAGGTCTTCACTCCGTCTCCGACGGGAATGGCCTTCGCTGGAGAGAGATCCTCCCCACACTCCTTGCGGATGATATGCACCCTTGGCTGATACTTGTGCATTGAATGCAGGATTATCTGGAACAAGAATTGCACACTGTTTTTAATAGACGTGCACAAACGGCGATTGTTGTTGTTACCTCAATAAACCACATATGGTGCACCTTTTAACGTCCAAATGCCAACAGGCAACAGTTCAGTCTGCCTCAATATTTTATGTTTTCTATTTCTAAACCTATTTTATGTTTAAAAATATATTGTTCTGCCATAGCAATTTTTGCGATTAAATTTGTTTTCTTTTCCACACATGCCTCAGGGAGCCCCCTTTCACGGCGGGTCAGGGAATATTATAGTTTCTCCCTAGTTTTCTCAGTATCCTGCATACTTTTAAAAAATCTAAGCTGTCCTGGGCTTTGTGGCAATACAATCAGCCAAAAGACGTATAACAAATAGCCCACACTTTACATTGCCTGCTGTTAAACAATAAACACACACAATTACTATGACTCACACTAAAATGTTCAGTATTAAATCAAGTCTTACAGAGTACTTGGTCGCTATTGGACTCATATAGTTGAATTAACACTGGGCATTTTACTGTGTGTGAAAGTGTATTTAGTGTATTCAATTATCATATAGCCTACTCACATAAAATATATACATCCCATTTGCATCATTTGACAGAAGCTGTTATGCAGAGTGACTTACTAAAGTGTCTTGAACTTCAGTATGACACATATATCCAGTATTCATGAGCCTATAGTTGTGTTTTTATGAAAAATAAAAAATAATTGCACTTTAAAGGGCACATACATGTCCTTGGTCGTCCAGCTCGTTGTTGGTGAGTTTTAGTTTGTCGAAGCTGATCACTTGCCGCATCCAGGTCTCTCCAGAGGCCGGGGAGTCGGGATGGATGTACACTCTCGGAGGTACAGGCGAGTCCGCGTTTCCGGCTACCATCCACTTTGAACTGTGGTATACGTACCTTCGTCGAAAAAATAGTGAAGGTAATCTAAATATTGCAACGTGCGCGTTTTTGTACAAATGCCAGACTTGTCCATGTGTTACTTAATTTAGGCCATCCCTACAGGTAGCCTAAATTTCGTCACACTGAACGTCAAACATGTTTAATGTTAAACAAAAACTGCAACTTCCCAAATGACAAAGAATTGCCATTGCCTGTTTTGCTGACTTATAATCTGTCAAAATAAGACTCTATCTGTATAACTACTAGTGAATCCTAAAAAGAAAATTACGGTATGAAAAATAAATTAATCGCATGTTCTAATGTAGCCCATGTTTATTCTTAATTTACCTGTAACGCTTGTTGTCCACTGGGATGATGTCCATTGCGATGTAATACTGCTGATGCGGATCTAAACCAGAGATCTTCACGCGCATAGCGGGAAACATCCGCCTGCCACGGGGAAATAAGCAAAGCCTATGTTTTTAAACATCCGTATTCCCCCTAAAGCGAGTAAAGCGATATAGTGCTTTTGTGTGGCCTATTTTGTCAAACTTGTAATAGATCTACCACGTATTAATATCTATAGTAGTTTTACAAATACGACGATGTCCATTGTCTAAGGTTGGACGTGTTGTGCGTAGCGGTATAGCTGAACTTTTACCTGGGGGTTTCGTTTTTTTTTTATCATAAAAGGCTATCGCAAACCGAGAGTTCAAATGAAAGGGTGCCTTAATTTCATGTGCGAATTTAATAGATAGAAAGTAGAAAATAGGTAAATTAGGTTATGGTCAAAATATACGGAGCACAAGTAGGCCACTTGTGCAAAAAATATATATACAAAATACATCAATTTCACATATTCATTTTAATAAACTACATCCACCACATTGTTTCGATTGAATATTTTTATTAGATTTAACTGAGAAATATAGGCTAATGGAAAATGTAGGCTAATCTCCATCCTGCATAACGGCGTTTTGGATAAATAAAAGGAATAACCAATAGCCATAAATAAAATAGAAACGGACCAAAAATGTAGGGGTGCTAAAACAAATCAACGAAAAAGAAATATGCATAATCTGAAGAGCGAATTTATTCATACCTTCCAGCTTTTGTAATAATCATCTCTGTTCCAATCTCGTGAAATCGTTTCCATAAATCTGATCCCTGTAGGTCCACGCGCATCTCTTCTGCAGGCCCCGGCCCAGTCTGCGCCGCGAGGACAGGAGCAGAGCTCTGTGAGCGCGCGGAAGGCCGAGGGCTGTCCGACAACACGTCCTCACAGTCTGCTGCAGAGTGTAAGGTAGACAGCGGCTTAATTTATTATTATTATTATTATTATTATTATTATTATTATTAGTATGTTAGTAATAGACAAGAATTTCCATCTCTTTATCCTCGAAAGCCAAAGTTTGTCTAAGTTAGGCTACCTCCACGGTGATAAAAAAAAAAGGATTAAGGAACATTTTGGCATGTTCACGCTGTACATTAGACTATAAGAACTACAGGCTACTATTAAACTTGTATGTCTTTGTGTCCACGTCAAGTCAGATAGACCCGTGTTTTATAGGTTAATTTATCATTGGGTATTTCTGAAAAGCCATGGGGCGGAGGTCGAAGGGCAAACGGACTCAAATAACTCCATGACAGATTACACTTTGAAAAATAAGCACAGCAGTACTGGTGAGTTTAGTCCTCCTGGGTTTCCAGTCAACCCTTTGTCATAGTGAATAAAAAAGAGACATATATCGATGTATGTTTTACTCTCGGCAAAAAAATCTAAGCCTCCTGTAGACTGTTTTTTGTTTGTTTTTAAACCCACAGGTGCCTGTAGTCGAGTGTTTTATGTAGCATACCTGAAGAATATAAATAAACCCGTACTGTAGCTAATGATGTATTTTGCATTTCAGTCTTATCATAATCGTAGCTAAGTAACTTCTTCAGCGATTTTATTCGTCATGGTATCATTTGAGACGTATTAGTCCAGTAACTAAATGTATCGACTTACAGCACCGATGTAATGTACCATATTTAGATATCATTGCATTTGCACTGTGGGACTATTGCCAGTTGAACTGAAGGTAGTAGACCTATGGTAGCTCATGTAGCCTACTGACATAATATCCGACACGCTTTTTTTACAATTTGGTTTGACTACGGTAATTGATCAGGCACATCAATAATACTGACAAAAAATGACAACCTTACAAACTAAAATAAAATGCAAATAGACTATTGTTGTAAAAGCCAATCGTCCTGTAGGCCTATTATTATTAGTAGTAATATAAGAAGTAGTCGTAAGATTAATCGTCAATAAGTAGTTAGCTGCATAAAGGTGTATGAAATAAACTTTAAACATGCCCTATATCACGCTGTGCCGTAGCCTACTTACGGGATCCATCACTTGCACAGTCTATCTCGCAAGTTCGTTTGCTGGTACACGTCCTGTCCGCTTTGTGCCGCGGACTCTCTTGATTCGATAATTCAGTCAACCCCTCGAGGCAGTTTTCATCATCTTCTTCCAGCTTTCTTTTCTTTTCCGCTCCAATAAGGGCTTCCACTGAGAACGCGTGAGCTTTCAAACTCATCGTACACGGCGATCGCCTTTTCTCTGCCATACCACGATCCAGAAAGCGCAAGGACTCGTCACGTCGAGAGGAACAAGTTCACTTAAAGTGCATCCGCTGAAGTGGCTTGTTCTTCAAAACTCTTGCGTAGAGATCTAACTTTGCGCGCTACTGGTCGCTGAAAACTGACATTGGATTGCAGGCGCTATAAATGGCCAAAAAAAGAAGAGTCCAACTATTTTAAATTGTTGCCTGGATCTGTCGGCACTTGCAGACGGAAAGGCAGTGGATGGGATTTGTTAAAGTGTCAATAACCAGGAACGGAGAGGGAGGCAGAGACATGTCAATCACCGTTCGGTCCAGCCAATGGGAAGACTCAGTTTCTCCTCCTCGCGGTGACCGCTCTGCCTTATATGGTAAAGTGGGCTTGGTGAATGAATCATCAGTGCTGAGCTCCTGTCATTCTAAAACATTGCGATCATTTTCACACCGTGGTTTCAAATGCTTTGCATATTTACCCATTACCCCTCCGATAGTCTACACCAGTGGCAAATTGTACGTTGAAATATATCAGCATGTAATTAAAAATACATAAATATCACAAAAAATGTAAATGGATTTATTCAGCAACATGGGAAATCAATAGTGCTTTCTACGACCTATTCCACTAAATGCACGATTACGCTTTCCAGCTATCCTGTGTTATGTATAAAAATGAACGGAATTGAATGGACATGGATCTATTTTCACATTGTATGTGAAGACAGCTTTTTATTATTGAACAGTGACACGTTAACAAACGTCTTAATTTGGACATTTAATAGTAAGACTGCAGAGAAATTTCTTATTATTTGATGGAATAAATGATTGAATTTGTATTTGGATGAGATGTAATATATTACGTTTCTAGATAGGCTACATTTAAACATTTCCTTTGCCATTTAAAAGGTGTAAACGATCCGATGGCCATTTCCAATAGGCCTATAAATTACACCCTACAGTATGCGCGCTCAGACGTATGCACCCCTAAAAATAAACATGAAGGCAACGAATCTTGACTGTCAGTTTTTATTCCTTCGATTGCCGTATTCAGTCGAAGTAAAACCAAAACAGGATCATTTATTTTTTGAATGAACACAAAATACACACATATAGGCTAGGCCTATGTTGTGATGTAAGTCGGTGTGTTATATTATATATTGGGATTTATTTTGTTTACCCCGAACAGTGACATCGAGTATAGGCTATAACTGCCGTCTTAATAATACAGCCATATCTACTGTAATGTGAAAGACAAATGAAAACAGTTTCTTGCATGGAAATAATGCGTCTATCACTGATGAGAATTGTCAAAATTCGGTATCAAAAAATAAAGTATCAAAATGATTATTGTAACCAAAATATAGCCGTTGAGTGGAAGTAGGCTATCTTACCAGAATGAATAAGCATACGCACCTCTGTATTTGCTGAATCTTTAGAATGTTGTTGTTAACCGGAAGTATACGTATATGTTTGCAAAGGATTTAAATTTTTTTTAAATTGTAAACATGAATGTTTTTGTGAAATGTTTGTATTATACTTGATAAATTATTTGGATTTTCAAAAAGATTTGATGTTATACGAGACGTTTTTATGAGCCTGTACTTTTTAGGTGAATCAAAATGTGATATTATTAGCCCTAATTTCTTTACTCTTGGGGAAGTTTCGTTTGTATTTAGGACAATAGTGAAATAACGTGCATTCCCGGGGATAGGCAGGCCAACACTCATAAAACGCTTTGTGTACTAGCCTATTAGTAGTACTTATATATGGATATGTGCATGCGCGTGATCATTTTAGTTTTAAATATAGGTGATTTGCTTACTGTTCTAACTTTAAACCGAGGTAATTACATTTTGCCATGAGAATTTCAATAAAAAAACTTTTTCATAATAGATTAATCAAATCAATCTAATTAAAATCAAATATCATTCTATCAACGACATATAATTATATCTAATGAATTTTAACGAAAATTTTATTAATCATTATCACAATGTTCATAATTATTTTCCACATCCACCACTATAAGTAATAATAATTGTCGAACCGATATAGGATTATGTAACCACTAGAACAAAAAACATAGTATAGTACATAAACAGATGGAATATATCCAAATGCACCAATTTCTGCTCATTTTACATTTTGCCAACTTCTGTAAATCTGTGTTTCAGCATGAAACTCAATTAAACTCTTAATTGTTAAGGTGATACTTGTCCTAATTAGTGTCAGTTTTGTGTAGAGGGGCCACTAAATGCATTATTTCCGCCCTTGCTCTTCAGACTTGGAATGTGATGCAAACCTGCTGTTGCACGGTGACAGTAAAATAATCTGTTATGAACGTGTGCTACTATAATATCCAATTTGCCTCAAAATGCTTCAGAGTTTTCTTTCCCTATTTTGTTTTTGTTTGTGTGTTGAATATTTAAAAATTCGAGTACCTTTATCAGACTTAATTAATCCGTGAAAATATGTTCAGGTCAATACTCCATAAATAGCCTACTGGTAAAAAATATTTAATCAATGCATCTCCGTGACATCCCAAACTGCCCGCAGTCTGTGCGAACGGATATCGCGCGCTTCGGTGGTGTTCGTTTATCTGTTTCTGCAGTGGGTGAGAGAGTGGCGGTTCTGGAAAAGGGTCACTATGCCACCTGCCGTTGGCAAAGGTTCTGATTTCTCTGGGTTGTTCAGAAGACTGGACGTTCAGTAGGGGACACGTGCCTCCCGCGCCCTGTCTTGCAGTGAACCCATTTTAAAGTTTTTTTCCCCCCTTTTGGTAGGGGGGAGGGGGACTTTACAGGCCCACCTGGAACAACTATAACGGTCTTATATGCTTTGTGATATAATATTCTCTCTTATTCTCTTTTGCTACAGTATATGCGCGTATTATTAAACATTCCTATACATTTCAGATTAAGCACCGACTATAGATACTTTTTAGTTTATAAGTAAACAGTAAGTAAATAAACAGAATAGATGCGTGATGTTGTACAGTATTGCATAGCCCACGCAGCCGTTTAATTGCACAACTTTAATTCACACATGCGTTGTTAATGTTATTTATCATAGAATATTGTATTAAATATAATAAAGTTGTAGCTTTGTTAGCTGGCTAGCGCTCCCGCTTTAATATTTCAACAGAACTTGAAAAGGTGGGTGAGTTCATTTTCCGGGCTGTATAGGTATTACCGTCCAGATGAAACGTTTTAAGTCCAGACTGTAAAAATAAGTAGGCCTACGCCCAATATGTTTCTGTAAATGTCAACATTTTATTATAACTGGTTCGTTAATTAAGCAAATACATAAGAACAGTTTGTGTTATTGTATAGTAGTCTACATTAGCGTATATGTCGAAGGATTTCCAGGTGGTTTTACCATCAGTTATGGTTCACATTTGTCCATTTGTATTTGCACTGTAAGCTGTCGTGCATTTGTCTTACGCGTCACTTTCAGGAAATTCAGTAATACTGATATTGATCAAAAGCGATTTCAGTCTGTGTTCATTTTTTGTAAGCCTCTTTCATGAAGTCCGAATAACTGCACGAGCGTCCGATGTCCTTACAATAAATAACATCAGATGTTCCTTGGAATAAGGCGACAAAATTGCCAAAGCAATGCCAATACATTCCGACGTGTCTTTGAAGGAAATTTATAGATTGTATTGTTTCTACTCAATCAAAAGAAGAGCAGCATTAATAGATCTATAAAAATGAGATCATATTCACTCAAATAGACCACAAAACATTTGCGATTAATCTTCAGTTCCAGACAATTCCCGAGATATAGTTCAAAGGATCGATTAAATTAACCGAAAATGGGTTTAATTTGTATGAAAATGTAGGCCAAAGTTTACTGAAAGTTAACGATTATTGCGCTAGGAAATCAAAGCACACCTTGATCGCACATTAGCAATAGTGCTTATATTGCACTTAAATGAACGTCAAGGAAATGTAGGCCTAATGCAGTATTTTAGAAAAGGGGAACACTGAAAATCTGAAAGCGCCTGACTTTCCTCGCTGACCTTTGCGTTGTTGTGCATTAACTTTGAAAAACTCATTTAACATTAATTATACAGATTCTGCGTCTGGGTAACATATTGTTAACAGTTATTTTGTAAGTGCTAATGGCAAGATGGAAAGCCTCCAATGATTTTATTGAGGAAGTGGCAGCGCAAGGAACTAGAATGTATAAGGAGTAAACGGGTCTCAAAATAATTCACTTTGAACGTGCTATGAAATTCAAACCAGTCAAAAAACCATAGTTCCACTCCCTGACCACCTTATTGCCAGCACCAAGAGAATATTTAATGTTGGTATTCTTCAAAAGGTTTGGGGGATTATACCATTACTGTTTGACTCGTGGGAATAGAGTGCGAAAAGCCAGCGGTATGGTACAACTCGCTGGCAGTAAAATCCTCCACAATCCTGAAAACCTCCGTCATGACATTGAAGGTATAGGCTAGGCCTGTAGGTATAGATACTATATTCGTGTGAAATCGACCAGGGCTTAGTCTAATTAACGAAATAATCATCCATTTGAATCGTATTTATGCATGTTCACAGTGCAAGCACGTGTTTAAAGGCTGCAGCTTGAACATGACAGGTGAGACGAGCCTGCAGGCGCGAAACTATTTGCATCTGCGCGCACAATCACACAAGCGCGCGCACACATACACACGCACACCAAATAGATAATTAGAATACATCGATTTTATTCGCCAGTTTAATTTAATGTGCGAATAAAACATTTTAAAACTAAAGTTTGTTCAAGATCCGGATCGACATTGTTTGAGTTCAATCACCCTCCAGCAGTCTTTAAAGCCATATTATTTTGAGGTCAGTACATTTGCTTGTACCCATGGACCGTGCATTCTAAGGAGTATGGTGATTATTATTATTATTATTATTATTATTATTATTATTATTATTATTATTATTATTATTATTATTATTATTATTATCTCAACTGTCTATATAAATCCAAACTATAGGTCAGCATAGCGACATACTATAGAAGGGCTATGGAATTTTGGTATGAAATTAACTAATGTTCTGATTTTACAGTGCCAACTTCTACAACTTAATGTATTCTGGGAGTAAGTTACGATATACAATGATTTGCAGAACGCACATCATTATTATGGCGCAATCTCTTCTGATGTAATATGGGACTTGTTTCGGATTGGCTGCAATAAATACTAAAAAAAAGTTAGTATACAACTGAATGCAATGTTGGCACACAAAATATCGACTGCAAGCGTGAGGAAGACAGCAACGCACTTAAAATAATGCCCCCGTTAGATAAACCGTTGACCTCTTGCTAAAACTGTATTGGTCAGGGGAAAGTTCTCAAGTGCAAAACTGAAGACTTGATGAGAGGTGGTCTAATCAACCCTTTTCTAGTCAGTCAACAATTGACTTTCAGACTCCGAGCGTTTCTCTCGTGAAACTATTGAAGAAGACTAATTAAAGATAAGCTCGTCTTGATAATCGTGAAAGTACTTTATAAGAAATCCAGAATTATGGAGTGATTGAGGAACAAAAATAATTCGTTCCCTCCATTTGTCTGGAACGGTTCCATTCTTCACCCGCTTAAGGAAGCAATAAATAGAGCACAAAAATTTAATAAAACACAATCCTTTTGTTTAATTTAAAAAGCAAAACCGAGACAAGGCCTCGCGCTCAGTGTTTACGTTGAGTAACAACTGGCACAAGATTGACTTTGGTGACGTTTCATCTTTTAAGAAACTGCCACAATTTAGTTTCACCTACTCTCCACTTTGTTGAAGAAAATTTATTATTATTATAATTATTATGACTGTTTGAATATTTGTATGCTTCTGTAGCAAGAGGTCTGAAAACGTGCACCAGATAATACTCTTTTAATGAAGTATTTTTCATTAATACTTTTATAATAATAATAGGCTCCTTCAAACTTGAACAGCAAAAAAATTATAATAATAATTAACTCCAAGTAGACGGTCAAGCTCATTCCCAGCACAGGAAATTAATATGCATGAAAACTCTTTAAATTATTACATTTCACTTTTGATATGATTTATTAAAATCATAAAAATAGTTTTAGCATCCCGGAGAGGTTAAACACAGATACATGATAAAGAGAATACCAAACCCGGTACCAAACCATCACCCCCTTTTTACAGATACATGATGTTTCCATTGAATCCTCATTTAAAATGGTCCATTGCCTCAATCTATTGTTTTTATAACTTATATAATTACACATCAAGAAGGATTTTAACTTGAAAATAGTAATCAGTGTTCTAATCAGTGTTCCTCTGCTGTTCAAATTTCCATGGTGTTGAAATATGGTTTTTAATATTTTCCTTTGGCAGATACTTAAAATAGATTTATAATCCTTTCCCCCACTTTCCATCTCCCTCACTCACACTCAAAGACTCAATGGAGATGACACAATAGATCTTGTAGTCATTTTTAGTATTTCTGAGATTTATACATTTTAAGACATACTCCGTAATATTACTGCCAATACAATCTTATTCAACATGTGCAGCACACTACACGCCATTGTTACTGGGGCGAGGTTGCGTGGAGTTCCTGGCTTCGCTGAAGACACAACCCGTGGAAGATTGTATTCGTTTTACAGCCGTACAATCCTGAGGACATTTAATTTCCTGTTTCACCAGTATTATATTGTCAAAGCGTTTTGTAGTGGGAATGATGTGGATGCATGTTGAGAGGCTGCTTATGTGGCTTAATGGAAGGAGACTAATATAACCACAGTTTTGTACTGTTTTGAATTTTGATGTCTTAAAGTTTTCATGTTTTCGTGTGTGGGATTAATTCTTTCACAGTGTGTGCGCGTTTGTCTTTGTGCATATGTATTTATTTCTATATACAGATGTTTGTATGTATGTATGAGTGTGTGTGTGTGTGTGTGTCTGTCTGTCTGTGCATATGTGTTTATATGCATCTGTGCATATGGGTACTTTTGTACTGTATATATAATGCACAGCATTAATTGTACAAACTTCAAAATCAATTATGGAAATGTGGTTATGTTGAAAACCAGCCTACCCAAGATAACCGACGATAATGTGTCTCTGTAAATGTAGTTCAGTTTAAACTGTCCACATCAGATGAGAATGTGCCACAAATGCCAGATTGGGCGTTAATGTTCCTTTTTGGGATGGATAATTAAAGAAGGTTGGAAGGTGATCCTTTTACAAGGATCTGGCAACCCTGCTACATTTCCTACTAAGGAATGGTGGGTAATCTGACCATACGTCGAGACTGCTACCAAAAAATATGGCCACAATCAGCTTATAGGTATTCAGAGAGGATTACTAATTTGTACTCAACTAAGATTTACCGGGGAAGAAACATAACCTTCATGTCTATGAAACATGTTTTCGTTTCCCTGCACCAGGATCTGAATAAGAGGAGCAGGTTTTCAGCACTACAGCGGCAATATCCTGACTTATGTCATTGCTCACCTCCTCCCTTACCTTTCACAGGTAGTCCCATTGGTCCCTCGGTTTCTCAATTTAACGGCTAGCCAGGCTAAAGCTAGCTAATTACATTCTGCAGCGCACTACCGTGGTTTTCCTAGCTGAGGAAAATTTATCCAAAATGGTCTGGCATAGACATAGGTAGTACTAATATTATTGTAAAGTTAAAATAACATGTGGGGGGGTGGTTTGGAAAATATTTGACAAGTAGAAATACCGTGCCATTATCCTATCAGTTATAGTCTAACCAAATGCGTATTTAGCATTTTCTCAGTATAAGCTCATGTCAAACTCATTGGCTACCTTTTTGGCAGTTGGTTAACACGGAGTGTACAGTTGCTCTCTTTTCCCTGATGTTTTCACTGGGAAATACTTGAAAGCACTACCAGCTCGGTAGGTGTGTGGCTTTCAAATATCTTTACTGGTACCACACTGGAGATATTCAGACACAAGCCTAACAGCTCACCAAACCAGACTGGTCAAGGAGCATCGTCGTGAACATTTTAAGGTGCCATGCAGGAAACCAAAAGTAGCACACCTAACCACAGGTTTGTGCAGAGAGATGGGGGGGGGGGGGGGGGGGCTCTGGGAACCCAGGAACCTGCCCTTTTTGCCCCAATTGCCCGATGTGCCTCTTTGATTTGCTAAAAAAAAAATTTGTATTATTATTGTTGCTGTCATTAATTGTTGTGCCTATATTTAATATTTAATCAAGAAATGGGGTAAGTGATGAAGAAAGGGAATAAAGTTGCCAAATAGTTTTTCTAGGTTGGTGTGGCCTTTGCCTCACTTTGAGCACCTGTCCCTCAAAAGGTCTCTTCTGCACGGCCCTGTTGAACACCACACACTGCAGTAATAGAGTAATAGACACTGTAATGAAATAAAGAGTCTAACAATGCCAGCACATAGCTAGATTACAGCTGGTATGGAGAATTTAGGTGCGTGTATGTAGGCATTTTCAGTTTGTTGCAGCACTCCAAATGACCTAAATTTAACTGTTGTTATTTCCTTTTGCTAACTCTGTCATTGTAAGTCAGCCTAGATAAGAGCATCTGCCAAATGGCAGTAATGTCATATAATGCTATTTACAAACATCAAAGCAGCTGTGTTTTTTTCTCTGTTCGTTCAAACGTGGGAACACGTGTTTATGTTTAACTATTTCACGTCCAGAGAAGGAAACGTGAAAACATAAGCTATGCTATAAGCTATAAAAAAATAATAATAATAAAATACAAATTCAACAGATGACTGGCCTGCTGGAATTAACACTCTCTGGCGTTGATCACCTGTGAGCTCAGGGGGGCACCAGTGCCTCAGTGCTGTCAATCAGATTCCGGTACTGCTGCCGTTTGCAATCAGACCTCCTGCAGGTACCGATAGCCTAGCGCAGTGAGCTGGTCGTCAGCGGGAGGGGTTTGCGTTTCAGTCCCGTACTGACCGCCGCCATTGCTTTGCTTTCCCCTGGAGAGACACATTTTACCAGGTATGATTCAGTGTCAAACATTCAGCTGGATTCATATCGGTCATATGTTGGTAATTTTTGTCTCACCCGCTACTGAGAGGGGTTGTATAAGATCCATAAACTCTACACAGGTTCTCATATTCACAGGCAGTGATTGAAAAAAAGCATAGATGCTGGGATATTATTAGAGGCAATATTTTTGGTTCTGATTGTTTGAGACCGGATTAACCTTGCACGCTTATATTATGTTGACGAAATATACTGATAAATTGCAAATTAAAAGGAAATATGTCTTTATTCTAATGTTTTTTAGCACTGTCTGAAGATCATTTTGAGCACTTGCATGTAAGCAGATTTCACAGACTGAAAACACTGAGCACAGATATTAATTTGTTTTCATTTATGTGCAGAAATATCAGACTGAAATGTAGGGCCTTTTTAATGTCTTTGTTGAGTTTTCATTTCACAAGTAAATCCCCCCCAGGGAAAGCCACTGTTGGCCATAACTAGTCCTGTATTTATATATTAGCCTTGTGAGGGCCATTCACTTGGTTTTGCTACCTTGTTTAAACTTTTGGCCTACTTTTTTTTTTCCTGGAGTGATTTTCTAAATTTACTGCCTTGATTTACTGTGTGGTCATCAGCAACAACTATGAATAAAAAAGCAATAACTGAAATTACAGATGTTGTAGGCCTGTCTATTTATCACACCTTTTATCTTTTTACATTTTAAGGTAAAGGCATCTACATTTTTTTTTAGATTAGCCGTTTGCACGTGTAGGCGACATTTGTAAAATAGTGCTGCTTGAGTACAACTTAACATCTGCGGAACACAGCCCAATAAATGTTTCATGCCAACACCACCACGCGAGTCTTCTAAAGGAGAATAACAGTAATCTCCTCAAGCTCTAAATCCTTCTGCAGATGTCGAGTTCTCCTACACTTTTTCTAGTCTTTCACCTGGAATCGTTTCCGTTTTTAATCAAAGACAAAACCCTGAAAACCGATGTGGCGTTGGTGAGAATCACGATTGGACGTCCCGACTTCCTCTGAACGCCGCGCGGCGAAGCCGGCCGATCTCAAGCTACTATTTAGAACTTATTTAAAGAATGTGTATTTTATTACCAGCACCAATTACTATTTTAAACATTTTAGAGCGTATAATTGGCTATAATGATACACCGCAGACCTCTGTGGGACTCGACTCTTATTAAGCCGGAGGACTATAAAACCGACGCAGGTTTAG
>CM056376.1:142915079-142942579 GCA_029718625.1 Synaphobranchus kaupii | reverse complement strand
CAGATTAGACAAAAAAGAGGCCTGTCATCAGATGGCCAGTGGCACAACCCAACGAGCTTTTAACGTGAGCTATAACAGCACGCCGTTATGAAACACTTACGGATTTAAAGCGTGTCGAGCTAGTCTCCGTTTGCCCTAGCCAAATTCCAAAAAGGTCCAAATTAGAAATGTCAAGGTGATTCGGCGAAATAATTGGGGTTGTAAAGTGAGCTTCCCGCAAAATGCAGTCATCTGTTTTATTTGTATTGCTCTAGCGATTAACTTTATCAATGTGGACATAAAGCCACAAATGTATTATCTTGGCATGTGTGTAATATGTGGGCATTCCGTGCAGTCAGATCAGCTAGACTGATTAATGTACTGTGATACATTATAATTTTGGTTGCCTTCAGCAAGCGAGTTGGCCATATTCAATTTAAGCACAATGGCCTTTGCCCTTGAAGTTGAGTTCAGACTTGCAGCAAGTAGGCCTGTTGCATATTTTTCCAACCTTCCACAACATTTACAAAAAAAATAAAAAATTCATGGAGAACTCATTCTGTTGAGTGGAGGAAAAGAATTTCGAGGGGGAAACAATGCTGCAGTACTTTGTGAAAATCTATACTCACGTTTGAGGACAGACCCGGCTGTGGTTAGACTGAGCCTGCGCCTCTGTCATCGTGCATTGCATCTGGAAAACAAACAGCACCACAAGTGGTCAGAACTTGCGCTTAACGAAACAACACTACCCATTCATACCACACCTCCCCCGCCCCTTCTCGCCCCCCCCCCCCCCACAAAAAAAAACCCAGCGCAGCGCGCAGTCGCCCCGAAAATCTGTTTGTTCTAAGCTCAGTGAGAGGAAACCCGAGTGATCTTCATACATCTGTCGAGTCCGTGGGGAAAGTCTGATTAATAAAAGATGAAGTTTAAGGAAGGAAAAGCTTGTGTTGTTTTTTTTTTGTTTTTCTTTTCCGCTAAAAGAATGATAAAGAAAATAGAAAATATAGCTCTTGAAGGAAGTCCAGAAAAGGTGGCTCCTCGCTCGCAGCTGTCCCCACAACCGTTACTGCGCGATCTACATTTCCTCAATGAACGTAACTTTTCAGCCTTTAGAAAACACGAGGGAAGAACTTGTGTAGAAAAAGGGGATGTTGAACTATTTTTCTGCGTGTGATATTTGATATCTGGCGCTAAAGCGGCCGGCTGAACCCCTCTGGTCAGAGGGTTCCTAACTTAGCCGCTCTCTCCCTGTTTGTGTTTCTCCCCTGCCCTTCAACCCAGAGTCTTCCCCTTCCTGCTGATCGGAATCAACCGCCGCAAAACCACCGGCATATTTAAACAATTTAAACAGCGAAAACTGCCATCCCATTTATATGCAGGCCTGATCTCGATCTCTCTCTCTCTCTCTCTCTCTCTCCCTCTCTCACACACACCATCTCTCTCAGCTTGAGGACTTAGCACTTGTGAGTTATCTGGGACGAATTTTCCAAAATGTGCCGGACTGCACGTTGTCATGACGACGCGTCGTCATGTTGTCGGCCGCGGTTTACAATCGCCTCTCGGATGCGACTGGTTGGCCGGAGGCGCCTCCTGGTTCTGTCATAGCGACATGATTTACCCCAGTCCCACGTTTGTCAATTCGCAAACAACAGCTGTGGTCTTGGGGGGGGGGGGGGGGCTGACTAAATGTGTGGAGGGAGTGGGGCTTTGGGGAAAAAATTTAAAGCTTTTTTTTTTTTTTTGTTCAGTGTAGACCTAATTAACAAAAAGGGCAAAAGAAATGCTAAAATTCATTACAATATTTATTACAAGGATAAAGGGAATTACGATTTCCCTGAACATATTCCAGAAACTTCCACGAGGACATAAATAAATCACAAGCAAATCTGTCGTCCAAACGTACCGTTTGCCGCACAGAGCCTGAAAAACTCCTCCGTGACGAACCAAAGCGAATTGTTTCACTTTAATGACCATGGGAACAAAAAACAGTGCAAACGCAGCGTAGTCATTAGTCAGCGAGACTTATCAAAATTCCTGCGCAGTGACAGTAACAAGCTGGAACGCGATAGGGCGGCGAGCCCATGCCGTGTGAACCACATATCGGCGTAACCCCCGTTCCCGCGGCCTGGCGCGGTGTCCGCCGCAGAGCGCGTCGCCGAGTGACTCACAGGTCGGGCTTTACGTGCGAGCCCGCTGTCGCCGATCCAGGGAGCAGGTGCCACAATTAATCCCCTCGCCCCGCGTCTCGGCGTGCCCGGAGTCGTTAATATCGTTGTCATCTCCAGCCAACAGAACATTTCAATTTACATCAATGGCCGACCATCTTGAACGGTTTTGCGTCACGCTGAATGTTTACAAGGGCAATTCCTTTGGACCCCAGCTGCACGGAGAGTCCGTTTGTTTGCTGTAACGCTCTCTGTTATTTATTTGGTTGTTTGTCGGCTATCGCCTCGAGGAGAGGAGAGGCCCGATAGGGATTAAATGGGTGAAGTGTCGAACACGGAAAAAGCATTTTACAAATTAAAGATAGATGGTCGTCGCTGATATTATCACCGCTTGCTAAAGAGCCTGCGTTTTGTTTTCAGAGACACTGTCCTGGCCCTACAGCTCCGGGAAACCACACACAGTAAAACCTGAGCCTTAAATCGGCTCTAACAGTGTCCCCAATAGGGATAAAATATACTCTATTAGAGTTAAACATACTCTATCGGAGTTGATATTAGACTTAACATTTTGCTGTGTAGGCATGGCTAGGCCATCAGTTTGTTAATAATGTCCCTGTAATTACTCAACGTGATGTAATGATTCATTAAACCTGAACGCAGCATCATTCCTTCTACGTCAAGTGGAAGAGTGGAGTGTATCCACACGTACCAGAGAGGGGCTGGTATGGGTGCAGGCTTTTGTTCCATTCCAGCACTACGACAACTTAATAAGCTAATCAAATTAGAGTTGGGCTAACCTGCACCCACACTGGCACCTGTATTAGACTGGATGCCCCTGGGGTAGGTTCAGTGCACATTTAACATCCCCGCCATTGCAGCTGCTAACATGGAATCAAACCTGCAACCTCAACCACAACAGGTCAACCAATCTTACCCTCCTGTCTCCCCATTTACACTTTATACCTGTCTGTTCGCACAGCAATAACATATGTAATAACTATTCAACTGCACTGGTCATTTAAACTGTATTTACTTGTATAGAAGTAAGGGATTGAGTTTGAGTTAAATAAAGGAGGGGGGGTGTAGTCCTGATGGATTTGGTGCTGGGGTTTGGCTTAAGCATGAGATTGCTTAACCACACAAAAATGCTCAATCACAAATTTCTCTTGCACATTTGTAAATGTTTAACTATGTGTAATAATGCGGTTATTACACGATACTCATTATGTAATTACCGTTTAGTATGACCACTTTACATAAAAGCAGGACTGATGACACAGTTAAGAATCTGGAAGTTAAATATCGAAGTTGCACCTCATTAGAAATGCAAAGGGGACAGAATGTAACAGGTTCCATAAACATATTTTTATTCCACATTTGAATTACCACAGAAATGCATTAGCTACCTCAAAGTATCATGTATTCAACGGCATCTGTTTATGATTTATGGCCCGCGCCTCTCAAGCTATTCATATTTATGTCAACAAATTGATCACAAGGGCTTAGAAAATTAAACCACTGTAACGGTTGGCATGTTGCGTGTCAAAACTAACTGACCGCACAAACTTAAAGCACGGGCCATGATTTTTCCATTTCTCTTTGTGAGAACATTCCAACTGTTTTGCAGTTGCATACCTTTCTTAAATTGTGATCATAACAATGATAATATTGAACCACATCATTGCAAGTTCTGGAAATATTATGACATTGCAGTATTGTTAATAGATTGCATTTTTATGACGCATGTATAATTTTCATGTAGCAAACACGTCATATCATCTCACACCTATTCATCTCCTGCTCAAGTTTCATCAGAAATCACTTGTGAAAGAAAGCCCAGTAATTAATTTTTGTATTAGTTTATAAGTAGGCCTATTGGTATGCAATTTACCTAATCTGTTAATTAATTAAACTGGAATTTGGGGCTACTTATAGTCACAGTTTGGAAATGGATATATAATCAGCAGTTTGAAAATTAATTTTACCCTTTTTTTTTTTTTTTTTAAATCACTGTAAATACTGTCTGCTTGCTCTAACTTTGTACCTGCCTCATACTTATAATCTGGCTCTGTACTGTAAAATAATATGTTTTTTTTTTCAACATAAAGTACTTTGGCGTTTGGGATTTAGAGTGAACACATGTATGATGGCCTGACAGTCAAAGTAAAGACTGAAATACTGTACCAGAGCGATGACTTCAGAGGTTACCTCTGCCCCATATCCAGGGAACAGCTTCTAGATCTTGCTAAACATATCTGTACTCCTCTACTGTCTCCTGCACAGAAGGGAGGCATGCCAGGACTGTGTGTGTGTGTGTGTGTGTGTGTGTGTACGCACATGTGTGTACGTGTGTGCATGTGTATGTGCATGTGTGCATGTGTACGTGTCTGCATGTGCACACACCCATACACATACACATGCACACACGTACACACATGTGTGCATGTGTGCATGCACACCCATACACATACACATGCACACATGCACACACATGCACACGTGTGTACGTGTGTGCATGTGTATGTGTATGGGTGTGTGCATATGTATGCGTATGTGTGTGTGTGTACACGGGTGTGTGCATGTGTATGCGTGTGTATGTGTGTGTGTACGTGTGTGTGTGTGTGTGTATGCACGTGTGTATGTGTGTGTGTGTATGCACGTGTATGCACGTGTGTGTACGCACATGTGTGTACGTGTGTGCATGTGTATGTGTATGGGTGTGTGCATATGTATGCGTATGTGTGTGTGTGTATACATGGGTGTGTGCATGCACGTGTGTGTACGTGTGTGTGTGTGTATGCACGTGTGTGTGTGTGTGTGTGTGTGTGTGTGTGTGTGTGTGTGTACGTGTGTGTGTATGCACGTGTGTGTACGTGTGTGCGTGTATGTACATGGGTAGAGAGAGTAGAGGTAGAGAGGGGGAGGGAGAGAGAGTAGAGGTAGAGAGGGGGAGAGAGAGAGGGGGGGGGGGGGGCGAGGAAGAGAGCACAGCTCAGTATGACTCACACCTCCCTCCCTGCTAAAATTCAGTCTGTCATTCAGTCTCCACCATGTTCCTTTCGCAGTAAGTTGCAGTTTCACAAAAACGTTGACGAGCTCAGCAAATTGTGTTCATGAAGAAAGAAAAAACTGTCAAAATGAAGGCCAAATGTTGATGGAAAACTCCAGAGAGGTTACTTTAGGGACAGCGGTTAATCAGTGTTGGTTTGTTGCCATTGTCTCGGTGCAGTGCCCTTGTTTATGGTTCTATTCCTGTGTAAAATGTTCTCACCTCTTGACGCTTATCTGACGGCTGCCAGAGTGCATTTCTCCTGACTCGGGTGCAAGCGACTGCATGGTTCTGTTCAAGCACAGCGGCTCTGGTGGCTCAAGTGCAGCGGCTCTGGTGGCTCAAGTGCCTGGCCAGAGAGGAGAGGAGAGAGGGAAGGAGAGGGGAGGAGAGAAGAGATGAGAGGAGAGGAAAGGATGAGAGAAGAGGAAGAGGAGTGGAGATGAAGGGAGAGGAGAGGGAACAGGAGAGGAGAGAGGGGAGGAAGAGGAGGTGAGAGGAGAGGAGGAGAGAGGAGTGGAGTGGAGTGGAGAGGAGAGAATACACATGGGCTGAGGCCCAATCAGCTGGTGACACTGAGCCAGACACTCGCTACACTACACTACACTATAGAGAGGACTGGTTGCTCATAGCAACTCTGAGTTCAAAATGATAATGAACCCACATCTCTTGGTTTTTTATCTTTTCTTTCTCTGTTTGATGCTAAAGATAATTTTACAAAGGACATTTATGAGGCCATCCGTTTAAAAAGACGCCGTTTTGCACATTCACGGCCGATAGCTTAAACACAAACCATACAAGTGCTCCAGCGTCTTCCCTTCCTGAGCGCTGAGAGCTTCGGCACATCTCAGCCGCGCACGTACTGTTCCACTTCATACTTGTGAGGACATGAAAGGAGATGAAACAGCGCGCTACAAAGTGTGTTTTAAGCATTCATTCATGGCGCGAGCAAGAGGAGCGTTCATTTCTGCAGTACCTCCAATAGAGGAGGTCAAAGAGTGCAATATGTCTGCCATTTACTGAGAACTCATCAGAACCTAACAAGCAGACTTGTTTGAGTTTAGTTTTTTGCTATGTTTTGAAACGTGAGAGCATTTTGTTCACCTGCTTCATTGAAGGGAGCGTCCAAAATCCGTCGATTCGCTGCTACCTCCCGCACTGAAGCAGGGATAGCGCCAGGAACGACCCCAAAAATATATCTTACGTGGACACAGAGGATTTATAGCTAATAGTCTGTGACAATTCAAATTTGAAGCGTATCCTGAGTAGTTTATGGAACGTTTAAAAAAACGGCGTGACTCAACAGCTTCAGGGGGGGAAAAAAAATCTGAAGCAAACAGGTCCAAGTCGCGGTGTCTTTTACTTTTAATAATTACGCTTGGCACACGGACGGGCCCTCGGCTTTGCCAAAACACCTCATGCTGACTTCACGGCGCCGTTGTTCGACAGAAAGCCAGCAGTGCGGGGGAACAATATGCGTTTTAAGAACGCTTCTGAATTTCATAAAAGCAAAAATACTGTATGCATTGTTCTGCCATCTGAGTTCGGGCTGATATATTCTGCAGTGCAAATATTGTCGGGCCCTGCTTTCCATAAAGCCCGTATTTCAACGTTGGCTTTTTTATTTTCCAATGAAGTAGAAAAGCGCATACGGGATGCTAACAAAATCCCCCTCGGTACGAAATGCGTCTTTGTAGCTGTTCTGTATTTTAGGGCGATTTGTTGGCCTTTGACTTTGACAGCAGTGCACTTGATTAAATCAGAAAAACATGTTGCGGTGAAATTATAACTCAGCCATTTGCATAAAATGGATTTTCAGTGTGCAGAAGTATCTCTCCTTATGTAACAGTGGTCAAGTCAATAAGACCGCATATAATGCCTCTGCTCACTAATTCATAAAGATAAAATATAAAGTAAATCATCTGTTTGTGTGCTCTGTGGTAAAACAGAGTCTGCGTTCTGAAAAAAAAACTCCCAAGATCCCTTCATGGGTGATAATGTTCAGATCACTTTGACAGGGACCAATCACATCGGTTACATGGAAACAGTTGCTCCACTCAGTGACACTGTACAAGGGTGGAGGCTGGAGCTAAGGCCAATGTTCTGACCGCAGCCGTGTGGACAAATCCACGCATTAATTGGCTGATTCAGCTGGTCTGGTGCAGCCATAGTGCATTATAGAGAGTGTTAATGAGTGTGCTGGATTCCCCAGATTAATGGGTCCTGGGGTGCCAGTACACCCCAGAGTAAGGGCCTCATTACACTAGAGTTTGGCGAGGACCAGCGCCCCGCTCCGAACCCACACCTGGCAACCCCACATCCTGCAGATTAAGTGTTTATTGACAATTCCACAAGCAAGTCCAGCTGACCTGACAGAAAACTCATTCGCAAAATTTGTTTTACCTATAAAAGAAACTTCCAAATGTCTTTTTTTAGCCGCTCGTTTATGTACCGCTCACCTTATTCTATGCAAGCAGCAGGAATTCAATCATGAGTTTAAAAAGTCATTTAAAATTTCTTTACGCAATTTTTTTTTACCCAGGTGTAAATTCTCTATTGTCAGTACATAATTAAATAAACAATAATTAATATATTTTAACTCAATGAAAACCCTTGGTGAGGACATCCTTTTTTAAAAATACTGTACTGTGCCTCTTTTTACTGAGAGCTTCAGGACATATCCGCATATGTACAGTACTCTACTTTATACTTCTGAGGCCATGAACGAAGATTGGTGCCAAAAAGTATTTTTTAAGCACTCATGGTACAAGATACAGAAGTATTGGATTTAAAGTCAAAAGAGACAGTGAAATATGAGAATATCTCTCTCTGCCATTTGTTGAGAACTCATCAGAACATTTTTCATGAGTAACAAGCGGATAGACAGACTGACCAGTGCCGTCTTTCATTTTAATACATTTCAGATACAGGCCATAAAAAAACTTTCTTCTCACTATTTCTAAGCTACACTCCGCTATTATGATATGGAAGTAACTTAGATGGGAATGATATTTTCCGAAAGTTTCCGTCATAAATGTCCGCTCGGAATGACTCTTGGCTTTTAACATCGCACACGTTTTTTTTGTCAATAGAATTCTCAAAGAAAGAGCAATAAAAGCTAAGAATTTTAATCAGCTCTTAAAAATGCCTCTCTCTCTCTCTTTTTTTTATTTTTTATTCGCCTTCCAAGAGAATTTACACTCTGGCGATGCGAAGAGCAGGAGAAATAGGTTTCAGGACATGACTGACTGAGGGTTTCTGTTCGCCTAACCTCTGTGTGTGGTCCAGGCACCTGAAGTACAGTCCCAGGTCCCGGGTCCCGGTCAATATCGTGTTTATTTGGTTAAAACATTCGGACGTTGCTTTGAAAAGCGCTGAATTTAGACAGATGGTATTCCCCTGTGCTTGTAGGGGAAAACTGAAATCATTCCTCGCCCCTTAAGTCTGTGTGTTGGGGGGGAAGGGAAGGGATGGGATGGGATGGAGGGGGGGGTTGGTGAGGGGTGGAGGAGGGGGGTAGAACTTCAAACGCGTTTTCATATCAGTTGGTGTTCTTGGATTGTAGGCCTCATGTCAGATGAATCAGATGAAGACACTGAACTCTCTGTCAGGGCTTTTTTTTTGCCGTTGGCTTTGAAGTCCATTTGTTACCGCTGGTGGCCAGAATGGGTCAGTCAGCATTCCTTTACATTTCACTCACTGACCAATAAGACCTCTCACAGGAAACGTGGCCATAGGATCGTTACTTTATTATGGTTTGTACTTTGTACACTGCGCATGAAAAGTTTAACAATGACGCCTAAAGTGGAAAGGGTGCGTGGCAGTCTCATGAATGAAGCCGGCGGCGCTATAAACGAGAAAAAAAAAAAAAATATGAGTATGAAAGTTAGTGAGTGAAAATGGGTGTTCATATATCTTCCAGACGTCTTGAATGTCATCTTGAGGACTGTTGGGTTTTATTTACAAAGAGAAAAACATCTCAGCTTCAGAAAAAAAAGAAACTGATGACATAATCAATAACAGGCATTCCCTGATGTGGCCAGCATAGCAGCCATTGATGGCTGACAGAGCACTGACAGGCTGTAATTAATTCAAAATGTCAGAATGCACAAAAACTGTTACAACTCTTTGCACATTTAAATTAACTGCCAATTAAGCCAATTCAAATTATACAGGGAGAACTTTCCTTGTTACAATGAAGAACATAAAATTTAATGTTTTGATTTTTTAAGTGAAGGTATATATAAAAAATTATTTTGTCACTTAAACTTTGTACATGTTTGTTCTACTTCCACTCCTTTGAATGTATGTGATTCTGAGCATGCAGTTGATTGACAGCTAGACCTTCTCTGATGCTGGCTGTCAGGTCCCAGGGTGCCCTCTGGGAAGGCTGGAATTTTCAGGCACTACCGCTGATGATGTCATCGTCTTTCTCCCGATCTGAAAAAAAAAAAAAAAAGAAACTGAAAAGAACTGTGTTTTTTTCACATTTACATTTGCGTTGTTAATTTTTAATCCAACATTAGTGCAATTATTATTCTAGAAAATTCTACATAAAACATAAGATTATCCTATGTTGTATAAGTGACCCTCTCAACAGAATATTTTATAAAGTCGAACATTTAACAATAGCACATTTATTAAAGTTGTGTTAAACAATATATTTTTCCATGATTTATTAAGCAGTTATGCATAATGCATTAATTGTATAACGCATTAATGAATCAACGCAGAATGCATTAACGATTCATTCAAAAGTATTACCGTACGCACAGTGAGAACGGTCTCCCGGGATACAGGGCAGACTCTGCCCCAAAGCATACCAAGTATTTGTGTTACCACACAGTTTTACATTCAGGTATTAAATAATGGCTATCAGATGTATGTACTGTACTCAGCCCCAAAAATATAAAATTATTTATAAGGGAAAGCGTTTTTATATTTCAGCTCAGTAGGTGACTTTCCTTAAACCTGGAAATGGTGAGGAAGAAGGCGATGGTGCCCAGCGCAACACATCTGGATCAAGTAAGTGGTAGATTAGCACGTTAGCACTCAGAAAATGTGGATGCAATCTTCCCCAAATGTGGTCTTCCCAGTCATGCTTTCTGATTCCCAAATTGGCTCTCATGCCCACATCTGACTGATGGGGGGGGGGGGGGGGGGGGTGAAGATGGGACGGGCGCGTAGGTACTTCTGACTGGTCGCAGTCACGTTTTGGGTCCATGCGCGGGGCACCTCGTTAACGGGCGGGCTTTACGACCCTGTGGGACGTGACTGTGCGAAACTACAAAGTGATGGCCAATGCGGGGGTACTTTCTGCAAGCCCCCCTTCCCTCCCCCCCACACACACACACACATATACACACACACACACACACACACACCATTACATTAACGTTGCGACAGTAAACTCCACGGCCGTTGCATCTGGACGGAATTATAACCTATTAAAAATGGCCACATCTAAAACCCGAAATAATAAATCTGCTTGAAAACGCTGCGGTGCTTCGGGGGCGACTGATGGGGGTGGACAGCGTTTGCGGCCACGCCCTTTTCGGGGAGCTTCAGATGTTCTTTACCTGGGCATCGGGCAATGCGATGAGGCCACAGAACTGAAGATCAGCTGTACCCCAAGCTCGTTTTTGTTACGTATGGCTCTGTGGTTCCGTTCCCCAAACTCTGACTTGTTTTAGGCCACTGACCTTAACCGTTTAAGGTGTAACATCACAAATATGTGTTGTGATTAGAATGTTCTTAACTGAACGTTCTAACGATCACTACTGAAAGCAATTAGGTTCTAGAACACTGACTTAGAAATCTTTCAAAACATTCCAAGAAACCTACACTTCAAAGGGTTAAGCTGGGTTTAACTGGATCATGCTGACATTCTGAGTCTGCAACCAGACACACACCCCCCACACACGTTTGCGCGCGCATACACACATACACACACACACACACGCTTGTGCACATACAGACGCATGAATCCATGCATGTGTAAAACGCACAAATATGCACAAACATTACATTTGCCACCATATGTGAAGGAATTTGAGATTTGAGGAAATTTCCATTCATGCTATATGGAATTTGAGAGCTGTGGATAATTTGCTGTAACCCACATGGAGTCCATATTAATCTGTCTGATCAGTACTTACATCATAAAGCATCTGCCATACGAGCTATAAAGACAGAATCTGAATTCACAAGGACATAATTAGTCCCTGGTGAAAGACAGCCTATCCACAGGTAGCAAATCACTTAACCCAACTGGCCACAGTGTCAGTCCCTGCTTAACCAAGTGAACCTGAAGTTGGTTAAAGCTCTCACTTAACTCAGCACTATTCTTACATTGTTTCCCCTCAACATAAACATCTGTTCCCAGAACAATAAATGTGTTCAACTAAATGCCATTTTTTCAAAGCTTGCTGCTAAATTGCATTGTTATACCATATGGTATATTATTTCCCAACATGTCTTGCTTGCCGTTTTCTCACACACATATGTTTACATTGCCTTCAGCATTAACTCAAGTTGATGCTGGTGTAGCCTAAACATTGCGCTGCCTGTAATTGTTTTAACCCTTCTGGTTCACAAGCGGCTGCACGGCCTTGGTCACGGGTCAATGCAGCAGACCACCAGCGGCAGGAGTCAGTGCACAGAGCAGCGGAGTCACTCTGTGTAGAGTTGAGCAAACTTCTGCTGCCTGCTCCTTACTGCTATTACCACGTGTGCGTCAGGCCACTACTGCTTTTTGAGTTTTCATTTTCTGCTTCCACTTCCATTATTGGCCCACACTTTTTGCCATTGTGACATCATCACTGTTGCACTTGCATTCAAATGATTTAACTCCATTAGCAGAAAGGCAATTAGAGTGATTATTACAATGTATAGAATGCCAGTGCAACCATAGATATAGAACCATAGATGTGACATATGTCATAGTTAATGGGACAATTTTTGAGACAATACCCAGGTAAGACGGTGGCCAGTAACCATGGTTTTATATCTATAAGCCAATCATCAGCTATCTGGCTTCTGAGACCCGATTATGACATCACAGTGGGTTAGAAAGTACATGATACTTTGCCATAGGTTCCTATTATAGCTGTACCCAGGTAAGATGGCTGCCAAATTGTTCCATTTCAGAATTCCAAATTACTATTACATTACATGATATGTCACGTCTATGGTTCTATATCTATGAGTGCAACAGCACAACGGCAAAAAGTGTGGACAAGTAATGGAACAACAAGATGAACAGCAATATGAATGACATTTTAACACCTCAATCTACCCCTGTATTCCTACAGTGCTCTAATTTAAGTTTAACCATCATTCACTTAATTAGTTTGATTAATGCAATGATTATATTGAATGTCTTTGTTTGATATGTTTGTTTGTGTGTTGTGGGTCGGCCCCACTGTCTATGTCTTTTTTGTTGTTGCTGGTGGCTACAACTGAAGTTCCCTAGCGGGAAAATAAAAGTTATTCTATTTTATTCTAACTGCATTTTGATCACATTATTATCACATTCTAATCGGCATTCTAATCTAAAATAAAATGGGAACTAAAATAAAATGAGGTTTAGTGACGAGAGAGAATCAAGAGAACTGATCCACATGGAGTTAGGAGTGACGGTGATGTGAACAAAAAAGTGGAGAATTGCCAAATGTTAACCTCTTTCACATGCTTTTACAATGCCCCCTAAAACATGTCACAACTTACGATATAGAGTGGGAAAAAAGGGAGGGGGGTGCTTTTTCATGCCTTGCAAATCAGTAAAATAACCTAACACTACCAGCTGATAATTAACCTGATATTCAGGGACCCAGAAAGCCAATGCATGTATAGTAAACTTTATACCACTTATAAGGAGCATACTGTATAAAACTGTATTTATAATAAAGGAGCTAACTGACCCCCATGGACTGTTTACTTTTTTTTCACCGTGACCTGAACAGAATTGTCTTTGTGCGACCTGGAAGCACACGGCTGAAAATGTGGCTTGTTAAATATACATCCTGTTTAATTGCCTAATTGTGCCATTAACAGGCTTACACTGCAGTAATGAGTGCGTGGAGAGACTCCCCCGTGTGCACAGATGCCCACGTAAAGCGAGGGAAATAATGGAGTAAATATATAAATGCCATAATCCCATATCCTATCAGAGGAAAAATAAAAGTGCTAATGCCATCTAAGGTCCCATCTGGTTTTACTTTGGTCCCACAGCTTCGAAAAACCCCATATATTGTCAAACACATTTCGCTCCAGCTGGCAACTTTTTGCGGGCCATGAAAAGCATTTTGGGGGGCTCCAAGGTGATTCATTACCGTTTCCCATGATCCTACGCTTTAGCCGTTTTATCGCGATCTCGCGATCGCATGGCTGTTTGCAAGGCTGGGGCGTCCTTGGATGAGACTCGCGATCGCGTCCGCGTTTGTGTCGTCCTTCTCTAGCTCGTGCGGCGCTGCGTGGTAAACTTCGCCTTTTTCCTTCCCAACCTTGTGCAGAAATAATGTACGGGTATGTATACTGGAGGGCTTGGCAGTAAAGTTTTGGTCGGGGAAACCCCCCATGAACGCAGGCCAGGTGACAATGGCCTGAGGAGCCTATCAGCACGGGGTGCACACCGGAGGCTTCTAAATCATGTTCGCGTTCTTGGCGTCACCACTTCCCCAAAATAAACAAAGCAAAACATACAAAAAAATCACTAGCTGAAGCACCTTCACACTTCCTCTAGGTGCCACAAATTCTCAGTGTCTAACCCCTCTCACACACGCACGCACGCACACACACACACACACACACACACACACACACACACACACACACACACACACACACACACACACACACACACACACACACACACACACACACACACACACACACACACACACACACACAAAGCCATTAACTCTGGCTAGGTCCTCACATCCAAATGAAACTGCAAAGACCTTAAGAAATTAAGAACAGATATATTATTTTCTTTGCTCGCACTACGATGTATTAATTACAAAGTTGGCCAAAAAGAGTCAAGGAAGTGTGCTATACAAGCTAAAGGCACAGCAGGTATTCATTTTATTAACGATTCATCGGTAAGCAGGTTGTAATTCATAACAAAGAATACAGCCTTAGGAACAGGCAGCACATAAGTGCGTGTCTTTTAGCGCGCCTAAGAAAATACACATGTTGTTCCAGTCGGGTTCCTCTCAATAAAAAGCAACAGTTAGCACTTCATTTTCAAGCAGTTCGGACAAAATTATGCAGGTTAGTTTAAGAGAAAAAAAACAGAAGCCCTGTCTTCTCAGCTGAGAATTTCAGGGAGAAGGAGGGGGAGGGGGGGGGGGGGGTTTAGTAAGTTAAATAAATTTTTCCCAAATGAAAAGGGAGCCCAAACAGAGAGGTAGTTAAACGGGTACGCCTGGCACGTTGTTTGGGAATATTTTACTGCCATTCATTAATACTGCTTTTAAAATCGCTTGCAATTAAGGCCGGGATAACATGCTATATACTACAGGCTGTATCCCTCTTTTTTTCAACTTCACACCCACAGGTAACTAAACACTGAAAAAAAGCAACACTGAGTAAACGGGTCCCAGAATAAGGAGATTGGTGAATGAGTAAATGCATTCTTAAAAAAAGAAGCAAAAATTTGCCAAAAGGAATCACTTCTTCACAATGTGGAAACTTATTGGGTTATTACAAAAGCAGTCTACGCTGGAATTTCTCGAGTTACATGTAAAATGTTTGGGGTAGTCCATAACAATAGGAAATATCATGCAGGATTGTGTTTTTCCATGAACAGAAAGATGCTTTCTGTTGGCTTTGATTCAAAGTGCAAAACCATATGTCTGTGTGTTTTGCTTGCAAGTACAAAAGATAAAAAGTATTTTAAAAGTGCATATGAGAAACGTGTATAAAACTTGGTCACAATAAAACAACTGTTACCTTTAACCTTTTCTTCAGACATTATTGCACATTTCTATTCATCTGTGTCAGCTATAAATAATATAGAAGTTAAAACATTACTCAATGTAACAAGCCATTTGCTTGACGTTAAGGAAACTAAGCTATCAACTAAGCTTTCATTATGCAATCAACATTCATGCATAGCTTTGTACCATTAGCCATTGTTTTTTATTGAATAAATGTGTAAAAGTGCTCTACTAAGAATTAATTATAATACTCGAACACGCCAAAAGATACAAAGAGGCTGACTACAGCTCTGTAACACGTCTTGTTTGCGATACACCAATAAAACCTGTCCATCAGATAGACGTTGGCTATACTCCACTGAATACACGATGTCATCATTTCATCGCCTTTTTAAACTAAAATGTCATTGCTATACACACAAAAATTGTGTAAAAGCATCACTCTATCCAGTTTCATTAACTCCAATCCAGAATTTATGAAAGCCAGTGCAATATTCCCCAATTTCCAAGAACTCTGGACTACAGCTAATTCTTCCCATTAAACCTATACACAATAAATCCGATTTTGTCCAACTCTGAAGATCACAGTTATTTCGCAATGGCAGTCAGACTTTTTTTGGGGGGAGATTCTGAAGATTTTTCTTCGTTCTGAGTAGAACCATGTGCTTGTTTGCTATGTGCCTTTTGGTGCTTTTATGGGATACTTGACAATAAAAAACAAACATTAAAGATGGAAGAATAATAATTGTTCCTCTGATGTGCCCCCCATCCCCACCCCCCAAAACATACATTTGAAGTGGCTTCCAGAATGTTCCCACATCCCATTCTGGTGCAGGACTTGGACCTCTGACAGTCCCTGCTTCTAATGGCCTTGATAATCCTTCTAGCACCTTCCGCAAAACAAAAGCACATTTTTTTCTCCCCGCATATGGCGATCCAATATTGTCATTCTTCATTCGACATTTTCTTTGACAATGCAAGACCGCTCTGGAGATATTTAACGCCACCAAGTTGCCAGGCGACACAATATAAATGGCAGCGAGCTGAAGATCAGGAACGTTTGGAAGGTAACGTTGAGCGTAAGGTCGGTGACGCCACGATTGAAGGTGACTGCATTTTTTTTTTTTTTTTTTTTTTTTTAAACCAGAAAAAACATCGTCGTCGTTCCAAATGAGAGGCCAATTCCGGGCCGTGAGAAAAAAAAAACCCCCGGTGCTCCACAAGAACCGGAGTTCCACTTGAAACGTGTCCTCACGTTTAATTCAAACAATGGCTCGTTTAAATGTGTGTGGTTCACATCTACTGTTGATTAATGTCAGAGCAGTGCCCAGACAGAGTGGGACCCTTGTGGGACCCTTGTGGGACCCTTATAAAGATGGATGTTTGCTATTGTTGATGGCCTGGGGCCCTTTCTTATTCCCATGTTGTTCCAAAAAGGCGCCACATCATCTTCTAGGTCATCATTTATTTTTTAAGTTATATTTTTTGGGCAGGAAGAACGGGAGCGAGAGAAAGGGAGAGACATGCGACAAAGGTCGCGCGGCCGGATTCAAACCGCCGATGTCGCGGCTTGTGGGAGGTGCTCTTACAGGCTACGCTGCCGAGACACTCCATCTAGGTCATTATAATCACTCTCTAACACTGGATATAATACCACAGAGCCACTGCCTTCATATCAACTCACTGGACGCTGCTGGGTGAATCTGTTTGCGCAGAAGCAACGGTGGAGGTAATATCACAAAAGTAAAGGAATAATCTGGTATGAGTCACACACGTTTGCAAACAGAGACGATTCACAGGGCCGCCCAAATTGTGTGCCAGATACCCTAAAATACAGATCATCACAGAGCATTTTGGCACCCCAAAAGTTTCCACAGATACCTCAGGCCTCAAAATGAGCACGTACCCAGCAGGTGTGGAGACAGTCTGGCCAATAGGTAGCACTAAGTGTTCAGTTAATTACCTGGAGAAAAGAAAACCAGGGCCAGATTTAGATTCCAGGCTAGATTTGAGTATCCAGGACCTACACTGCATCTCCCTAACGGGGATTGCCGTGCGTCTCCTGAAGAAACGTGCCGTTGGCTCGATGTTAGATGGGTTCCAGCGCCGTCTGGAAGCTGACTGTTCTTGGCCCCCAGAGAGAGGACTGGGTGGGGGGGAGGGGGGCACCCTCTTAAAATGAACATTAAAACAAAAACTTTTGTTGAACTTTGAGTTGATTTTTTTTTTTTAGGTCTGTGTTCTTTAAATTGCCATACCTTAAACACTGACTGCATTCTTGGCTGTTCAAGGGACATCGTGACTAAATTACCGTCAAAATCAATCTACAAAACATGGCCGCTCTAACCTGCAGGCGTGTCTCATCACACACGAAATTCGGAGCATCATGGGATAGCGTCAGTTCTTTGCTTGTGAGCTTTACGACAAAAAAAAAAAAAAAAAACGTAATCACAAATTCTATTCCTCACGTTGAAATTGGTTGCATTCCAGTTTTTACTTCCACCTCCCAGTCTAATGTCGGCTATTTCTGTCCCACTCTGCCGCTTAATGCTTTTTTTTGGGGGCGGGGGGGGGGGGGGGGTTGGAAAAAATAAGAACTTTGTTCATCAAAAAGTAGATTAGCTAGGGCTTCAAAAAATTGTGCAAATCTCACTTCGTTTTCGCACAACGGCGTGGCGTTTAACACGTTTGGGATTGGCCTCCTGCTCGCCGTGGCGCACAGGGGTGTTTTATTTACGAGCTGAGCCGCGAGAACCAGGCCCAACCTTCGGAGTGTCACACACACCTCACACACATATATTTATTAGGTCCTATTTCTCCTGCCTTTTGATGCAGGCCGGGAGATCCTATAACAGCACACCATTTGCATCCTGCTTTAATTACTTTTTATTTCGTCTGGCGTGGGGCAAAAAAAAAGAAAAGAATTAATGAGCCCTTACAATACCCCTGAATTTTCTGAAGTTATTAAATATTAATTTCGAGCAGATTTATTTAAGTTGGTATGTGACACATCTGGCCCGGGGCTACAGGAAACAACTGGTTCAATTCATTCTTGTCATCACCCGCCAACACGTTTCTTTCACATTTCAATTTGGAAAACAGGGTCCTTTCTCTCCATAAGCTACGCATTACCATGCTGGTAGTGGAAACGCAGCGGCTCCTTATAGGTTTCTGCAATTAGACCGCTTGAATTTCAGACTTCAGGCTCTAAGCCTCCGCTGGGTTGATTTATTTTTTCGGCGAAGCCTTCTTGTTGACAGCGGAAAAAGATTCTAAATCACCTCCCGCATAAACAGCCGTTTTACCCGCGCCGTTACGGCTACTTCAGGATGTGTCGGCAAAAACACACATCGTTTCAGCCGCCCAGTGCCCCCCCCCCCCAAAAAAATACAAAATCTCATTTTGGTGCCCAGTCCTCAAATATTTATTGCATTCTTTTATTTTATTTATTTATTTTATTATATTGTTGGAGAGAAATATATACGGGTAGGTATTTCAGCTGTAAATTGCCTATCAGATGTACAGATGTAAAGGATATGGCAGCAAATGCTTCAGTGAAGCTTAAATTTAGAAAGTAAAATATTAGTGTGATCACATCATAATCCACAAAAAAGCAATATAAAACTCATAAATTAAAAAATATATATTTTATGGCTTATTATTTTTGACTATATGACTGTGAATGTGGCCCGAGATGGGACACAGTACAAATAATGATGTAATATTTACCTCAAATAATAACTTTAATGTTCTGTAACATGAGCATAAATACTGTATATGCTTTATATAATATCATTCATAATGCTGGAAGCTGCTCAACGCTCAACTTTGTGGTTTGTCTTTGACAGATCCCACAAGTATTAGCATAATATTTTTCATCCATCTCTGCAACCAGCACAGCACAATGTTGAGCATTACATCACCAGCTCTGATAGAGTGCATTTCATACTTGGATTCATATAAACTGCTCGAGTCAAAGTAACACTGAACATTCTAACGTGAATGACCTCATAACCACAGGGGGAAAAAGAAAGATAGTTTGTTAGCCGACGTTAAGGACGACCCCTTAAAGGTTAAACACACGAAGAAGAAGCATGTGTTAAAGGTGTTTTTTATTGTTGTTGTAATTGTTGTTCTGTCATTACAGCATCTCCTCTGGCTTTAGAGAAGAAGCCTGGTGTTTTTTTTTTTACAGCGCTGCGAATGTGTGTGTATTCAGAGACCTGGAGCAGGCTTGAGCGAAAGCAGCGTGAGACCACAGACCGGTGCGTTCACACAGCTGTCGCGTCTTCATCGCCGCGGACTGGGGCAGGAAGAGGAAGCTGAGAGTAAAATAATCAACCTTCTAAACATATTGCATATTTATAATGTTTGTGATTTCCTATATCAGAACCGGGTGTGCCGTCTCTGTGGCGAATTAGCGGGACGCTGTGATCCTTCCACAGACTGACCCCTGCAGAGCACCCCCCCCACACACACACACACACACACACACACACACACACACACACACACACACACACACACACACACACACACACCATCCTCTCTCTCCTATCAGGTCCAGTCCTGAGCAGTTCATCTGAGCAGCCCTTGAGAGATGGTGTAATTTTATTTTCCTCAGTTAGACTCTTGCGTGTAAAAAATATTAATTATGAATATAAATATGCAGGTTAGTTAAGAGTAATAGTAAAAGTAGTAGTACTAATAATAGTAGTAATAGTAATAATAGTCTACTAATAGTAGTAATCTAGTAGTAATAGCAGTACTAATAGTAATAATAGTAATAGTATTTGTTGTTGTTGGTGGTGTGTGTGTGTGTGTGTGTGTGCGTGCGTGCGTGCGTGCGTGCGTGCGTGCGTGCGTGCGTGCGTGCGCGCGTGTGTAAAAAGAGATTTATACAGTTTCTACAGTATTTACGTTTGGTGCTCCTTGCATGCTCCATCCCTGTCATGCTACGCCGATCGCTTGCTGCTGTTTGTTGTTCGGCAGGCTGGTGTGGAGTACTGAATGAGCAACTCTTTTTAGTGCACGCCATCACACTGGGGGAGCGAGCAGGCATGCAATGCAAATGTGTTCTCAAGATTATTTAATTATTCATTATTCATTTTGAACAAAATTAGTGTGCAGTTTTTCTTGTAAGTGAGAGTGTGGCCCACATGACCAAGGATGTAGATATCATTTCAACTTTTGCGGGGGTGACAAACAGACATTTTTCTTTAGGATTTATTTTTGAGGGGGAACACTAACTGTAGCCAGTAGCCTACCACTGAATACAACATGATAATATTGGGGGGACCATTTGATGTTTTCCAAAATTTGGGAGGATGCACCCTCCCCCCTCTGGGAGTATTCCACAGTCAACTTCATAGGAGCTATCTCCCTGTGCAACTAAGCTCTTTGCCCTGTGTTTCATTTTTGAAATACTGCTCAGTTTTATTCTTCCGAAACCAGAAGTTAATGTAGGCCTATTCCAGTCAAATGAAGAATCTGAAAGGTAGTCGGGAGGTTGGCAGCTGGTCATTTAATTTAATTTTCAGAGAAGAGAGCCGGGAGCACTTTCCTGCAGAGCAGTTTTAGAGTGGGCCTGCGTCCGGAGATCTTCACCTCTCTGCGATTTCTGTAAATCCCTGTCTAGCGGACGGCAGAATCTCAGAAGCATTGGCGCGGTCAACCTCAGACCCCGCCGCCCACGCTAAACGGGCTGGAACAGCTCAGAGGAAGCGAACCGACAGCAGGATGGATGAGGTTCGTGCTGCAGTCCCGTTCAGCACGTAGAGGACACTCGCGTCCATAACGGTCATTATTCTAGCGCTGCTTCACGAGAGCGTGCGATTGGGCGGAGCACAAGAGAGCGGCTCGGGGTTGCTTAAAACACTTTTTGGTTCTGAGTCTTTTTGGTTCTGACGGTTTTGGCTCCTTATCGGCAAGGCGAATTAGACATCGTTACCGCGGTGATGATAACGATAGCAAGCGGAAGAAGACAGCGGGATAAATAAATCCTCCATTTATCAGACTCCAATGAGACCGCAAGTCCGCAAGTGACGCAGGGGGGGGGGGGGGTGGATGGGGGGGGAGAGAAAGAGAGAGAGAGAGAGAGAATCCTGACATGTTAAATAATGTTCACTGTCCTTCAATTCATGCATAGGCCCCTACAGCAAAACAATTTTACAGCATAACTATATTGCTATATATATTTGTATTATGTATGTTTAGTGTTAGCCCATATATATGATAGCCTACAAATGGAAAAAAAAGAGAAAAATCTGGACATTTTAGTAGGCTATCATTTAAAAAATAAAACTGCATCATTTGGTTCATTTTGGAACAAACGTAAGGAGAAAAAATGTCTTCCTTTCTGTGTTCTGCAATCACATTTGCTCTCAGCCGTCGGAGTTCAGCAACCTTTCGTAAATCTCGCTGCTAAAGCGCTCACATTTCCCCGGCTTTTTTGAGGCATGCTTTATGAAGTGCGATGCTAATAACGGGTTCCATAGTGAACCGGCTTTTCCTTCCTGCTCGGCCCCTCCGTCTTCTAAGTTCAGTGTTGCGTGACGTATAAATCCTGACCTCACTCTGTGCCCGATTCATGCGGTGAGAATGCCAGATTGGAGTTTCATCAAGAGCTGGTAATGTGGTACGGCACACAAGCCCCTTTATGGCACGTGGAACTCCAATATGGTCGGTGGGCAGGGTGTGCACTTTGATGGGCACCGGGAACAAACACCTCCACATCCTCCCATTTCATCCTACATTTTCTCAGAAACACACCCAGGTCTGACCAGCGAACGTTGAGGTGCAAGAGAAAATGCTGCCACGTAATTAATCTCTAACGTGAGCAGTAGCTTACCATGCTCCAAGGCGTGGACTATACTATGTACTATATATTCTCTGAAAGCAAGCCTGTATGTGTGTGTTATAGATGCATATACTTTGAGTTTGAGAGATGTTTCGAAACACATACAGTATACTTTCAAAGAATGTCTGTGTGCTTGTGTGCCTTATATATAGCCTACTTCCAAAGATGTTTATATATACAGTATATGATTGGATGTGAATAGCACTTAAAAGCAGCCTCGAAATAACTGTGCTTGGATAAGTGCTTTGCATGGTAATTTCCCGTGGGTTGAATTAAAAAAATATATATATTTTCCATACATATTGATTTCCTACATATTTCTATCAGGGTCATATTGGCCCTGTAACTAAAATGATAATGTAAAATATTGCCAATTTTTCAGTGAAAACCTAATATTCCCTCTGAAGTTTGGCTAGCTTATTTTTTTTTACTGACCCTGGAAATGTATTTGGCAGACGGTTTGATTCCTACACTGCCTACTGCTGCCACTTCCTGCAGCAAGAGAGAAGCTGTCATTATGTTGTCACTAAAAACAAAAATCCAAGTTCAACTAGCTGGTCGATCCAATATATGCAAAAATGACACTATTCCATTTGTTTGCTTAACAGATGCCTTGACTCTGGATAAATAACTTTTTTTCCCCCCACTTATGCAGTCACATTTTCGGCGTTAAATCAAATCTGACAGAGTTAATTTTACTCTGGCAGAGTACATTTGATCCTCACAGCGGAATATTATCTGTCATACAACAGCGATGATTTCATTTTGGACTTGAACCTGCAACTCTTAGTTAATGAACCCTTGACTATTGTGGCACTCAGTCTGCCAAAAGCGCTATACAAGGCTGAACTATTCATTGAGCTGTCGACAAGAATGGCTGAGTTCTCCGAACACCGAACAGCCGCGGAAGACGGGTGATGCGTTCTCTCCTCGTTGGCGGGTGTCCCAGCGATAAGACTCGGGCTGAGAGGCCTTTTCGCCAACCTGGGCGAGGTATCAACCAGCACTTCCTGTCCCGTCAGCTGCAGTTCCAAGTTCCATTTTCTCAAAACGGGGGAAGCATCTGGAATAATCTCAGCTGATGAAAGGGCATTCCAAAACTTTATGAACAGCAGGACTTTCTATTAAAAAAAATAAAATCATAAAAAATAAGAAGAATTTTTTTTTTAAAAAGCCTAAGCCCCCAAGAGGGGTGTGAAAACATATTCTTACACACACACTTCCTCTGGTTTTTCTTCTTCACCCCCCTCCCTCCCTCCCTCCCCTTCCTCCTCTCTTCTATTCAAGCCCTCTTTCATGTTGCAGAGTAGATGATTGTTATTAGGAGGAGAGGGAACTGCTGGACCCGGAGGTGCTTCCTGTGGCTGGCCCAGAGTTCTCAGCCCAGGAGGGGGATGAATTAGCAGCCAGACCAACCAGCGATTTGCACATCTCACTTCACAACACAACCCCAGCTGTTTGTTACTCATGTGTGTAAACAACTTTCATTATAACCCCCCCCCCTCCCACCACCACCACCACCGCTACGGAGTAGATTTCCATGGCATTAATCCCAGAGTTAGCCGAGGAAGAGGATGGTATCGGCTGCGGAATGCGGCGAAACCCCCAGCTGTAATGATGTAATAATAACTCCTGCCTCAGGGAGGCGACGTTGCGCGTGAGAGCAGGGCCTCTCGGGATTCCTGCGGTCGACACGATAAAAGTGCGCCGTAAAAGGCATCGTTAAAAAGGGGGTGAAATGTAAGTATGAAGTCACGCATTGTGCAGAGGGGGGGGGAAACAACAGCTTTGAAAAATATGTATCTGGATGAAAATTGTTTCTCGTTCGGGCGGGAGAACGCCAAATAGCTGTCGACGCGAACCGTACAAAGCGATATCTGGAAATTAAAAGTGAGTTCACATCCAGAGGAGGCTCTAATAGGCCAGGCCATCATACCTGGCCTAGTGATTGGTTTCAACATGATGTCACTTCCTGTATTCGCTGCCATGTGAGGACTGATAACGGGGACTTGTCTTATGTCATCTAGCCACCTTGTGTGATCTTGATTGGGGTCCAGGTTAGTTAAGCATTAAGGCACAGGATATAGAGGGGTGTGCTTAAGGTGAAACCTATATATTACTTTTTATTTACAGTGTCATGATATTTTTTTATCATAAATCTAGTCATATAATGTAGCTAATATTAGCATATAGCACAGTATATCCACCATGTCCATTTGAACAGCATTTTAACAGCCAAGAATCAGGGCTTGTACTCAAAATATTAGCTCCAAGATCGAAATTAGAGAGGTTCACAGGCATTTAAAAAGAAACACCTTTTGTGCAATATATCGTCTGCAGTATTGTTTTATGTATGTGTGAAGACAAAAAATGGACTGAATTAAGAGAGGCCTAAGAGGCTTTTTAAATATACAGACATGCAGCGGAGCCTCACAAAGTCAGGAGCAGAAGTCGTCTCGCCGTTAACTCCTGGTTTCTGACTGAACCTGCTGGGATAGCTCAGAGTTTCACACTTCATTTGTGGTTAACGAAGGCCTGTGAATTTCGCCGACTCTGCACAAAGCCATTTGCTTCGCTTAGGACAAGGTGCAGTAGGCTTAACTGGAATTAATCACTTGGTTGTATGCTAAACAATAGCACTTGCTTTATATAGCCAGTATGCAGTCACATGCCCAGAACAGAATACAGTTCATTATAAGTCATATTATATGTCACACACCATATATACTATATACTGTATATATTTATTTTTATTTTTTTCAATTCACCTAAAAAACTAAACCCATAAACACGGGCCTTGCATTGCATCAGCAGATTCTTATTTATTTTGTTTTCATGTGTTCCTTTTCTGGTGCCAAGAAAAACTAGTGTTTATTTGGCATCAATCTTCTATGATGTGTCTAATCCAGATTGTTCCTGCTGGATGGTTAAAACGTCGGAAAGTTTAAGAGCTTGAGTGAACTCAATTACAGCCACGACGTCCGAGCCAAGAGCGAGCACCTGTTCCGAGTGAAGCAACGAGCTAAAGTACTTACAGACAGAGACGCAGTAAAAACTGCACCCCACCGCGTCTTTGTTTCATCTCAGTGTTGACTAAAAAGGAAACTGTTGTACCTAAGAACACATCATTTATTATGTATTAAAATTTTATTTTTATGTCTTGAATACACCATTTAATATTCATATTTTGGGCCGAGCTGAAATGGATGCTTACTCAAACCCCCTTTTTTCATTTTATTACCTTTTTTTCCTTTTAACCACAAACTGAATTAAGAGGAAAGAATTGTTTGTTCTTGCACGATAATGGCGCACATGTGTTTGCCACCTTGATTGCCTGCTGCGTTTGAATTTGGCAAGTTGTTATTTTGAAGGTGGTGATTTAACTCTCACATCAGAGGTATCAGGCTTGATGTCACACAGATGGCGAATGTTTCTTATGAAAAAAAAAAAATTCATTCAAAAGACGAGAATTAGCCTGCATTGCATTGTGGGACCCCAGAATGCATCAGTGCATCATTTCCTTCCCAAAAGATGTTGTGTTATTAAGCACAGTTTTGGACAGTTGCACACAGATTTTCATTCCCTGCTTCCCACCTGTGTGCAGGAGTTCTCTGGTTAGAGCCCTTCACTTGAAGGCCATTTCCTTTTCTGCAGTACATCAGAACCATCACAAGAGGGCAGTGTTTACAATCTGCCTGGCGCTTTCCCAAAAAGAAAGCCGAAAGGTCACAGGGGTCAGAAACTTAAACATGACATTTTTGTAAAGGTTAGAAAACCTTCATTTTTAATAATTAAACATTCATACCTGCAAAAATATTTTCTCTTTCACTTAAATGAAATGTTAGATATTTTAGTCTATAAGTCTTTATGTTCCCTTGACTCTGAGACAGACAATTCACTTGCACAATAACGAGCGGTCATACAGGAAACACGGTCCATTTTACGCGCTCAAGAAAGTAAAGATCAAGAAACACGGTTCTCTGTTCTCTCCGTAAGGCCTCCGTTAAGAATTAGCACGCAAAGAAATGTGAAGTTCAATGAGTCTGGTGAGATTTTAAAAAGTTATATGGTGTTAAAATATGCCTTAATGGATTGGTTGGGATTCATTTATTACACACAGGAAATTTCCCCCCCCCCCTTCTTTCTATTAATTTGACCGCGTAGCGCTTTGCCAAAGCCTCTAGGCTTGTTGCACATTTCTTTGAGCAAACGCAAGCCTCTTTCTGTGGTCTCCGAGCTGAATATGTGGCCTCTTTTGAACCATTAAAAAGAAAAAGTCCCCCCGACTCAGTCACGGCACAGCTCTAGTGTGAAAAAAACGCAGCGCTGCGGTTATACACTCCGTCTCTGGAGATCTTGTTAATTCGAATACACCCTTTCCGACAGGGTCCTTACTGCACGGCGCACTGAAACACACACACACTCCTGCGAGGTGATCATTTGAGCACATATTCGCCAGACCTCTCACCCTCACTAGTTCGGAGCTCTAAATGAATTCTGATCCAGGGAGTTAGGATAGTATGTTAACACCTCGCTGAGCTCACCTACTCAGTGTCAATGAACAAGATTTATAAGGTTCCTTATTACGTACCGGAGCATTGGTTCCCAGCATTGGAAAACACACTTATGCACGCGCACATATGGATGCGCACCCACGCACGCAAACAGACAAACGCACACACACGCACACACAGGGATATGCATGTTACCAAGAGTACTCTACAGTAGGTCTCCATTAGCCTGTACTTGTGTTGATCGCCTTGGTCAAAGGATATTTTGGGGGGTAATTAAGCACTGTGATCAGGCTAATGAGCTGAGGGTTTGGATACAATTACAAAAAAAATGCCAAACATTCAGACTTTGGCTTGCTTCTCAGAAACCTAACGTTTTTTATTCACTTGTTGCTTTGACGGTTTCCTCAAATTGGCGTTAGAACGAGCACCTCAGAAACGTTAGGTCTCTCCTGCTTTCTACACCGGAGGTCTGACCATTTAACACCCTGGAAGACTTTTCCGTCGGCTCTCCCCCCCTTCTCTACTTCGCTGAAAAGTCGTCAGAAGAACAATAGCTTGCCCTGGCCTCGTGACAGCCGCTGGGGCGGAGACGTGACCGAGAAGGCGTGGCGTAATGTTTCATCGCCTAACAGAACGGCCCATCTCACTTCTGTCATATTTCTTTTCTTTTATCTGATCTCTGGAGGGGATCACTAGTTGGGTTCACCTTCTCTCGAGCGAAATGCGTCCCCCAGCCAGGTCTTCGTCATTAAAACAGACTTAAGACAGAGGCTTTGTTCCCAGGCGCAGTCCGTTTCTGAACTTTTCGCAGAAGTTTTGATTAGAAGCATGTGGCAATCAGCAAAGCACCGAGAGATTTATCACAGCGAGAGTCCGGTCCAGCGCTGTCGAGTTCTTTAGCATTGCCGCAGACCAAGAATGACCACGATGCACTATTAAAATACAAAAATAAAAGTCGCAAACGCACAAGTAATGTCTGTCCTATGCGTC
>CM056376.1:142835079-142910079 GCA_029718625.1 Synaphobranchus kaupii | reverse complement strand
CCTGGACTGGTACCAGAGTGGGTTTACGCAGGCCACAGTTCTCTTTTACCCCAAAGAATTAACTCAGTACTCACAGGACAGGAGCTGTCCTCACACAGGGGGTCCACCTTTCCACCGTCCGGCACGCAATCTCTCGCTTTGCTGCATGGCTGGGCGCGGTCACTGGTTTACGGGCGAGCGCAGGAGTTCACATGCGTGTGGACAGCACGGCGTTAACCGCAATTTGCGATTCCAAACTGGAGAAAAAGAACACAGAATAAAAAGTGAGAAGCTTGAACATTTCTCCAGCTCTTCAGTTAGAGTATTCATTAATAGTAAAGTCATCGTTCAATCGGACTTCAGAAAAGTTTCACCTCCCTGAAGCCGCTGCTCTCAAGCAAAACAAGAGATGAAGTCACAATTGTTTCTCTACCTGTTTTCATTACCACATAAACAAGCTCCTATAGAGAATATCTGACAAAATATACAGTATATATGATGTTTCAGAACAGGAAATTTCATTGAGGTGGTCTGCAGCAGTTCTTAGCCCATTTTTTAAAACCCATCACAGTTATAAAATCTCACATTTTAGAAAGGCTGCTTTTGTCCGACATTTGCACTCTCCCTTGTGACCCAGACAGTTTAGCATTCACATTTCATGCACACGTATGCTAATGCGTTACCTGGGACGGTAGGCTGCGCAACAGTTCACAATAAAATGTCCAGTGTTACTTCAACTCTAACAGAGTGCATATGAGCCTACTCTGGACAGACTAGGCTCATATGTACTCTGTTAGAGTTGAATTAACACTGGACATTTTGCTGCGTTCATGCTAGTTTTTCAGGAGGAACATCACCCCCCCAATGGTTCCTAATACCAGGGAGCCCTAGGGATGAGGGGGTGATCATGTGCTTTTTGGGGGACTAGCCCTGCGCTAGTTATGTAAGCCGCTGCCGTGCCTGATGGTGCAATGTTCACAGCGGACAATTACGGTGTAGGGTGTCCTCTGAGTCCACGCAGGACACTCGAACTGACGGCGTATCGGGTTTGGTTAATTATCTACTGCTCAGTTCTGCTCCGGCGCCCCTGGTCTGGCAGGGGACGCAGATCATTGGTGGAGAGGCGGTCCCTGGAGAGAGAGGGGGGGGGCGGGGTGGGAGAGCCAGGAGATGCTGAGAGCACTCTGGAGCACGGAGGTGATCCTTGCAGGCTGATCCATGTCTCTCTCTCTCTCCGTCTCTCTCTCTCTCTCTTACGCACACGCACACGCACGCACACACACACACACACCAGCAGGAGCTCCCACCTCCCCTTCCCCTCGTTCCCCCCCCACCCCCCCCGTCCCCCCCTCCACCCCGCTTCCCCCGTCCCCCCCCAAAAAAAACGGGTCGACCGTCCCGTTCCAGGACGGAGTCCGGTAATCCGGCACGGCGATGCCGGCGGCAGTCACAGCAGCCCTGGAGGGGATCATTGGAGACACAGCCGAACTGGAGAGAATCATCCCGGAGTGGGACCGTCCCGAACGGGAGAGGGGCGTCCCGGCCTGCCTGGGCAAAGCCTCCCGGGACGTGGTGAAGAACTTCCCCCACACCAAACGCGTGGGGGGCTACCTGGTGGGCAAGATGATCAACAAGGGCTCCTTTGCCAAGGTGATGGAAGGCCTTCACATCAACACGGGGGAGAAGGTAGGCTCGACCGCGTGAGGTTCGTCTCGTTTCAACCGCTTTGTTTCAGGTCTTAAAAGGTTTTAAAAAGTGCTTCTTTTTTAAAAACTCTGGTCTGTTGGGGGGTGGGGGGGGGGGTCCTGACACTTTTATTCTGGCGGGTTCTCAGAGTAGGGGGTCCAAGGCGTCGTAAACGCAGCCGTTTTAGCCGAAGCCCCTCTGGGTGGACTGGGTGGCTGGTTGGTGGTTTAATTGATTGGTTGCACTGCGCTTGAGTGAGGCTTCAGTGAAGCTGTTTTACGCTTGAGAGAGAATAGTAAAACCGCAGAGGCAGGATAATAAACGAGCTATATGCGCCTGGCGAAAAGGTGTTTGTGTTCCATTAGATTTAATAACTGGTAAAACACAAAATGAACAAGGCGACGCGCGTACCTGTGAATTAGGTTAGCGGTGATGTTTCCGCCAATTTGCAGTTCTGTTACGCATTCCTACACTACTGCCAACAGTAACAAATGGAATTATATTACATTATATACACGTCGGCATTTAGGAGACGCTCTTATCCTTAGCAACTTACAGAGCTCATGTTGTTTTAAAACGTAAAATCCATTTATACAGCTGGATATCTTACTGAAGCGGTACATGTCAGGCACCTTGTTCAAAGGTAAAATGGCAGTGCTCCACAGGGAATCAAACCCACAACTTTTCAGTTACAAATCTAGTTCCCAAACGGTTGTGTTTCCTTGGGATGATAAATTCTAATCCGTATTATCCCATAGTTGCCTTTACTAAGCCATCCTGTGATATTGAATACGGTCAATTCCCCATGAAATAAGAAGCCATTGCTCTCAGCTGGAGTACTTTTTGGCATTATTAATCCTCTGAGGTCTGTGGTTCACTAGGAAATACAGTATGCTTTTTGCTCATTAAAAGATTCATTTGAATAATTACTGAAATCAGTCATTTTAACTTCCATTACTACCAGTCACCTAATCTAAGGGAAATAATTTTATTTACATTCAAAATATACAGCAGCTTGACACTTAAGTGTCGTTTTGTTCTAAAATGTCTCAACCAGAAAAGGAAATCAATATTAAAAATCTTTGCTACATTTAGATGTGACTTTAGTACAGATAGAGGAATGCTATTGGTTTTTTACTGAAAACGCAAACATTTCCACACCTTCTGGGGCCTCGGTCACAGAAAAGCTAATATTAAACTCTCTCCTGTAGTCTTCTCGCCCGTGTATTGAGATAACAAAATGGAGGGCTTCAAAGAAGGGAACCATTAAATTTCATCTAATTAAATGCATGCAAGAGACTCATCTCGGCACCCACTGCATCATCTTAAATGGGGAGCTTTCTAAAGGTATACAGAACTCCAACGTATAGAACAATGGAATAAGAGCTATTGGTCAACGGGGCCGTGTCGGCCTGTGAGAACTGGTCATTAGCACCGGCTCGCAGATAATCCTTCTTCATTATTAAAATCCCCCCCGCCCTCCCCTGCCCACCCCCTGCCTACCCCCCGCCCTTGTCCAGGTCAGTGTTTGTTAAAGGTAAAGCGGCTCGTTGAGGTGACAGCCCCTTTAAAGGGTCACTGAATCGCTTTCCGGTGCTTTGTTCCTGCCCTCCCCGTTGTAACCACGGTGATGGGGAAACAGTCAACACCGATGCATTTTTGTTTTTTTGTCTTGATCCCAAAGCGGGGATTCTTATTTGATTGACCTGTTTGGTTAGGAGTCTTTTTTTTTCTTTTTTTTTGGTAGGAGTCTGTTTGGTTTTTCTTTTCCTTGTTCCCTATAGAATGCGGGTAAACCTCTTGTCCTTACACAACATCAAACACCCGCCGCTAGACAAGACGGACTATGTTTGGCCGCGGCACACATCCAAAGGACGACGTGCGTGTGCGTTTGCGTGTGCGCGCATGCTAGCGTGCTGCTTTCTTTCGCTGTGAAGACACGCGTTTCCAGGACAACGTCGTACGGTGCATCACACAGCCGATTCCATTCGCGGTCTACGAGGAAGACGTCGCTGATGTTGCAACCTGTCTCGTCTTGTCCTGGCCACTGAATGTGCTATACACCTCAAAAGCTCAATGTGTCCCAGCTCTCTCATTCTTTGGGTCAGTCTTTGTGACGTTAGCCACATGAGGGGATCTTTTTGTATATGGTTGCCCTAGCAGTTCAGCAGCAGTCTATTACTCTTTAGAATACCTGTGCTGAAGGATGTTGGGGGTTTTTTCACTGACTCAACCTCTCCACCCAATTTGGGCAAAAGCAGTAGCAAAAAGGGACTAATCACTGCTGTGTAAAGTTTTGATTAATTTTCTCTCTCTCTTTCACTGCTTCTGGGACAGAGATACAAGACAATACTGCCATCATTAATGATCAAAATCTGACCCATAACTCCAAATTACGTAGACAGAAATGACGGACACAAAATTTGTTGCTTTATGGGCGTTCAAAGCACAGCGGCTTCTACAAACGTAGAAATGCAGCCCGATACTGTATATGATCACAGTCATAGACAGTAATAATCAACCACATCTGTAAATGGGTCATTAATCATTTTATTTGTACTGTCAACAGTGAACAAGCACATCAACAGTTTAATGAGAATATTACTATGACTGATTGAATGGTTGGTTAATTCCTCATTACTGGAATGCTGCCGAGATCTATGCTATTTAGAATTTTTTTTTAGGTGTTACTCCACTTCAGTTGTGTGTACAGTTTGTCCAAATAATGTGGTACAATAAACCATTTTCCAGTTTTATAATTTAGTTGAATTAGATTTGGGCATTTAACAGACATTCTTATCCAGAGCAACTTTAATAAAGGAAGCAATGGATTATAAGTCGTTCTGGATAAGAGCATCCAGTAAACCAGGGGTCTTCAACCTTTTCTGATCCAGGGACCCCCACCCAGGCTCAAAGGTTTTCAGGGGCTCCGCATCATAAGTTAAAAATGGTTAAATATATATTTTTTGTTTCAAAACGTTTTTTATTTTATATTTTCACAAATCTACCACCTAAAGTACCCCTCCCTGCTCAAAAAACCCAGGCACTAAATAAAGTATATGTTATTCTGGGGGCAATTGTAACAGGGGGCAATTGCAACACCATAAAATTGCAACCAATCTGAAACAAGCTAGAGCTGAGATTGTCACTCTGCACATGTGCATTGATGTTCCCTCTCTGTCTGCCCAAAGACTAACTGATGCCCCATTCTCTGCTCTTTTCTTTTTTTAACAAAGACTGGTTTTTGTTAAAAACTGGTTTTGTGTTACAATTGATCCCTGTTACAATACTGTAATGCAAGCAAAAGCATTGCGATCTCTGTGTGTGTGTCAGGTGGCCATTAAGGTGATCGATAAGAAGAAGGCCAAGCAGGACTCGTACGTGCTGAAGAACATGAAGAGGGAGCCCCGCATTCACCAGATGATCAGGCACCCCAACATCGTGCAGCTGCTGGAGACCCTGGAGACGGAGAACTCGTACTACATGGCGATGGAGCTGTGCCTCGGCGGTGACCTGATGGACCGCATCTGTGACAGGAAGCGGCTGGACGAGCGGGAGGCGCGCAAGTACACCCGCCAGATCCTGTCCGCCGTGGAGCACCTGCACCGCCACGGCATCGTGCACAGGTAACGCGCCGCCATGGCAACCCTGCCTGCAGACAGCCCGTGAAAGGGATCGGGGGGGAACATTTGCGTTTCCTTCTGCCCTATATTTATTTACACTAGGGGGGGAGGCTGGGGGGCAGGGGAAAGGGTAAAGCTACACTTATGTCTGTCTTAAAATATGTTTTAATGAGTCTTCTAATGTCTTCTAATGAGACTTAAAATGTTATTTTTTTCACTTAAGCTTTAGTTTTAACTTTTTATCTTTTTCTTGACAAGTGAAATTGTCTCACCCCATCTTATTTGCCCATAAAGGAATAGAAATACCATTCTAAATATAGAATGGTTTTCGCAGAGTAGCATTTGTTTTGTTGTGAAAAAGTGGTGAAGTCCCCTCTGACTTCAGAGATGGACAAAGAGGTCAATTTTCCTCAATTTGGAATGCCAAAACATGCTCACGCTGCAACTCTCATCACAACCTCCATGGTCAATTTGGGAGAATGCAGACAAGCACGTTCTCTCCTCTGAAGAATGATATCAGCCAATCGGAGGTGGAGAATCCAGGTTTAGAAAGTAAAAGCCCCCCCCTCCCCAGTATTTTTTTCCAATCACCTGGATTTGCTTATTAGCACAATTATTCAGATTTAATTAGTGAAATCAGCTGGCTGGGTTCATGGGTGGAAGAAACACATGGAAGGACTTTTACTTTCTTGACGGCTGGACTTTCCACCTCTGCGGCCACCGCAGTCCGCAAAGTCGGGCTCGCACAGACATCATGACCAAGTTTAGTTTATATAAAACCTTCTGACAAAGACGGCTGCTATATAGACCTGTTTATGAGACACTCTCAGAAGAAAGGGTTCCACGGAGGAACCCTATCTAGTTCAAGGTTCTTTGTCAGGCAAAATGGTTCAATCTGTGAGCTTTCACACTACCATAGAGAAGGGTTCCCCTGTGGAGACAAGCCATAGAATACTTTTTTTTCCTGAGAGAGTACCTACATTTTCACAATGTAGCAACTACTCATATAAATGTACACAGGTACATAGCCACTGTAGTCCTCAACTGTATACTGTATTCCCAAACTCAGGTTCCATGCAGATGTAATAATAATAATAATAATAAAGCTGTAGGTCTGAACTGTTCTCCGTACCTCATTATCAGCCCAAAAATGGCTCTCCGCTTCTTTCAGATAAAGGTCAGGTCAGGAAAACAGTTCTGAATCTCCCATTTAGATTCTGGTTAGCATGCCCCAGGGATTGGTCCACTCTGGAAGGGTCCTGTGTAGGCTGGCCAATGACATGTGTTAATCTCTGTAGGGTAGAGTCTCTGCCTAAATCGTGAGATAATAATAAACTGACCCTTCTTTTTTTATTATGGTGTCATTTTTGGATAACTGCTGCCTCATTATAGTTCAAAAAACACTTTTATGAGGAGATTTTGTGCAGTTATTCATTTTAAAAGGCTGCATCATTTTTTTCCCCTCCACTCTCCACATGGCCTGTGGGATCATTACACTTTCAGAAACTTACCGGATGTCTCCCCGAGTCTGCAATTGTCACGGACTATGGCGAGAGTGTCCAATAATGGCAAAATTACAAGAACATGGAGAGAAATTAAACCCATCGAGTATTTGGATTTCATGGGATGTTTTCCGTTTTAAACTTCATGGCACTTATTTATATATGTAAGAGTAGCTGGTGTGGTCAGAGACGAGAGATGGACCGCGATTCCAGGCACGGAGCTCAAGACCTCCATGCAAGCGCCACACCACCCCTGGATCTTCCAGATTTGGGTGTGGGAGGGGGGGGGGGGGGGGGTGGTGGGCTGGCTTTGCCAAAGACAGGGGGCCAATGGAACGGCTTCACGGCCTGCAGTGATGTCACCGCAGCAGAATCCACGTACAAGGCAAACGCGATCTGCACATCGTTTAAACCAGCTTGTGCGGTTTAATTTTTAGTCACATGGGTTTTTCTTTATTTCATTTTTTCTTTTTTTTGCAGTCAATGCCTGTTTTTATTACACTTTCAACAGTGTAATGTGATACGACTTCTTTGCTGCCCCCTGCAGGTCATTTTGATATTGTTCCACATCACCAAACGTACAGGAAACCTGCAGTTACCTCTTTTATGCTGCAGTATCTAGTATAGACAACCTCATCAAAGAGAATCCTGAACACCTTTCACGAGGTGTTCAGAAATTGGCCCCTCTAAGCAATGTGCTGGTGGAATAATCAAATATTTATTATAAATTCATATTCCAGAAGGTGACGTAATTTCAGAGAAACAAAGAAAAACAGTATTCCGGATGGTATTCCACATGGCCCTGTACCACAGAGATGAGGTCAGGAACTGGCAATTTACATAAGGTATTCACTGAAGAGAAGACTGGGTATCACAAGATTATGGCATCTATAATTGCGCGCCAATGCAATGTTATGAATTAAACATGGCTTCCCATTGGCCAGGGCCACTGGCACTGGAATAAGTTCCCTTGCCTTATTGGTTAATTTCATTCCCTTACCTGCTCTGAACTTGTCGACGTTGCATGGCCCGCCAAACAGAGATTTCTAACAGAAACGTTTAATTGACACAACTATATGGAACAATGTGTGTGACTATGCAGTGTAATGCTGACACATTCTAAGACCGTACGTTTTTGTGTAAATAAATGTTGTTGTTCTTCTTCTTCTTGTTCAAGTTCACATCAGAGAGCTTGAATCTAGTGCCCAGTTTTGGTTATGTTTACGTTTTATTATTATTTTATTTATTTAAATTGCTTTTGCTGCCCATATTGTATTATGATACTTACAAGCTGTAAGTCAAGCTGTAGTGATCTTTTAAATGTCTTATTTGTGTTTGATTGTAGGGATCTAAAAATCGAAAACTTCCTCTTGGATGAATATAACAACATCAAGATTGTTGGTAGGTATTGTGGGTTTCGATTTTTTTTAATCTAAAAATCTGTAGCACTTGCAGTGTACAGTATATTTCAATTACGCAGATATAATTATTGAATTATATTGAGGCAATAGTTGTTGAAGGTGATATAAATTAAATGATGGCTTTTAACAAAATCAATACGCTCAACCATTTGGTTATAGAGAATATATTTTTAGTTCCTTACTGGAACGTTGGTCTTCATATGCGAGTTAATGAAACAAAACCATTTGCAATTTTTCATTTTTTTTCCAGTTTTAAAATGCATTAACTGTCACCAGCAAAGGAAATACAATATAACAGCTCCCCAGTGAGTGCTAAAGTTTTGGGGTTTCATCAGGATGGTGTGGTTTTAGTTCCCCCACTCCCTAACCAATCCCATGGAGTCCGTCTCCAGATGACATCACCACCAAACTCCACAAAACCGGAAAGTGCTCAAATTTGTCCGTTCTTCAGCACTTTATCCGTACGAGCAACCTCAAATATATACACAATATATTAAAATGTTAAAAGTGGGCGAAATATCTCCGGTTTGGTCCTTTAGCAGCCCGCTACAAGGCCCGCACAACCCAGTACTCATCAGCGGGAGCGTGGGGGCAACAGCGAGAGCGCGGGGGGCAACAGCGAGAGTAGAAACGCACGCTCCCCCCAACCCCCTAAGCGCACGACCCCCATGCAACTAGAGTTCTCCTGTCGCCATGGAGATACAGTATTTCTGTTCATGTCATCATGTCATCACCAAAGCAGGAGTTTTTTTATTATTATTTATTTCACAACCAAAAAAAAAGAAAAAGTGCAGAATTGAATTTGTGCCCATTAGGATAAGGGGGGGCACTGGAAAAAGTTTGGTGTGCAGACAGGACTCCGATGGTCCTCTGTTAGGGACATTAAATAACTTCATGGAAAGGTTCGTCTCCGCCGGGGTTTGCTCTGACCATCGACTATGACAGTGCAGCCAGGATCCCTGGGCTCTTTTCGGCGAGAGTTTGTTTACGCAGCGTGTGCGGGATCCACTGTAAATCGGTTGTTGTTGGCACGGGGGCGTACATTATTAATGGATCGGGGAGAATTATGCTTCCTTAAATATGTTTTGCCACATTGCGCCCCCAGCTCATTTCCCCTTAATGCAATGTGAACGTTCACCCTCTGCGTCCCCTCTTAACATTTTTCCTTTATATCTTCACCACCAAATATGTAGCTTGAACACTGAGGGGCTGTGACAGGATTCTGTGGTCTGGGCTGTAGTTCCAAGGCCTCTTAGGGCATTTTGTCCCACGAAAAAAGAACAAAATATTCCTAACTTTTTCACTTTCAGTTTTTCTGTGGGACACTTTTAAACACTTTTCTCTACGCTTACTTGCGCTCTAAATCCTTCTAGCCATTTTATGAAGTAGCCTCGTTTCCAAATATAACACTTCGATTCTGCGCTTTGAGCCAAGGCCCGACTTTGGCGAACGCCTTAAAGCATGCATTAGGACCCTGGCCTTAGCCGTGTCAGCGAATGTGTGATGCTCACAACCAAATGTTTTTCCTGGATTTTTTACTGAGTCAGAAAACCAGCAGGGGAGTGGGGGTGGGGGGGAGGGGAGTGGGGGTGGGGGGGGGGGGGGGGTCTGTTCAGTTCAGAGCAATTCAAACTCCCAAGTGCATTTGCTGAGTTTGATTTGGCCCACGTAGCCCCAGCTGGCCGCCCCCCCACCACCCGCTACTCGAGCGCTGAAAACGTTGGCGGTTTCCCGTTGCAGACTTTGGCCTGAGCAACACCCTGAAGGCGGAGACCCTGGCGCAGGACCTGCTCAACACGCAGTGCGGAAGCCCCGCCTACGCCGCGCCCGAGCTCCTGGCACACAAGAAGTACGGCCCCAAGGTGGACGTGTGGTCGGTGTAAGTCGCCCCACCCCCTTCCAAAAACAAATTTAAAAAGTGCCTCTGTCACTACCGTGCGTTTTCGGGAAAGTTGTGAGCACCCTAGGCAGGAACCTCGCTGTTTTCCTATTTTCATCTTTGTCGGTTTCAAACGTTTTTTTTTTTTTGGGGGGGGGGGGGGGGGTTGGGAGTGGGGGTAGTAAATGAACAGTTTTCCAGGAGACGGAATGTTTAGCGGTCTGTGCTCTAATGAAACGTGGACTGGATTTCCGCTCCACATTTTCTGAAGGTTTACACACTCAGGTTAATGCAGCTTGCACAGCCCTCCACCCATCTCTATCATCACCCCCCCTCACCCCCCACCCCTCACGCCCCACACCCCACACCCCTTCAGGCACTGGCCAGGAGTCCACAACCAGGAGTTAATCATTAATGTTGCCTGGCGATTGAGAACACAATTAGGTAACAAAGAAGTACATTTTTTTGTGCCTTTCTTTTAAAAACATCTCATCAAAACTTTTCCCATCTTAAAAACTGCTGGAAGTTCACTTGTCTAAAGACGCCAGCCAAGCAATTGAATAATAATAATAAATAACCAGCATGCCACGGCTTTCCGATAATTACTTGTGTAGTATTACAGTTTGGAAGGTTTGTGAACACATTTACAGTGTATTTCCCATCAGAACACATTAAGAGCTGTCCTTACTGTATAGCCCTGCTTATTGTCAATATAAATATACAGAGTAGCAACGAAACTTAAACGTAATGCGGAAATCTACATTTAGCTTAACATCAACAGTAAAAAGGCACCATTCATCAACAGCCAGGCAACAAGCATTATAAGTAATTCCAGCATCAGGATCTTAATGCAAACAGTATACAAAGTAGGCTATAAAGCATAAAAATACAGGTAATTAGGTTTTAAAAATAGGTTTTATAATCCTTCTAGTAGACTGAGGAATCTGAAGATGCCTTCCTGAGGGAAGTTATTGAAATTGAAGGGAAATATTGTATTATTGGCCACTCTGGAAAAGAGTGCTGTAAAATTTGCTGTAATGTAATGTAATATAGGTTCATTTATAACGTTAAGAAAACGTACCCCACTAACACTTGTCAGAAGTGGTGATTGGTGTTGTTTCTGGTGCATGCAGGGGGGTGAGCATGTTCGCTATGCTAACGGGCACGCTGCCGTTCACCGTCGATCCCTTCAACATCAAACAGCTGCACCAGAAAATGGTCAACGGTGAAATCAGCAACATCCCGGCCGACATCAGCAAAGGTACGGCGCCCCCCCCCCCCCCCCCCCCCTGCCGAACGGGGAGCCTTAACCGGCACATACTTCGGCACCTCAGTCAGTGTTGGGCCAGCGTGTCGCCTGCTCTGGGTTCCTAACTGCCAAAAAAATGGGCGGGGCCACAGCAGTGGGTGGAGGTGGCGCTGTTCGACAGTTGGCACCAAGTCATTTTTCCCGCCCTTAATCTGTCCTGTGATATCAAAGTTTCCATAAATAATGGAGTCCGCTCAGTCTGCGGGGACGACGGTGCCAGATTTCACGTCCGTCCAGATTGGGATGCGTGTGGCGTGAAGTATAAGGCTCGCCTTCAAACCCCCGTGATATAAATTAATTTTGATTTCAATGGAATGGGTGAGCATTCTCACATATATAGGTCTAATAATGTTCGGAAATACACAATATTTTTGGTTGCTTGGCAGTTCTATAAGCATGAATGGGCTTATGCTTTAATCATTTATTTATTGTGCGATCATGAAAAGTCTGACAGGTCTTTGTGTCTCTCACACTATCTACATCATATGACGACTATCAATCAAATTAATGATCATAAACCTGGTACTGACATTTTAAAGACATTATATTTTGCAATATGATGCTTTACAATCGTTTCTTTGTTCTGTAAAAGTTCTTCGGAATATGTAGCCTACACTTATATAATTTCCAGGTTCTTATCAATATAACTTTCTAATTTAAAATCTTTAGTGTGAGCACAAAAGATACAGAACGTCTTTAGTATGTCTGTGGTAAGCTACATTGCATTTGAAACATTTGATGCCTATGAACTTGAGCTTAGTCACACCTACACCCCCCCCCCCCCCCCCCCCCAGCATAGAGGTGAAGAAAAATATGTAAAATGGAGATCAAGGAGGATCAATTTAGGAGGGGTAGGGGTGATTGATCCTTGTCCCTACCCCTAGAGATGGATATTTTACCAGGCTGAGGCAATAGCATAAGGGGCCGTCAGAATATGTATCGCCCACACCTTAAATCTCCAATTATTACCCACAATCCTGCAGTAGATAAAGCACGGGGGGTGGGGGTAGGTGTGCGTAGAGAGATATCCAAATCCTTAAGGGTGTGACTTCATCTGCTCTGGTGATATTGGCTGCTATTCTTAGAGCAAGGTGCATCACAAGCTCATATTTCCAGACTGGGCTCCTTTACGGTGTGAAAGAGGCCAAAGTCCTGACAAACGGCCAACATGAGGGAACGGATTTTTTTATTAAATATTCAGGGGGAAAAAATTGAAAGTAGAAACTTAAGGAGAACGGCATCGATAACCATTTACTGGCCGATGCACTTTTTATTAGTCGATGCAGACCATTCTATTTATTCTGTGCATACCATTTAACGTTTTTTAGCTGGGATGGTAGCCATTTAATGGTGCGTAAAATTATTGCTGAGGAAAAGATGGGTCTACAGTTCTGCTGAATGTAAATGGTCAGTAAAAAGGGGTTGCTACTTGTGTGACACGGCAGTGTAACACATTGTGACATGGAATCTTCCAGAAACCCGTGTTAATTAGGTATCACTAATCGCCCCCAACCCCCACACCACCCACCTGATTCTCCGCAGTGGCCGTACAGTTCATGCTGTCCCTCCTGGAGCCCGACCCGGCCAAGAGGCCCAGCGTGAAGGCAGCCATGGAGGAGAAATGGGTAAACGAGGGCTACGTCAAGAGGCCGCTAAATTCGGTTTTCTACAAAAACAGGTACGTGCCGAGGTCTTTCTGATGGTTTAAAAATGTGGCGATGAGTGGGGGGGGGGCCGGGGGGAGTGGGGGGGGGGGGCCGGGGGGAGTGGGGGGGCGGGGGGAGTGGGGGGGGGGGGGTTGACGGGGAAACGAAGACCTGTGGAAAAACGACGCACATAGTGTGTGTTTTTTAATGGTTTTGGCAGACTATGACACGAAACTGGAGAAACCCTAGCGCAGGGGTGACCCAGCTTTGGTCTCTCCCGTTATTTTGTTCCCCCGGCTTTTTATCGCCACATCTCTGGCTCTCTGTCCGCCGCACAACGGCACCGCAAATTCCTGAGTGACAGGGACCCGCCAGGCCCCAGCAGGAAGGGACTCGCCGTCCTGGGCACCTTCGGGATCGATTTTCGCCCGTAAAAAGCGAGCGTAGAAAGGAGCCCTTTCCTGCCTGGCAATATAACCCTTGTAAAATTCCGCCATGGTGAATTTCATCTGTAATTTCTACAACTGTTTTTTATTTATTCTTTTTTTACGCTCCTGTTTTCCATGTGCGTCCGCTGAACCCTGCAAGCGCGTGGTTTTTCCGCCGGCTGAAATCTCCCCGGGTGCCGAGCGGCGCAATCAGCGCCTTTTACAGACTCTACTCCAAGATGTCAGCAGTGCGGCTTTTCTTATATAAACGCTCGCACATGCTCAGTGCGTGCTCTCGCTCAACTGAAATACATTTGGCTTAGATCACACAATACCTAATTTAGATCACCCATACCTTTTTTTTTTTTATCTTCCACAATGATGAGGGGTGGATTTGTTTTGTTTTTTAAATGACTGTCACACAGTCTCAAAAGTGCTGGATGGTTTGGTTTTAAAATGGAAGAAAAATGGAAAATACAGCCCGAAGCTGAAGTCCTAAGTTTGTTGATTTTATTTCCAGACTTCAGCCCGAAGAGCTGAACTCGGCCGTGTTGAACTACATGAGCGGAACCCTGGGCTACAGTCTCTCTGATGTCATCCACACCCTGATCAACAACCGGCCCTCGTCCATCATGGCCGCCTACTGCCTGCTAGTGAAGAAACTCGACCGGCACCAGAAAGGAGTCAAGTCCGCAAAGGTGGCCCACCCAAAAGATATGAGCAAAAGTCTGACCCAAATTTCGCCTCACTTTCTGAAACTGTGATTATGAACCGTCTTTTACCACATCTCTTACCATCACAGAAACTAGACAGCAGTGACTGGAACCCCCCTAACAAGATGTGGACAGACCGCAAGGAGAAAACAGCCCAAAAGGTCCAGCCACAGATACTGGTGATGCATGCAGTCTTGAACTTTGACCTTTAAAATAACCAGGCAGTTGATTTTAAATGATAGTTTAGGAGATCCAGGAATGATTCATAAAGTTCTGATCCTGTAGGACTGGACCTTTTGACAAATGTTTTTTATAATATGTTTTATGTCCATCATTATTGTATTTATCGTATTTATTTTGAATCTGATTGCTATATTGCGCAATGATTTGGAGTCCAAATTTGTTTCTCAATTAGTTTTTTGTTTGTCCGTTTTGTTTGTCCTGAGCGTAATTTGAAATCCCATCTCAGAGAGGTGGTAGAAACACAATCTAAACGATCTCCGCCTGCCGTTGCTTTCAGAAGGAGGCCACAGCGGAGAAGAACACAAAGAAGTCCAGCAAGACCTCGCGAACCCGGTGTCACGACACCGAGTCCCAAGACAGCAGAAAAAAAGCAGACGACACCATGAAGGAAAACGTGAGGAACCCCGAAACCAACAACGAGACGTCGCCCTCCTCCCCCCTCTGTCCCGGGACGCCATTACGGACGACGACATCGCCGTTACGCTGGAGAACAAAGAGGGATTCTTTCCCGAAGGTAACACCGCGCTTCCCTTCGTCACCACCCCTTTCCCATCCAGAAATTGAATATTCCAGAATATATTTCAAATTTGTGGACTGATAACGGAATATGGAATGAAATATTGCAGAATATATTTCAAATTTGTGGACTGATAACGGAATATGGAATGAAATATTCCAGAATATATTTCAAATTTGTGGACTGATAACGGAATATGGAATGGAATATTCCAGAATATATTTCAAATTTGTGGACTGATAACGGAATATGGAATGGAACATGCCAGAATATATTTTAAAATGTGGACCTGCGTATATGTGGAAAATATAATGATTCATATATTATGCAGCAGTGATGTACATTTCAACATGTGACAGCAGCAATAAAAATTGGTACACTTCCAAATATATTGTGAAGTGGTGCGATATCTTGAAAATACATTATACTTAGATAGTTTCAGTGTATATCATCGTCATTAGGGCGTGGTCATTTTCTCCATTCTGACCACATGTCACTTCCTCCCGTCAGTGTCCACGTTCGCGGAACGGGAACTCATCCACCTCTCTCCTCCCAAGAGCACCTGCAAAGAGGCGTCGTCCTCCAAGCTGTGCGAGTCGGCCCCCTGCGACGCCCCGGCCAACAGGGACCCAGGCGAGGAAGGCGGGGTCGCCGCCAAACCGCCGAAACCCCACGACCTGAGGCATGCCCTCTCCGAGAACCTCCCGGCGGACGGCAACCACCGGCACGCCGACGACAAGCTGGACAAGCTCCGGGCGTTCTACTCGGACAAACGCGCCTCTCCCAGGATGCACCAGGAGAACAGGGCTCACTGCAGGAGCCCCGCGGGTCACCAGGAGACGCGCTTCAAGGACATCCTGCAGGCCATGGAGGAGAAGGCCCCCAGCGGCGACCTGGAGGTGCCAGGAGAAGGACGGCCGCCATTTTGCCGCCGCGGAGACACCGCAGACCACGACCTCCCCCTTGCCAAAACTGAGGCACGCGGCGCCCAAGGACACCGTGGCCAGGAGGATCACGTGGATGGGGGCGACGCGGCACAGCGCGGGGGGGTCCCCCTTCCTGGTGAACGGGTCCAGGCCGCCCGCGTTCCCCTCCTCGCGGCAACAGACCCTGGTCATCAAGAGCCTGCGCCACTCCAAGGAGAGGGGCCGCGTCGCCGTCGGCAACGGCGCCGCCAAGCGCAACTCCGTCCAGCTCAGGAACTCCCGCAGGGCGGCGGACCTGAACCTGCCCTTCCTGTCCCCCCGCCTTCCCGGCCAAGGGCGACAGGAAGTCCGAGCTCTTCCGCATGGACTTTGGGTAGAAACGTCGCTAATGCTCGAGGTGAACCAAAGGAGTTTTACACTTCACACCTCTTCTATCTATACCCTGTCTTTGCTGTATGGGTTATAGGGGTAGTGTTCCACATGGACTTTGGGTAAAAACAGGGCTAAGGTGAGAGGTGAACCAACACGGTATCACAAGGAGATTTACTGTAAATGTACTTTACACCTCTTCTATCTATGACCGGTCTTTACTGTATGTATTATGGGGATAGTGTTCCGGATGTATTTTGGGCAAAAACAGCGCTAATGTTCAAAGTGAACCAATGCGGATTCACAAGGAGTTTTACTGAAAAGGTATTTTACGCCTCTTCCGTCTACACCCTGTCTTTACTGTTTGTGTTATGGAGGTATTGTTCCAGATGGAATTTGGGTAAAAATGGCGCTAAGGGGTGCGGCGAACCAATGAGGTATCGCGAGGAGTTTTACTGTAAACGTACTTTACACCACGTCTATCTATAACCCGTCTTTACTGTTTGTATTATGGGGATAGTGTTCCGGATGGACTTTGGGTAAAAACAGAGCTAATGTTCAAAGTGAGCCAATGCGGTATCACGAGGATTTTTACTGTAAACGTACTTTACACCACTTCTATCTATACTCCGTCTTCACTGTATGTGCTACATACTGCTTCGCGTAACAACACGATTAGCCCACTGAGCTAATACCAAGATCCCCACTCAAAGGAGCCATGTGCACTCAAAGGGAGTCTGTTCATGGCCTAACTTTCATCTCTGAAGTCTGCTAAGTGTATACAGGAAAGAATTCCCCCGAAGTATAGCTTTTATCCATGGTTCCCTTTAAAGCAAAGTATAGCTTTTATCCATGGGTCCCTTTAAAGCAAAGTTCCATATGGTGTGATCAACAGACATCTCAGTCTGGTTTATTCAGTAGTGCCGGCATCAAGATCTTTATATAAAAGCGCCAATTTGAAAAATAATCACAGACAGCCAGCACTTGCTGTCCTGAGCAGATTTTTCATCAAAGTGACTTTGCATCTTTGGCCAATTTAAATGTGTACTGCATATCTATACTTATATCTATTTTTTTCATACGCCCATTTTATTTTCTCCACTACTTCTATTTTAATAGCTAAATAATATGTTATTGTCTCCTAATGTTATAATTTTATATTGTAATGATGAAGCCTGGTAACAATCCATATTTAGGTCATGAATGGCTCTTATCATTTAATTATGAGGTAATGTAATGGTTGTACACTGCTATAGGAGACCAAGGTTTGGTTTCTGTCCTCTCCTGCCTACCTCTCGGTCCCCACACTGAACCAGGATGTTTCCACTGGAGCTGGGAATTCCCAGCTAACACCATAACCTTTCCACAACACTGGGAAAGCCTGTGGTTAGATTCCCATTTAGTTGTGAGAAAACATTGTGTCGAGAACATTCCCCAAACAGCCTTAGAATATCTTTTTGTTCCAAAAAAAAAAAAAAAAAACATTCCAGGGATGCGGCATGCAAACTTACAGGCAACATTCCCATGGTGATTATCATTTAGCTATGGAAAAACATAATAGGAGATATAAGTCAAATACATTTAAGAATGATCTATATTAATGTATGGAATGGCAGATTATATATAAATATTTCTAAAATTTATGAAATTAACATGAATAAGCATTCCTTGATTCATATTCTTTTTTTTAAACTTTAATGACAGAACTGAATCTCATTCAGAGGCGGTTCCTGCAATGTTATTTGTGAATTAATGATAAAGTGCAGGTGAAGTTCAGGAAATTGGACACAGGGATAAGTGCTGGAATTTACCCCAGCTTTCCGAATGCTCTAGGAATGGTCCGAGAACCAAAAAATTATTAGCTGGGATGTCATGTGTCTGGCATATGGCTAATTGGCCATGGGGATTGAGCCGTCGTAATTAAAGCATGAGGACTGATTAACCATAGAAAGGGGACAGGTGTGTCTTAATCAAACCTGCCGTTCAGGTGACATAACTAGAGCTAAGCTTAGCAACAGCACTGTTAGGAGGTCTGGACCATTTAGCCATGTAGTAATGCTGTTGTGTCTTTGGAGGTACCATTCCCTTGCAAACAGGTCAGATCTCCACCTATCCACCCCTCAACCCCTCCACCCCTCAACCCCACCCCTCCTCACCCCCCACACCTCCAATACTTTCTTTCTTACCCCTTATGGAAAAAGAATATACTGCAGTATATTGTAAATATATCAAAATTATCGTCACAATATATTTAAAATATACCGCAGTATATTACATTTCCATAAGGGACCTTGTGTTTACTGGTACTGAAATCTCTTGACAACTGTGAGAAGTTATTACAAGAAAAGCATTTACCAGCCGTGCCAAAACAACGGGAAATCAGTGGTAGCTGCCTGCAGAGCAAGCATATGATGTACATATGCCTACAAAAGCACATTAATTTTTAATGCATTTGTGCAGTATACTGTATATTTTGTGAGATCTGTTAATCAGATGGGGAAACATTTTTTTTTGCCACGATACTTGAAGTATGTGAATGATATAAGGATTGAATCCAACAGGGCTGGGGTCAGTTCAGTTGCAACCAGGACAATTCAGGAAATTCAATTTATATGCAATTAATTGATTGAAAAATACTCATGAACATTATGGGACATTTTCAATAGGTGAATTTAATCAATTGAAATGGAATTTTCCCAAACCCAGGAATACAGTCTTGGAAAGATTTGTGTGCTCCCATCCCACTGTGCACTTAGGATCCCGTCATTAGGATCCTATTTTTGGGAATCTTGGGATTAATAAGATTCTTGTCAGGATTTTTATTTTTATTTTTTTAAACTAGGGCAATATTCATATGGTTTTAGATATGTTAAAACACACAGCATATCTTCTATTTTTAGAGTGGTGTCTATGTAGTAATAATATGGCATGGTTTTTTAAAATACATATAATGTTTACTTTTTTATGTATTGTAATAAATTATTATTCAGGAAAACCTGGATTTTAGTCATTCATTTAATAGTTCACCTAATCTTTTGTTTTAGAGTGTACCTTACTGGACTAGATATAAACTATTTCAGAATTGATTTAACACTAGGATTGTTCCACGCACTCCACGATAATTAAAATATGACATTGTTAATAAGTGAAGGAATGTCTATGAACATTGTTTTCAAGCAGACCCCTTAAAATAAAGAGTGAAAAATTATGTGAATAAAACATTGATCATTTTGTAGGAGAGCTGTGCAAGGTGGCCTTTAAGTTATCATGTTTAAAAGAGGGGCAGGCTCATACAGTATGTATGAATCCAAGGTTGGAGAACTGCTTATGTAAATGTTTTGTTTCTCAAAACAGACCCCCTACATGGCAGTGAATAATTGATGTGTAAAGGAATCTTTTTAGGCTCTGAAGCGGGCCTGAATAATTGAAGGCTTGTTGTGGCACCAGATATCCTGTTCAATGAGAGCTGTCTCTGCCGCGTGAAATGGTGAAGAGAGATTGAAACGACCGAAGTGTTTCTCATCCGCTCCCGTTACCACTTACGATCAAGCGAAATAACGTATCAGTGTATCAAAAGCAAAGTCTCGCTCGCATGGAATGAGGGGACGCAACGTCCCCGCCAACAAATGTCTATAGCTATATTTATTACACGTATTGTCCTCTCACGGGCCCTATCATGCGTAAAAATTCTGAATGCTCTTATAAAAAAAAGCGTTATTAATCAGGGGTGGAAATTGCCAATGAATAATGTAGGCCTATCATTCAGAAGTTAACCTTGTATTCACCTCAACAAAGACACATCTTTTTGGTGCATGCATCCGCACTCATCAGTGACTCCCATTGTCTACTTAAAATGTCAAACACTGAAACATTTCTTCAGCACACAATTTTTCACTGCCGTATGTTCTAGGCTTAAAATAGCCAGTGATGTAAACGTATTTTCAAGTTGTATTTTCTCACATCGAAACTGTATGGTTCAGAGCGACGCTTGGTTGTGGAAATAACCATAGCAAAGTTATAATGTTCCCCAAAGGTCTCCATGGTAACCGACAACTCAATCAGCTGCAAACACAGTGATCAGGCGCCCTTCTCACTACTGATGATGAGTCACCATTTGAGTACTCTTTAAAACGGTTACATAGGCTACACAGCCATGCATTCCACGTGCTGCGCAGCTGCCATCGCCCGAGCCTTAGCAATTCGGGCTTCTCAACAAAAGTGTGTTCAAACGTAGCCTACATTTGCTGATCTATCTTCAAACAACAGGAATACCGATGCAGGCTAATAGCCCCTCCCCTCCCCTCCTTTTGTGGACTTGCGATTTATTAGCCTGGGTCTTCAGCACGCTTTCAAATCAGCACGGTGATAAATCTGGGACTTTGATGGACTGTGGTCCTAATGAAGCTATAAAGCGCTTTAAGAACTGTGCCACTGTCAGTGATAAGTGTGCGCGTTTCCAAAATTCTTTATTACAGTATTTGAAGGATATCCCTAGAAAATAATGGTCTTTGTTATTCGATGCCTTAAACAGTTTTGAATCAATTGTTTTGTTTGCAACATTTTTTTCCCAGAAGGGTGCTCGGTAAAGATGTCAGTTTAAGAACATTTCTGTTCACACACCAGTTTGAACACAGTTTGCTATGAATAATGATGTTTGTGCTGATCGTGGGAGGGGGTTGAACAGCCACGACTGGTAACCAACATTCTCCCCAGGCTGCCCATAGCAGGGTAAAGTCACTTGTTACTCTAAACTGAACAAATGTGGCACAACACTGTTCTGGCTTTGTCTAACTGCGCCATAAAACATTAGAAAATCTAATAAAAAAATAGAAGAATACCCATCGGTCTCTCTGTTCAGTCATTAACATGGGTCCCCTTGGGGTAGAGTCAGTTGTAGAGAGACAGGCTCTATTGCCATCCACACCAGAGAGAAACGATGGCTCCTCATGAGAACTCATATGACGAGTGAAGCACTGGGCATGTGGTGTGTTGAGATGAGACAGAGAGAAGACAGACACAAAGGCCTCTAATGTGCTTTGCACTCAACTTTAAACGTGGACGGTAAGCAAGTGTTAAACTTTCAACAATTGTACTGCAAGTTTGGCGGTCACTGAAATCTCTGAAAATTGGTGTGTCAGAAATAAACAAGTGTAAGGGTTGTAACTGAAATTTGGAGAATCGTGTCTCATGTTACGCAAGGATAGTGCACTAAAAATGAGTTTTCCCAGGGTTCTCCACCTACAAAACTGCAGTTCTATTCTCAACACCTCTTGAAATGAGCACGTTTCAGAAATACTCCACACATTACATATCTACTCATTTTCAAGACGTGGAAATACCAATTATATGTATTTTAGCAATATCCATCTGCCAAAGACTGAAATGTTATTTTTATTAACTTAAGTTATTCCCACACGGGGGTTTCCACATTACTTACTAAATAAACACATCGTCATAACATGTTATTTTTGCTAACTGGAAAGGGAAGCACTCTGTTTCTCAAAGTTTTTTTCATTTGAATAAATGAACATTTTCGACCACGTCGCCCAAGGCAAACTCCAAAAGCAGGAGCGGGAAGTCCACGGAGAGAAGTTAGCCTACTCTTCATATTGTAATGAATCTCTCCACTGGAGCCCCAGGTTTCACCTATTGACTGCTCCAATGCCAGACCGCCAATGCATTGGCGCACAGCCATCTCTTACCATCTTGAGCTAGCCACCGAACAACCGCGTCAGCTATTAAAAGCGACATTTCTGCCTCCGTCCAATCAAAATTGCGCTGGAGCTAAACGGTAACCAATTGTAGCGATAAGATGCACCCCCGGTTAAGTTGCTCCAGGTTTAATCGAGTGAGTCAGCGGGATTCGGCGGACGCTAAAACATGTCCTCACTTGCCTGAATACTGCAGAAATGTTCTTCCTTAAAATGTGTGCCATTATCTTAAAATTAGCTTAAATATTAATCGCATGCATTCCAGAATATTTAACTGGCCAAGTGTGAGGCCTTGTAGTGTAGCAACCTACCTCCACGTGCCCCTTAAGACGCTTGTTCCTTACATGCAGCACGGTTCATCTCATGTGAAAAAATTGTATACTTGAAGTATAATTATACACACTTTACTTAGCCTTTAAGTATGCTGAAATACACCCTTAGTATACTTTTTTCATATGGAATATGAGCAGACAGGGAATTTAATGGGATGTAATAAAGTAGTATGGATGATGACGCGCGAGAAATCTTTTCCATATTTTCCTTGGCAATTCTACATTATCCTAGCATGTATTAACAGATGATGAGCAGATGTATCGCCAAGGTTTAATATTGAATCATTTTGTGATCTCTGCTATGAATAAAAGGTAGAAATGTCTCTCACATAACTTACACTTAGTCAGACAGAGGGGGGGCTTGCTTTATTGGGGCTCTTTAGCAGATCATCTCTGTTTCCAGCACATCTACTTTGAGAATCACTGAGAGAGGAACAGGAAAAATAAGTTTTTGTTCATCTTTGGATTAAAGAGGTGCCTTGTACATCACATGGGACTGTGCACGAAAAAAGGCTGTTTCCAAGAAGCCTATGTGTTTATAGCAACACTGCAAATGGTCAGGCTGACAAATATTAAAGCATTGATTTCCAATAAATATTTATATGTGAAATTAATCTTCACCTTTCCCCTGAGTAGACATGGGCAGTGTTTCCACATAAATAGAAGACTTCATATTCTAAACAGTTTTATATCTCGTAAGCTTAATTTCCATGGCAACGTTCATTTTTGTTGTCTCAGATATAAGCACGTGGCATGTTGGGCAAATGTTTTTTTTTCAAGAATAAGCCAGACCTAATTAAAGTATGTGCAAAGTCCCTATATCCAATGTTTGGTTTGCTCAGAAATAAAGGTGTCAATCATTGAACAAAAGCCTGAACATTCACATTTTCAGTTAAATTATATTTCAGTGCATCTATATAATTCTAATGTGTTTAATAAAGGGAATATACCGCTGTTCAAATGAGCTGCAGAAAACAAACGGAGTGGACGGGGCGTGACGCATCACTTTTTTAAAACAGAGCTCAGTCACTTCTGTAAGCAAAACTGTTCGCATCGATGCTATCAGATTGAATTGGATATTTGGAAACACTGCTTGCGGGGAATTTAATAGGTTCATACTTGCAGCCATTCTTCAGCCGAGACACACTAGCAGCGGCAAGTTATGTTTGACGGACGTTAATCCGTCACTGAATAAATCATGAAGGGGCTCTGGCTTTCGGTTCAACCATAAGTGCCACTGTATCAATTCAGAGATTATAATCGCCTAATTAAACAAGTATTACGGAGTAGGCTACAGGTCAAACGATTTGATAATCTTTTTTTTGCGGTTGACACACCATCAATCTGCCATTGGCAGAAATCCGAAACTACACAAAACGTAGCTATCTTATAATACGGGCTGCTTGGCATTGGGTTGGAAGGGGTAGAATGGGTTGGTCGTTGGGGGATTGGGTGTGGGGGTAAGAGGTTTTAAAATGCTCCCGATTTCTCTTATCCCTGCCATTTCCAATGAGGTGGAATGAAATCTGAGGTGTTCAGAGCTAGCCGCGGTCAGCACCTCCCTGACTCGCGTTTCCCAGGAAATAACCCGCTAACGCAGTCGATCTGGTTTCTAATGACGCTCATTCATAATTGAGCGGTGGGCTCCCGGCGTGCACAACCGGCCGGAGAAAAGGTTCGGGTCCAGGCTCGGGGTCATTTGCACACAAAACGGCAAGTGGTGCCGGGAACACAACACAGACACTGTTTAATTCATGCAACCTCTGATTAACTGTCAGTTTAGGACCAACATCACCCAATTCCCTAAAACGCCGTTTTGGCGAACACCTTGCACCTGCTTCCTCCCAGCGCTGATGCGTCGGGACTTAAACCGAGGGTGCCGTAAAATTTAACAGCAAGTGCGTCTCGTGAACTCAGCTTTTCAAAGCAAGCCGTTAAATTTAATTTTGATAGTCACACAACATCATTGGGTTTGGCTATCAACAGAATTAGCAGATAAGCACAGCTATGCTGTAAAAGACTCAGAAGACATTTATCACCAGCATCGTTAATAAAGGATAAGTACTTCAGACGTGTGGTGTTAATAATTGTACAGCACAAGTATCCAACACTCTTCAGTAAAATCTATGCAAAAGACATTATGGTCATTTTTGTTTTCTTAAAATAATTTTTCTGAAATTCATATGACATGTCAGAGACTTGTAATGTCACACACTGAACTCAATGATGAAACCACTTCTAAAAGTCCATATCAAAGCACACTGAAGCAACTGCGGTTCTGGAAAGTGCATGTTAAACAGAAAATAATTATTTTCTGCCATTCTAATCTGGGCATTCATCACCTTCTTCATTGTGTTTTCTTTCATTTTTTGTATCAGACTCATATAAACTGAGTAAGTACCAAAAAGGACCACCAGCTTGAATGAGTTCAAGAAGCTGTAAAGAAGGTTATTGTGCCACAAGTGTTATTTTTTTCTTGTGAATGTAACCATCTATTTTACTAAATTCAACAAACACGTGTACAGTTAGGTGACACCAAATGTTTGCCAGTATGTTTAACTCACAAGGTTGCTGTAGATTTGTTGTTATGGAGTAGATTGTAGTTTTCAGACATTTTATGACATCACTCCGTAGGCTACTCAGGATAGTATTATAGCTCGGCGCATTGACAGGCACAGTAGGTTCTAACACTAAACAATTCAACATTGTCCTGTAAATTAAACCCTTCATCCAGGAAGAGGAGCCAGATTATCAATAAATAATCGTGTTTACAGTAACTGAGTTGTTATTTAAGCCGATGGGTTGATAATAAAGCATTATTTAATCTATTAAACTACACAATATTGAGCAAAAAGTATTATATGCTTAGCACAATTTTCTATTTGTGCTTTAAATAAACAGATAAAAATTGACACAGTGGCAAATGGAATTATGGAATTATTATTATTATTATGGAATAATTATATTTTGTTAAAATGGCCAGAATTGAATTTAAATTGTGCTTGATAATGGGTTCCCTTGTATGGCTTGTGATAAAAGTATTACCCGTTTTATACACTGCCTACTTATTGTGGTGCTTGCATTTTCAAAAAACATTTTGATCAGTGGTGTTGGCCACTTCCGCGGCCAAATAAATAACACCAGTCTATTGAAACACCTCGGCCTACTTCATTTTCCATAGAAATCCGCTTGTATAGTGCCTTTAAGGGTGTTAACAGTTCACCTCATATGCCAGAACCGGATTATTTTAGTCCGACCATTTTATGAGACCTCGGTCGAGTTAGGCTATAGATAGGCCAACATTACCCCCTACTGGATGAAAATGGCATTGGGAGATCATTCGTTCATTCTAAGAAAACCCGGACACTCTCAAAAATATTTAGTTCACGGTAAATTAAAATAATATATTTTTTGTTGTTTGGTAGGCTACTGGTTCTCAAGTTAGTTTCAGGTGTTTGACATAAAAGTTTATATTATATTATATGTTTGTAAACTTGGTAGATTATGTTTGGACTCTAAAAGGCTCGAAAGTTTTTTCGTTTCCCTTTGCCTTCTTGCAGAATTCACAGTGTAATGTATAACGTTTGTTTCCATCAATCAAAAAAAAAACGAAATAACAATATGCCACATATAGTTAGCCTTAATCGGGGGGGGCTTTCAATGGCTGACACAAACAGAACATGATTCTGGGTTTTTCATTAACATATTGATTTAACAAGTGACCCCACCCTGGCCATCCTTCAGTTGAACATTAAGTGGGAGGAAAAAATCTCACTAAACATTAATCGAGGTTATAAGGGAAATGATACTGGCTTTGATATAAAGCACACTATGATAGCTTACCTGTAGCGTTCATCGACCACACCTCAACCCCTTTCTTGCCCCCAAGATTCCCGAATTCCCGGTTACAGAACTGCGCATGCTCGGTGAACAAAGGGAACTACTGTGCGAAGCCGACAGCATCATGGATGAGTTCAACACCGGGGAGGAGGTAGACGGGAAGCTAACGTGCCTTTGTTTGCTACATACAGGCTGTAAATGTTGTAGATATAACGTATAAAACAACTTGAAGGTCATAGGTTTAGTATTATATTTCCTAATTTGCAGTCCATTTGTCAGATGACGTTAGCTAGCTTACTGTTGGTGCTAGTTAGCTTAGCTAGTGTTAACGTTAGCTAGCTGTTTGCCTTCATCCTTTTATCTTGTGGGTTTGGTTGTTCATTCATTACTTTTGTTTACGTTAGCTAACTTAAGAATAGATAGATTCTCAAGCTTTCCATCTAAGGTTACTCGGCTTGATAACGTGATTATTATTTTGATCTGCAGGCGTTTCATTTGACAATGGCATTAACGTAGTTCTAACTTTAGCTAACATGATTATTTTATTTGCTGTACATTTGTTAACGTTAAGAGACACATTATGCATGATCGACATTGATCAGTAACCCGTTTTTATATAAAGCAAACATTCATTCGCAGTTGGTAGGTTAATGCCTGGTTTGTCAGCTTAGCTCAGCTTGATTTTTGGTATTAATGTAATCAACTGTGACAAGTAGCCTACTATTAACTGTACAGATAGGACATGGTGACAGAAGGTATAACGTTACCAAGAATGAGTGTAGTTCGGGTAGGGTTGGTATTACTCAAAATGTTAAGCTTGTGTTTAATCAACTTGTTTTATGTTCGTTTTAACAGACTGCCTTTGTTGTTGATGAAGTCAGCTCCATCATTAAGGAGGTAACGTTATACTGTTGTTTTTGCTCAAACCAATGGTTATTACCATGCACTACCAAAATTCACTCATGCATGTGTTTATTATTGGTTGTTTGCCCACCAACTGCTTAGTAAACGATTGGATTTAGGCATACTTTAGCTTAATCCATCATAACACTAGAATAGGAAATTACTTATAGGAATAGAGAATAGAAAATTACCCATTTTATTGTCTGAATTTTTGCACATTTATTTGGTAATTTCTGATTTTGTGGTTTGTTTTCTAGTCTGTAGAAGGAGCCATCGGCGGCAATGCATATCAGCACAACAGGGTGAATCAGTGGACAACAAATGTAGTGGAGCAATGCCTAAGTCAGCTCACCAAACTGGGAAAACCCTTCAAATATATAGGTACGCGTACAGAGACAGGCTGTCTTCGGTGAACTCAGTGAATATGTTCCTGGCAACCCGACCGGCTTTCTGTTTCTGCATCAACGCTTATTACCTTGAAGCGATTTAAAAATACGGATGGAGATAAGCGCGTTTTTGTTTTTTTCTGTCTCCGATCAGTGACGTGCATCATCATGCAGAAGAATGGGGCGGGGCTTCAGACAGCCAGTTCCTGTTTCTGGGACAACACCACTGATGGTACGATTAAAACACACCTCTACATTTACGAGTCAGCAAGCTAGATGGTCTAATGTTCTATTAAATGAAGACCAGTAACTGTGATGATATAATGACCCATAAAATAGCGTTTAATAACTGCTTAATGCACCAACCAAACACTTTGACATACACACATTGTGTAAAGATAATGTTAAAATATTTAGCTACGTGGTATAACTTGCCAGGTCGTGCAGCTGAAAAATCTTTCAGGGTTGGCTTTCAGGGTTATATGGTATCTAGACAGCAAGACATGTTAAAGGCCTATATGTGCTGAATGGCCTGTTTTATTACACATTCTGATATTTGTATTCTAAGGTGCATGTGCATGTACAGTGGGGCAAAAAAGTATTTAGTCAGTATTTAGAAGTTACCAATTGTGCAAGTTCTCCCACTTAAAAAGATGAGAGACGCCTGTAATTTTCATCATAGGTACACTTCAACTATGAGAGACAGAATGGGGGGAAAGAATCCAGGAAATCACATTGTAGGATTTTTAATGAATTAATTGGTAAATTCCTCGGTAAAATAAGTATTTGGTCACCTACAAACAAGCAAGATTTCTGGCTCTCACAGACCTGTAACTTCTTCTTTAAGAGGCTCCTCTGTCCTCCACTCGTTACCTGTATTAATGGCACCTGTTTGAACTTGTTATCAGTATAAAAGACACCTGTCCACAACCTCAAACAGTCACACTCCAAACTCCACTATGGCCAAGACCAAAGAGCTGTCAAAGGACACCAGAAACAAAATTGTAGACCTGCACCAGGCTGGGAAGACTGAATCTGCAATAGGTAAGCAGCTTGGTGTGAAGAAATCAACTGTGAGAGCAATTATTAGAAAATGGAAGGCATACAAGACCACTGATAATCTCCCTCGATCTGGGGCTCCACGCAAGATCTCACCCCGTGGGGCCAAAATGATCACAAGAACGGTGAACAAAAATCCCAGAACCACACGGGGGGACCTAGTGAATGACCTGCAGAGAGCTGGGACCAAAGTAACAAAGGCTACCATCAGTAACACACTACGCCGCCAGGGACTCAAATCCTGCAGTGCCAGACGTGTCCCCCTGCTTAAGCCAGTACATGTCCAGGCCCGTCTGAAGTTTGCTAGAGAGCATTTGGATGATCCAGAAGAGGATTGGGAGAATGTCATATGGTCAGATGAAACCAAAATAGAACTTTTTGGTAAAAACTCAACTCGTCGTGTTTGGAGGAGAAAGAATGCCGAGTTGCATCCAAAGAACACCATACCTACTGTGAAGCATGGGGGTGGAAACATCATGCTTTGGGGCTGTTTTTCTGCAAGGGGACCAGGACGACTGATCCGTGTAAAGGAAAGAATGAATGGGGCCATGTATCGTGAGATTTTGAGTGAAAACCTCCTTCCATCAGCAAGGGCAATGAAGATGAAACGTGGCTGGGTCTTTCAGCATGACAATGATCCCAAACACACCGCCCGGGCAACGAAGGAGTGGCTTCGTAAGAAGCATTTCAAGGTCCTGGAGTGGCCTAGCCAGTCTCCAGATCTCAACCCCATAGAAAATCTGTGGAGGGAGTTGAAAGTCCGTGTTGCCCAGCGACAGCCCCAAAACATCACTGCTCTAGAGCAGGGGTTCTCAATCCTGGTCCTGGGGGACCCCTGTGTATGCTGGTTTTCGTTGCAACCGCAGTTGCAATCCCAGAATTTTAACAAGCTGTTAATTTTTCTTAATTAGGTGCTTTTCATGTTTGGAGGAATTATTCGCCCACTTAAGACACATTATGTCAGAAATAGCTATGCATGCCATGTAGAACAAACTCCCCATGTTCACATTGTGCTTATTGTGCTATATTGCAACAATTACATAAGAAAAGGTTACAAAATAATGTATTTTCACTCAAATGAAAGAGTGAAGTGAATCAATAGGCTCCTAATTAGGTTGTTGAACACATGTGTTTAACTCAATTTTTTCTTTAAGCTTAAGACAATGCAGGTTTGGCTCGTTATCATTTGCTTTGTGTTTGAATTCTTCATTATCTACGAAATGGTTAATTTTAGTGGCCATGCGTCCACACTTTCACCAATTAGGAGCCTATTGATTCAAATCAGTCTTTAAATGGATCTGTTAAATAATTTTCTTATCTTTTTTAAATAATATAGCACAATGTGAACATGGGGTGTTTATTCTACATGGCATCCATAGCTATTTCTGATATAATGTGGCTTAAGAGGGTGAATAATTCCTCCAAACATGACAAGCACCTAATTAAGAAAAATTAACAGCTTGTTAAAATTCTGGGATTGCAACTGCGGTTGCAACGAAAGCCAGCATACACAGGGGTCCCCCAGGACCAGGATTGAGAACCCCTGCTCTAGAGGAGATCTGCATGGAGGAATGGGCCAAAATACCAGCAACAGTGTGTGAAAAGCTTGTGAAGACTTACAGAAAACGTTTGACCTCTGTCATTGCCAACAAAGGGTATATAACAAAGTATTGAGATGAACTTTTGTTATTGACCAAATACTTATTTTCCACCATAATTTGCAAATATATTCTTTAAAAATCAGACAATGTGATTTTCAGGAATTTTTTTTCTCATTTTGTGTCTCATAGTTTAGGTATACCTATGATGAAAATTACAGGCCTCTCTCATCTTTTTAAGTGGGAGAACTTGCACAATTGGTAACTTCTAAATACTGACTAAATACTTTTTTGCCCCACTGTATTTATCGTTATTCACACAAACAGCGCAAGGAGAATGTTTGCCGTTTTATATGCAAACGGAGTCGGTGTTGTTCTGTAGTTGTAACTGTCCTTTTTATCTCCTCTAGGAAGCTGCACTGTCAGATGGGAAAATAAGTCCATGTATTGCATTGTCAGTGTCTTTGGGCTGGCTATATAAACATGGGCCATACAGTGTTACCTGCACCTACACCTGACTTCTTTCTTCAGTAATTATCTACTGAATATATTTTCTCTTTTTAAAAGACCGAGTTCTGTCACACTCAAACTGCAGTGCATTCCTACTTTGTAAAACACATCTTGAGTGCTGCAGTGAATTCGTTTTCTGTCAAACTCTTTCCCCCATACTTACCGGCAGCACATTCAAATTCACGTTCCAGTTCTCAGCTGGCGTTAACCAGTGTATTACCAGTGTTTTTCCACTGCTCTGAAGGTGCAAGAACTGTACTGTGCGGTTACTTTTCAAGCGGAGTGCTTCTTGTGCAAGGATCTGTTTTGTTACATTTTGAATAAATTATTAAACATTTTGCACTTTTTTGGTGACTTTGTGTGTGCTTAATTCATGCAGCACCTTGACTAATTTCAACATGGAACCCCATTTAATAATTGCTAAACCTTTGCATAGCGTTAAATGTTTTTAAAGTGACATTTTCAGACGGTTCAGTGACGTATGAGATGTTTTATTAGTCTGCAGTGACAACAGCAATTCCCTTAATGGACACATTATGAATATCCTGTGTGTCTCTTGGAATAAACGTTACAATTTACATGGAACACACCAACATTACATTCGCATTAACATTGCTTCCAGCGATTCCTTGTACACGGCCGTCTTTCCTGATCAGCTGAATCCGTACATCATCTCTGTTCTAATTGATGCTTAAAAAAAAAAAAACCCATATACATAATTCCTATGTAGGCTACTGCGTAACAATTCATAGTAAGCAAGGCACAAGACATTCCTGTAGTTAAATGGCATTGCTTTTCTTCCCACATACTTCTGGTTTGTGTTGTATTAACACAGATCGGGGTTAAACGATAACTTGTTTACCTTTCCAACAACGTGAAGTTTACCTTCACGTAGGCTACACGCTTAAAAGCAGGGACTGGAAAAATATTGGGACTTTGTGTACAAGTTCCATGTTCTGAACCTTTAAAAAGAAATAAAAAAAGAAAAAGAAAGTGTGTGTAATTTTTTTAAACCAAGATATAAATTGGCCAAACTGCAATTAAGGAAAAATGGCAGAGCAAAAAATACGATTTAAAGGCCAGTGGGTAAAGCGTGCAATAGAAAACTGCAGGCCGCCAATATCTGCTTAGTGAACACTTCAGTTACGACATTCAGGTAGCCAACATCAGACAAGCCTGCAAATATAATTTAAATGCTCTTAAAACGTAAAGCAACATTTGAATACCATTTTAATATTGACGTAAGAAACTTTGGCAACCAGTTTGTAGGTAATATGAAATTAAGATGAATCTAGGCAAAGGAAACATTTCACCAACAACTGCACAATTTCACTAATATGGGAGTTCCTTGGGGATTTTACATTCTTGTACGATTTCAAAATTAAGAACGTTTATCCGTCGCAGTGGGAATGTACAGTATTGCATGACGACTTCAATTTTAAAAACAAACCTTTTTCTGGCTTATTTCAACTTCAATAAGTTAAATCACGAAACAAAAGCAGGGAGTGCAATTTAAAAGCTGCTCCGCGAACAGGAATGAATTTGAGCAAAGTAAGTTACATTAGCACGTAAACAACTACACCTACCAAGTTTAAGGTTCTCTCACCTACGGCACAACTCGACAAGCACCCAGTGCTGTCCTTGTGCCGATGGAGAATTCGATGGAATGGCAAGATCACTACACATTTTCCACAAAAGAAAAACAAAAAAGGTTTTAAACCTATTTAAAATCAAAGCGCTTGTTTTTTTTTTATACGCAATACAGTATGTACAGATTGTGTCATCTTTGACGTTTCCCTTTTACAGCCAGTGTCATCCATATTCATTTCCTAAACCATCATACCAAAATGGAAAAAAAATAAAAAAAAGTTGTTGAATAGCTGGCAGCCATTTTATAGCTAGTTGTCCAAGTAGTACAACTGTGCCACCAGCATAATTCAGTACATGCTTGCATAACACTACTCTTATTGAAATTAAATTACATTCAGTGGCAATTTAAGTTTTTTTTTCAGTTTAAAAATATATATATCATTTGCATTTAATTTAAACAAGACACTATTTACATACCGTGGTTCAATAAGTTCATGGCCCCCATACCCACCCCCTTATGTCTACGTTACAATGCAGGCGTGTGACTCAAGTGGTCGATCAATCGCTGTCACTTCCATCCTGGTACTTGGCTGTCGCTTTGATGGCACGGCCATTTTGGAGAGGCATCTCTTCGTAGTCACTCCTTTATACAAGATCAAAAATATAATTTAAGAGGCATGGAAGAAAGGTCATTTATCAATGGCGAATAAAGTAAGCACTCGTGACAGCGCAAACATTTTAAAGTAAAAAATTTACCCGTATATGACTTCATCATCCGAGTCGTTCAGCATTGAAAAAGCCGGATTGTCCTTCAGCTGTGAGTCTAAAACAAGAAGATTTGGTTTCTCCTGAACTCTGGATGTCCACTGCATATTTAATCAGTTACGCATTTCCCTCCTCCCACCACTAAGTGGCACAGTAGTTCTCACAGGTGCACATCTACTGTATGTTCAGTTACTTTCATGTAAAAAAAAAAAAAAAATCACTGGTGGATGGCGATTGGTAGCTACTTTTTTTTTCTTTAAAAAAATAAAAAAACTTTAAAATCACAACTTATTCTCTAGTTATATGATTAAAAATATGATTAAATATGATTTAAAGTGCACTTAAACTGTTCTGAGAACCATAACATGAAAGGTGTAATTTTTGTAACTATACAGTTGAGATGTCAGTGAATGGATTGCAGTGTACTTGCTCAAAATTAGATTTTTATGCGTCAGAATAATATTTTTATGAAAAAGTAATACAGAAATAAAAGAACCAGTTGTGATCTACTAGGTTTTATGACCTCTTCCACACCTTGCAGTACTTTGCACATATGGCGTAAGACTGATTCAGCTTCACTTACCATACAGGGCATTTTTTGACGGGGAGTAGACAAAAGCAAGAGTGTAGAGGTAGAAGTTGAGTAGGCCGTAGAAGGATAGAAATTCAGCTGGTATTACTGCGTTAAGGAATACAACTCAACTTGTCCAAATGTTTGCATGAGCAAGCTCACAAATTAGCAACCCCATCTTTTCATTACTACATCTTAGCACACAACCAAACCTTCTCTGGCTTCTCTTTTGCCACAGAGAACAGTTTGCCAGCTACAGCTGTACCCAGGGAATGTGGTTCCCAGTTTAATTAGCAATTATCGTTACCCTCTCCATTTCCTCTGAAGTACTGTCAGTAAAGCAAAAACTCTACCAGGGCGTTTACTTACAAGGACTTTTTTCATGAAAAAATCATTTCTTATAAGCTAGAATATAAATATATAGTTTGACTATGGTAAAAAATGAATTGATCATTTCGGTCTCAAATAAAACTAAATGACAGTATATACATTTAGCTCCAAAGCCTGAAAGAAATTATAGCTTCTCTAAACACCCCGACATTGTTCCCACGAATCGAATCGAGCACTTAGACGCACAGACACAGAAACACACGTGATTCAGCCCAAAAGGATATAATTCTGGTAGTGAGTGGACAGCTCTGCCACAAAGTTGTCTTGCAGGACCTTCGCTCCAAACCTCAGGTATAGTATAACCATACTGGGGGGGAAATAAAACAGTTACTGTAGAGCATGTTTAAGAGTGCGGCTAAAGGGACCAAATTGAGTACTATAGCTGGAATCCAGGTTACACTTTGCTCAAGGTAATGAGTTGCGGCTGAAAGCAGGGGTTGATAATTCTGGCCTTGAGGGCCGTTGTTTATACAGCTTTTTATTGGAGGAAATGAGCTAATGAGCTCATTTTATTGGCTAAATAAGCCAACTGGCTGTATGCACACCAACACTGGTTCAGTCGTAGATTAGATCATGGTAAAACGTTTCATATAGGGACACAAGAACAGTCTTCAGCTGTCATTCATACGTTATCAAGAAATGCAGCTAAAATGTCAGATGGCACAAATGTTAGGGCAAATGAAATGATTCAGACCAGAAGTTGGAATGAAATCCAGAAACAGATATGGCCCTCCTTGCCCACCTTGGTACCTGACAGGACAGTGGCCACTCCAGATAACCAATAGATTACTCACAAAAGGCTCCACCTCCTATGAGCCTAGATGCTCATGTAACTGGATACCAGTGTGTTTTCAGTTTGTTTCAACAAAATACATTTTTGTTTACTGTTCATGGACGGGGGGGAAAAATCCACACTCAACAAATAAACTTTGTGAAACCCACACAGATTATTTTTGCATAGAGAGCATGTGCCCCAAACTGCTTAAATCAAACCAAGGAAAGTTTATGTTCATTAAGCAGCTTACCTGATTATCAACACAACAAAGGTCAGGGCAGTCAAGAACTTTAGCCGGAGATCTGGCAAACAAACAGACAACCGTAAACACGGCGCACCTACGCTCCACGTCTATACTTCTACATATATGCTCCCATGTCAAATCAAATCAATAATTTATTTATATAGCGCATTTCACAACTAGTTGTCACAATGCACTTCACAGCAAAAACCCAGCCTAAACCCCCCACAAGAGCAAGCCAAAGGCAACAGTGGCAAGGAAAAGTGTGTCAATCACAGACAACTGTACAAGAACAAATGCAATTAATACGTGTGACCTGAGCAGTACCAGGGGCCTGTATCACGAAGCAGGATTGCTGAGTTAGCTGGATAACTGCACTGAGTAAAACCTGGAACCCTCCCAAATCTGGAACATGGACTGAAGTGAGCTAACTCAGTAATCCTGCTTTGTAGTACACGCCCCTGGTAGATAGTGGGCAGCAATACCTGAGTATGGCATGTTTTTCAGCTCTGAGCAGGCTCTGACGATCAGGAATATTAAATATAAGACGTAAACGCAAGCCACCACCAGGAAGAACATCTTCATTCCCTGCAAATAAAGAGAAATAAACACAAATCAGCCTATTTTACACGCAGGGCCTGATTTACTGAGACCTTTAGCATGTGCAAAACCTTTTGGCGCACGCAAACCAATAACATGACAAATGATTGGTCATGGTATTTGTTTTGCACCAATCATTGGTTCTGTTATTGGTTTTGCATGTGCTAAAAGGTTTTGCACCTTAAAGGTCTTAGTAAATCAGGCCCTAAGGAGGCTGTGCGTGTACATGTACATATTTCATATATATATATATATATATATATATATATATATATATATATATATAATCACACATACGTATTGTAATTTTAAGAATTAGTTTGAATCAAAACTGATAAATTCACAACACAAAATAGGAAACTATCAGCAACCAGCTCCACTCTACTCTCTGCTTTTGCTTAGGCAATTAATGCAAGCTTCCCTTTCACATGCAATTATTCTTAATCTTAAAACAGTTCATCTCAACATCTTTAAAATATATATATGATTTAACTACAGGGAACTGCCTATGCATTGCTAAAAGGTGGAAATTCTACCATAAACCACTGTTATGATGCAAGTAAAACAACAGTTTAACTCTGTAACTGTAAGCAGTAGCTGTACCTGAAAATTGTGAATATCTACTTTGTACTGGTACGTAGGATCATGAAGCTCGTTCACCCTGTGGAGAAAATTTTTTTTTAAATTAAAATGAATCTTCACAGAACAGGACTTAATTTTTTTAATTAAGTTTTTCTTTGTAGCTAGAAGAATAGATTACCAGGTTTTACACAAGGTACCTTATTTTCCTCGTCTTCAATGAAGCTTTCAGTTTTGTTACACAAGTTACACAAAAATATTTAAGCAAAATCCAGATGGTCCCTTAACAAAAGCCTAAGGTCTCTCCTATGCACCCCCCCCCCCCCCCCCTCCCCCCTCCCCCCTCCCCCATCTCCTCCCCCTTAAAGATGTCCCTGTTACCCCATTTCCAAGCGTCCCCCTTTAGAACGGGAGTTTATCCTGAACAGACCGTGTTTGTGACCTACGTTTGCCATATCCCCAGGGTCACCGCGGACAGCCACAGAAAGCCAACGATAACCAGCTTGGGCAGGTAGAACGTGAGGCACTTTCTCTCTCCCTAAAATGGAAAGATAACAATTTGCTATTTGGTATAGTGTCAGTAGAAATAAAACATTATGTCAGTTATTCTATTTTTTTTCCATTGTTCCACTACAGCAACCACAGCAATAGTCATTGTAGTAGTAGCAGTATTATTGAAGACCTCCCCAGTACCAGATTACTTTGAACTCTGATTTTGTTCCTCTGTTTTTAACGCCGTTATCCACGTGTGGCACACCTGAACTCGGATCCCGTGGTAGACGCAGAGCCAGAACAGCAGCAGGGAACACAGGAACACCGCCTGGAAAAAGGCATCCAGCATTCCCGGGAACCAGCTGTTCACCAGGAAGGACAGCGGGAAAAAGGGATCTGAGACAGGAAGAGGAAAACGGCGGATTAAAATCTTCATTCATTCTTTAGTCCGTTTTCAGATCCTGACTGGTTTGCAATACTGAGGATTAAAAATTATACCCGTGTCAATCCCAGCGGAGTTTGGGCAACAAAGGATGTTTATGGTGATTTATCTTAATATCAAATAAAAAATAATAGTCTTCGTTTTTATATGGCTAGTTCTGCTTTCCACACCGGATAATGCCCAAAAGTCAGTACTAGATTTTAGTTATTTTTCAAGTAACGCACCAATCACTATATCCTTTACTACAATCCCTATTTGAAAAGATAAAATCCAACAATGCAGAGCTGGATTTGCACACAATAGTCAGGAGGGTGAAGCTTGGTGGTTTTACTGAGTAGGGCGGGGCTAGGATGGTTTAGTGAGGGGGGTGGAGCTAGGCGGTTTTAGCACGGGGAACAGGTGAGATAGCGGGGATAGGCGGTCTTTGGGAAGATGGCAGGGTTTAGGCGCTTTAGTGGAAAGGGCGGGATTAAAAAGGAACGGCGGGTTATTTCTTAAACTTCTATATGGATTTTATATGTTTAATGTGAGTCCAGAAGCTTACCGCACTAGAACTGTGCCACCCGGTTGTGCCTAAAGGGATGCCATCCTCATTATCTTCGGTTTATTCCGAGTTCGGCGATGTATAATTTAGCTATGAAAATCAAAAACATTGTAGCCTATATAATATTGCAGTCAAAAGTTTCCGAAGCATTTTCAGTCAATTTCGGAAGCTTTTGACTGCAATATTATATGCAACGTTTTCGATTTTCATAGCTAAATTATACATCGCCGAACTCCGAATAAACCGAAGATAATGAGGATGGCATCCCTTTAGTCATATCAGACTTTTATCTATCAGCGAATCTGATCAATTTCAACCCTTCCAGTATACAGTATAGACCCGCGGCTGGAATTAACCGCCACTGACGTAGATCAGCGCGACGCAGCGCTTCTGGAAACAAGCCGGAAACAAGGGAACCGGGAGGCGCAGTTCTAGTGCGGTGAGCTTCAAGACTCACATCAAACATATAAAATCGATATAGAAGTTTAAGAAATAACCCGGTGTTCCCCTTTAAGTCCTTTGGTGAAGGGGGCGGGGCTAGGCTGTTTCGTTAAGGGGGCGGGGTTAGAGGAACTCACCATTATAAAGCAGGAGCAGAGGCAACAGGATGGACATCCACTTCTGTTCAATGCCCCAGTCCCTCATGGAGAACTTACGCAGTGAGTGAGCAAACAGGCACTGGAATACAAACGCACACACAGACACAGATACACACACACACGTTCACACACTTAATGTCTTTTCAAGGTAGTGAAACTACAAAAAAACAAAAAAACTTTGAAGGATAAGTTCTCAGAAGTTTGGCAGATGACACACTTACTGTCACCATGAAGGTCAAGACCACAAAGACGAATCGAAACCAAATTTCCACCTGCGAGAACGAGGGGTTGTAGAGCTTCCACTTTGAAGAGGGGAGAATTAACGGACGGTCAGAATCGAGTCAACAAACCGCCCCAAGCCAAATATTTACGCCTGTGAAATATTCACGCCCTTGTTTGCGCTCACCGTGAAGTTGACCTCCTTGATGTTGTAGGTGAGGTTCTCCAGACCTTTGAAGCTCACGTTGATCTGATACTGTGTGTAGTTCAGATACCCAAGATGCACCACGATGATCTCGTCACATTTCTGGGTGCGTTAGAAAAACAACCCCAGAGACCCGTCAACAACATCACACAGCATCATCACTGCGGACCAATCAAACTCTTTCTACCATAACAAACAGTATTTTCACCCAATAACAATCAGCCTCACAAGTAGGTACCAGGGATGGGATCAAGACTATGGCCATTTTCCCCCCAATTCATTAATTGAATTTCAATTAATTTCCTGAAATGACTGAATTAAAATGGAACTGCCCACAACCCTGGTGGGTACACTACACTGGGAGCAAGACTATAAAAACAGTTCCAACTTCCTATCTTGACCAACACTCCGCATTAGAAGAGTTGGATCATGGGTAATGGCCCTTGTCTAAAACTAGGATGCTGTGAAAAGGATGTACAGCACTCAAACATCAAGCGGCTTCATACCACAGAATTTCTTAACATCTCTGAAAATAAGTCGCAAAAATCATAAATCATTTTGATAAGAAAAAGCTTTTTTTATATAAGGTGTGTTATTGACGTCATGCACAGCTACGCACCTCGGTACAGTGTAGGGTGCGGTATTTCTGGTGCACACTGTTTCAGCATACTCACCTCTGTACAGTGTAGGGTGCGGTATTTCTGGTGCACACTGTTTCAGCATACTCACCTCGGTACAGTGTAGGGTGCGGTATTTCTGGTGTACGTTGTTTCAGCATACTCACCTCTGTACAGTGTAGGGTGCGGTATTTCTGGTGCACGTTGTTGTTGACTTGCATCACGCTGGTGTCCTGCATCACCCCCTTTAGCTCCACGTTGATCTCAAACGGCTGATGGAACTCCACCCCTGATTGGCCACAGGCAGTTTTAATTCATTCATTCATTTTAAATGCTCATAGGAGGAGCTTATCTTATCAATAAAGATTGGTTATGTCTGCAGAGTGATGGCAGAGTGAGGCTTCTCATGCCCCTTAGTGGGTGGGGGGGGGGGAAGGCTTCCGTTTACTGTCAACCACTGACTGGTAACCAACCAATAAAAAGGCTTTGCTCTCCGCTGCAATACTCAATGGTTGGTTCAAGTGAGTGAGTCGCTTGACGAGCCGTGATAGCTCCGCCTCTTTCGGGGCAGATGAAGCTGCGCTCTCCCTCCCGCCATTACGCCGCGTTCACGTCGTACGGGAGAAAGCGGAACGACGGAAAGAATTCCCGTCGCGCCGGCTTGGAAGTGTTCACGCGTTGCTATGCGCACCGTTGCTATCGCCCTCTTTCTCTGCATTGGCGGCCATTTAAAAATCGACCAAAAGCGGCCATCTTCTCGTGAATGCCTTGAAAGAGCAAAGGAAACCAAAACGGTCACCTCAAATTTAAACCGTCTTGTTCATTAAATTAGCCTACCGATGGTCCTTCATCATAAACAGAGTGTGTGGAGGCGAACTGGTGCAAATGTTAAATCATATTATTATCTTGTTACCTTGAACGTTTCCCAAAATTCATAGTCGTGGCAGCTATTTTTCTTGCTGCATTCACACACGTCCGTGTTTTTTTTTTTTACCTCTAGGTTGGAAATATCAGAGCCGTGACTCAGAAAGGTCCCATATTTCCTACCCAGAATTACAACTCGGAGGTTGACGTGAACGGTTTTTCCCCCAGGCGGAGAGGTAGTCATTTTGATAACTCCCGTATGACGTGAACGCAGCATTAGACAGCACTACGTTGTGTGAGGAAGGACGCCATTGGCTCTCACCATTGGTTTGATCCGGTTGAATCACACAGGTGAGCCACAGCTGCTGGTTATAGGTGGACAGGGGCGGAGATTTTAAGTTGAACGGGCCAGACTAAAGAACAAGAGAAAAAAAAAACAGTCAGAAACTGAAATTATTTTACCTTTCATGCAAGTGTTATTTATTTTTTTACCAGTGTCAACTGCTGATAAGTAACAATTATCCTCAAAATTTTCATTCATGGACATCAGTCACGCAACTGGTTTTCAAGTCATTGATATTTTCAAACATAACTGACTAATTTTAGTAGTACCGAACACTGCCACCACCCCACAAAAAAAAAGTAAATTCTTAAAAATTACAATTAATTGGAGGGATAAAAACAACAGATTCAAACAGCCTGACAGTGCACGCACACGCACACGCACACGCACACGCACACGCACACGCACACACACGCACACGCACACACACAAGGAAAGGTGAAACCTTTAAAATGGTCGTTCAAGCTCACCTTTACAGAGGCATTCCCAGCCAACAGTTTGGTCCCACTGTATGTTGACTCATAAATGATTTTGGGACCTGGCGGGGGGGGAAAGATAAACATAAATACAGGCACCAACAGTAAACGGAGAAAGCGCCATTATTCGCCACACCTAAATGTCCTTAGGGCGTTCCGTCCACGGCCCATTCCACAAAGCTTGACAAACCGTCAGTCAGCTACATTTATTCTGCACAAACATACATCCAGTAGTGTTGAGAAAACCACCCAATAAGAGCTTTAAAATGATCCTTGTAAAACAAATGCAAATAGATTGCATAGCTGCACAGACGTAAATAAACAGTCGTACAGTGTACACATAAAACGGAACACAAAAAATAAATAAACCACAGGCGTGAAATGAGAGATCAAAGATGTTGAGTTCGCCATCTGTTGTTGACACTTTTGGACGGTAGATTTTAAAGTGAGTTTTTTCAGGTGGTCCTTCACAGCGGATAAGGAAGGGTAGTTTTTGAAATGGCGGTCAGTACCGTTCCATGACAGAGAGTGTTCTCTTTTGCCATGCAATTCCAATCAGGGAGAATCCTGAATGGAATCGATTGCGGTATCAATTCTGTCCAATGTCCTACAGAGTTCTGTGCTGACCCACCATTGAATTAGACAACTGACCCCTGCAAACCTCCAGTAATTCTGTTCTGGGGGGTTGTAGGTAACAGTGGGGGGGGGGGGGAGGGGTCTTGTGCAGCTGTGATTGGCTAAGCCATGGGGAAGATTGCTTCCGATCCTGAAATGTCAGTCCTTTCTTTCTGTTCCTGTGTATTCACCTGTTCCTGTCTATAGAATAACACCAACAGTGATTGGTGGGATTTTTTTTGCAGACGTGCAAGAATGTATTGCGTGTGTCTAATACAAAACAAATTTTTATTCTGTTTCTTTTTCACAAATGACTTATAAAGGCACCCTCTGCAACTTCTCACAAACTAGATGTTTTTTGTTTTTTTAACTGTTAAATTTAAAAATAATTTAATAAATATTGTTTTAGAACGGAAACTTTCAGTAAAGTTTTTTTCTAGCCAACGTCAGCATTGTTAATCTCAGAGTGGGAGTATGTCTCGACTAAAGAGCAGCAGCCTTAGATAAAGACTGGGGGGGGGGGGGGGTCGTGTGCAGACTAGGTCAAACATGGCCGCCTCAAACAAAGGTCACCTGACAGGCGAATACCCAGCATGCACGCTGCTTATCAGTTCCTTCAAATTCCACACCACGCTCCCCTCTCACCCCCCACCCAACCCCCCAAAAAAAATAAATAAATAAACATTTTCATTGCAAACACCAGCCTCTTTACCAGTGGTTGAGGCGATTAAGGAACAACACCGTTCTGTGTGTCTCACACTCTCACACACACACACACACACACACACACACACACACACACACACACACACACACACACACACACACACACACACACACACACACACCCACCCACACACCGCAGCACATAGCGGTCAACATTTCCTTCCAACTGTTGACCCACAATCAGCATTACATGCATTTTAGGCAAGAGAAAATACAAGTATGGACCCCTTTTTGGGTTGACCGTGCTGCCCAAGTACCCGTCTGTCGTCAGCCTTTGATTAAGCCGGCTGCTATGAGTGGATCCAGTTACTGGCCCTCCTCAAACTTTTGTGGAGCTCTCTCTCTCTCTGCCTCTGTGAATTCTTAACCCTTTGAAGAGTATGTTTTTTAGAATATTCTTTCAAAATTCTAAGTCAGTGTTCCAGAACTCCACTGCTTTCAATTACCAGTAGTGATTGTTACATCAGCATTAGAATGTTCAGTTAAGAAAAATGGGTTAAAATATCAATTAGCATAGACAGCCTGAAACATATTTCTTTTCTTTACTGGCAGACAGCAGTTTCAGGACCTGGTCTTCCGTTTTAGCGTGACCGATCAGATCGCAGGGCGCATGCAGTTAGTCTGTTAGTGATGGGATTACGCTTACAAGTAAAAGCTTTGTGCAGGCCTTTTCATAATTCTTTCTTGGCTTGGATGCAACTAAAGCTTAAAAATCAAGACTTCAGGACACGAGACAGCATGCACGCTTTTCCTTACTGACCACAGAGCTTCTCTCTGGCGGAGACTAATGATCACACGCACTTCACAGTATTTCACATGGTATTTGTGTTAGGACGCAGTAATTTTTTTCACGTTGGCATTCTTGATATCGAGGCGATTTCCCCCCAAAAGCAGGTTAAAGCAGGTTAGAGCAGCCTTGCAGCGCGGAAACAGTGTTAACATGCAATAACAACACATAGGACTAAATGGGCGCATTGGATGCGATAGGAAATGCAAATTAATTAATCTCAGTAGCCAGGACAGTGATCGGAGTTATAATTAACACGCACTATTAATGAAACAATGGAACAAAATGAGGGAGGTCTGTGACTTGGCATCTGAATTTGGTGCTGAAAAACCAAAAAAAAATTTAGTCACCCAATCCACCCCCAACTAATTCGTGGGGACAAACTCTGTACCTACCTGCGATGCCGATGAAGACCGTGAGGCCGAAGCAGATCAAGAAAACGACAAACACCAAGACGAAATGCCGTTTGGAGAGCGTGTAAAGGCGCATCGGGGCAAGCCTACAACACAGAGAGAGCAGAAGAAAATATTCAAACTATCTCAAGGGCACAGTCTATAACCTAAGAGCATTTCCCCTTGAAATGGGGAAGTTAGGCGCAAAATGAGCCATATTGCTCAGAAATGTATTGCATACTTTTTGATGGTGTAATTACACCGCTAGCAGGGACGTCGAACTCCCCAACAGTTTTCATAGATAGAAACCCCGGTCACAAAATCTTCTACTCCGTTTGTTCGTGTGCATGACATATATATAGGTCACATACACCACATCCGCTCATCAATGACGATCTTATCTGCCATCTAAACCGACCTTCTGCCGATACAAAACAAGTGTCATGCATCCGCGTAGCGCAATAAGCGCCTGCTCCCAAATTATTCCAGTGAGCAATCAGTAGGATTCCTCTGCAATTTTAAGGGAGATTCGGGGTGGATGGGACGGCCACCTCCTTGTGACACAAATCTCATAGGACAGTATGCGGTCTCCTTTTTTATATGACGTTATATAAAATAAATCCTCTCTGTCTCTCTCTCTGTCTCTTCCTCCCTCCCTCTCCTTCTCCCTCTCCGCACTCACTGTATTGTAACGTTACTGGGTGTGCACCAACTAACAGAAATAGCTCATTATTTGCCACCTTAATGTTACAAACCTTTGAAAAGTAACCTTTGCAGTAACTAGCAAATAGCACAGAAGACAATGTGAGTCACAAAGATAAGAATTCAAACAAAACATCCTGGTGCCGAAGTAACAGTAACTTAGGTGGTAAATCAAACCGCACTGCGACCTGCTTCCCTGTGTAATCGAGATATCATGTTGTTCGCAAGGTGGCAAGCGACACAGATTGGAAAAAGAATAAATAAAAACTATCATACAGCATTGTTTTAAAACGGTCCCAACCGACCTTGGCGCACCAATTGTTTACGGTATAACGTATTCCCCAGGGTGGAAACCTGTGATCATTTGCGTGGAAACCTGTGATCATTTGCATGAACTAACTTAGCGTCAATTCAGTTAAGTTAGATGGCAACCTCACGTCGGTTCAAACACTCAGCGGTTGGATTCTGGCCAGAAGTAACGTACTAGCTAACGTTAGAAAGCGAGAAAACAAATGGCCATATGGTGTCATCAAGCTAGCTATCTAAGCTTGCAACAACACACCCAAATCACCTTTGAAAAATTACCTAGAGCTAGCTAACATTAGTTAGTTAGTTAGTTCTGGCTATGTGAACGTGGGAAACCCTCAGGTAGCGATGCACAGCTGGCAAGACACGTCCAGATCGCCTGCTAGCAGCTGAGCTAGCTAATAGCTATTGGCTAACTCTGCCTAACGCCAAGCGAGCAAGTGCGGCGATCTGTCACGTAAGTTAGCGGCTCTCTTTCAGAGGGTTAATCTATTACATATTGTCTTACCGGTCCATTTTCAAGTTTGTTTTGCCACGTAGTTCCAATACGATAGCCAGCTGGCTTAGCTAGCTGGCGGGCTGGCGGGCTGGCTACCTGAATATACTCCTCTGCGAATTTACATCCGCATACCTCAGACGATGCGACGACTAGATATATACGTCACTGTTTTTACGAGAAGCAACGCAACACCGAGAGCAGCCTATGTGTGTACACAGGCGGCCCTACAAGAAGTTCCGGTTAATCAGTGAGATTGTCGTTAAGATATAGTTCCGATATCTATTTCAAAGTGAAGTTAATTACAATGCGTTTAGTTCAACTTTGCATCGTTAAATAGACTGTTTGTGAGTAAAATAAAAGCACTTCAAGTTGCTGCTCTTATTACACCAAAAAGAAACATGCAATTTTCTACATGTGGGGGTGCATAAAATATTTACAACGAAGAACATTTTACCTTTTTTCTTTTAACTGGGAGTTGTGGTGTTCAGGTATGTTTAGCCTACCAATTGCACATACAAGTGTATAGGCTAATTACAAGTGTCTAATTACTAATATGTTGTTTCTGAGTAGCCTAAGGTTTTCTACAATACAAAAAGTCATGCATTCAAAATCTCTGCCTGACACTGTTGAAAGAATAATAAATTAATAGAATATGACGATGCCTCTCTTGGTAAATCAACATTAGTGGCAAAAGATGGTGTCCCCATATGTGATGTCCTATAAGAATAGCGGGATGTGCCGCATAGCACTTTGCACCCACAAATATTATTTCAGACTGCATCCAAATGCTATAAATAGTAGCAGCTATTTTGTAGGTACTATTTTAAGTCCAGTGCAAGGAATGCGTATGATGGAACAGGCTCATTCACTGGCTTTACCTGCATGAATTGTAAACCATCGACACAATTTTCAATAATTACAAAGTGCATTGTAATGTACCCTCGTGTCAGTGCTAGTTTACCACTTGACTACAACATCACTGTCTTGATCGTAAACTGTAGCCTACACAGGCTGAACATTAGGCCTACATTGCCGTCTAATTTTGATACCGGCCTCAATGTAGTGTACAGATGCAGTAGCCTATGAGCACTGGTAGTAGCCTACTGAACATTTTTTTTTCTGGTTTTGCCACAATGTCTTCACGTATTTAATAAACGAAAATACGATCATTGGCATTTTACTTCGCACATAATCTTCAAATAATACGTGAGTGTAAAGAATGTAGACTTCACACAATACACAAGTAATTGCACCAATCTAATTAAATGGAGGCCAGTTGGCTACGCCATGTTGGCGGTATTGTTCACCACTACACTGTACATTATAGCCCTTATTTAAATGAAGCATGCATGTAGATGGTTGGAGATGTTTCAGTAGCCCGCCCAATAGGCTATATCTTAATCTGAAGAATCTGACGAGTAGCATATATTTTACGATTTTAGCACACCCGTTCAATTAATTCCCATATAATTAGCAATCAGAACACTAAGCCTGTTTAAAACATAGGCTACAGCATCAGTCTCATAAATAATGCATCCACATTAAATGATTTACCTGTAGAATCGATCGTCTCTGTATGGCGTTAGGTCTTCCTTCAGTTCTTTGTATGCCTCCTGTATCTTTTTGCAGAAATATTTCAGTTCACTGTAGAGCGGATTCTCGAAGCTTGAGTAGTCGGCGTTGTCCATTCTGTCCGTGACTGGTCGTTGAAAATGGCGATTGGAAATAATCCGCAGCCCGCTGAAAAACACGCCGGTATTGTGTTTTGTGTTGTCTAGTTAAATGAAACTGCAGGCCTAGCTTTTTGTTTGTGCTGGTCCAAAAGGATATGAATACAAAACCAAAGGGGGCGGAGGCGCAGCACCAGGGGATGACGTGAACACAATTCAGGACCTCGGATAGAGCCAATGAACAAAATCTCCGCGGTCGTCATTAATGCAGATTCCACACTGTCAAAAACGAGGGATATACCCTCTATCTATACCATACACTTCCACACGTTCCGTTTGCTTTGATATCAGGATAATTTCCATTCGAAATCATATGCTATAAAGTACAGATCGAATTAATTGTGAGAAGTGTAAATCATAGATGTACAGGCTGTAACTCCAGTACACTTGTTCTGCAGCATGTAATGCATTTATCATCATGCCAAAAACACAACTACATCCGCTATCCTGATTAAATAAATTATATAGCTATACAATGAAAAATTAGTTCATTTGAAAATTACTTAATTTGAAAATTAACGCACTGCTCTTCCCAGTTACCGCCGACAAACACAGACAGAATGCATTAACTTTTCAATCCGCACATTTTATTAAGCAACAGCTGGACAACTGACACAAATCCATTTCTAGGAAAACAAAACGAAACAAAATTAAACAGAAACGTCCGTATTACAGTACAATACGAAACCTGGCACATACCAGTTACAATAGTTATAATTGTACCATTTTAGGTAAGGTCTGCATATCGGGAATGAAAAGGTTAAAGAAAATAAGTAAAAAATAAAAAAAGACAGTTTAGTGTTCCTCTTTTTCAAAGAGTATTTTATAAATCGAGATAAAGCGTATCAGAAAGTCAGCATCGATATCAACTTTACTCAACAGCGCCCTCCTTGCCAGCAGCAGCCTCATCCAACCCAATGCCTTATTGGTAAAATATCAAAAAGACACGAAGAAAACTTCACTCATTCATCCGAATGATTGCATTACTAAAAACGCAAACGCACCGACTAATTCAATTACAATGTTCAGTGTTAATAATGCATTTACAACCAAATGCATATACCCTTTCCAGCATACGCCACAGTGGCATGTTAACTTTTAACTCAGAAGCAAATCCATGCTTATTTATCTGTAACTATCACATTTTTACTCTAAAATAATGTGAAACATATACAACTGCAAAATAATTTAAATGGCATGCCTTATTACCACAAACTATTAACATTCAGTCACCAAATCAGACAAAATTGTTCTCATTTTGGTTTTTCAAGTATTTTTCTCTTTTAACCTACATCTATAAAGCACATTTCTACTCAAATAAATGCCATACACTACACTGTCCAATACAGATCACTTCATCAAATTAACATAAAAAAGTATTCAGAATTATTAAATAGGCGATCCTTTTGGTTGCTTTCAGTGTCAAATTCAAAACAGTATTGTGTACTTGAATAAGTTGTCTCAAAATAAATATAACGTAATCAACTGAGAAATGAAGGTGCCATTTCCACTGCTTAAAAGAAACAACGACTGTGAAAGTAAACAACTATCAGCTCTGACAGGGGTTGGCAATCGTGCTGACAAGGCAAAATATATATACATATATACTGTGTATATATAGATATAACACTGTGGGAACCTGCTGACCTCACTGTTTACACTAACAGACTTTACTGGACAGACACAGCCTGTGCTACTACACTAACTACTAGACTCAACCACGTAGTATCAGCTCATTTATTTCCATCCGCATCCCAAGTCAGTCTTGCATAACACCCTGGCATCATCAACCCCTCACAATACATTGGTAGCAAATCTTCTCAACACCAAGAATTGTTCAGCGAATACACAAATTATATACAGTGATCAGCTTAAGAAAACGTTCGCTTGCAAAAAAAAAAAGCGCAGAACCAGCATGAGATGTTTGGGGACATTCTCACATTGCCTGTGTAAACGTATCTGGCTATAATTTATGGGGAAAAATGGGGGGGGGGGGGGTATTGCACAACTAATCTGTCAACCCATGAAAATGAAAAGTACATGTTTAAAAAAATAAAAAAAATAAAAAAATGATAATTTTATTTATTTTTTTTAAATACCAGAATGGTGCACATTTTACATTCTTTTCTCAGAGTGAATGGCACATCAATCCCGTACATTTGCCAATATTTCATATCCTTGCTTGAGGGTACAAATATCCACCCGATTCTGTTACCATCACCGATAACAATGGAGAAAGTCCAAGGTCCATCACGCGAGATTTATGGGCACAGATTATAATCTTGTACTCGAGTATTACCATCAACGAGCACTATTGACTGATGGGGAATTCCCCCATAATGCAACGTCCCACAGCCTATGACGATTAATGCATTTTACTATCTTAACAGTTCGGGCATGAGCCCGAGTTACATGAACTCCTGTGAGGTTATGTTTAGGGGTTGGGGGTGGGGTACGGGAATCACGAACTGTCATAAAATGTCTTATTTTACCGTAAAAAATCTCCGACTTGATTAAAAACACAAAAAGTCGCGGGAAATTTTATTACAACGTTACGTAAATCAGTTGCATGATGGGGGAATTCCCCATCAGTCAATAGTGCTCGTTGATGGTAATACTCTAGAGTACAAGATTATAATCTGTGCCCATAAGTCTCGCGTGATGGACCTTGGACTTTCTCCATTGTTATCGGTGATGGTAACAGAATCGGCTCAAATATCTGTGTAAAGCAGAATTCAAGTCTGTGGACATTCCTGCCTCAGAAAAAAAACAAACCAAAAAAAAAACTCTAAACTCATCAAGCCAATCAAATAAGAGTGCTGTTGACTGCTGTCCAATGATCTCATCTGCTGTAGGGCTCCATAACCAATCAAATCGTTTTGCTGCTGTGTGTGCGCATGTGCTCCAACATTCACAAGGGTCTGCACAATATGAGTCCTTTCCGAACAGCAGGGGAAACTGACACAGAGAACAATTTACATCCAACGCTTCCTGATGCCTCTTCCTCACTTCCTCCTGATGCCTCTTCCTCACTTCCTCCTGATCCCTCTTCCTCACTTCCTGATTCAGCCATCTTGTCTGATACGCTGAAACTAGAGAATTCTCTGCTAGACTGCTTGTGTCAACTGAAAATGTCCCAATAAACCAGGACACACACACACACATACGCACACATATATACACACACACACACACAGGTCCACATTTATGTGTAGGACCAAAATGGAAAGGTACATGAAAATAAACCTGCCCATGGTCCAGACACGATGTTTGAGACACTATATTCCACTTTTACACGTGACTTAATGACTACTTACAGGTTCATGAGCGCAATATTGTACACAAGATAAAAGATCCATAACTGAAAACAGGTTGGACTTCCGGGACAACAATTCTAGCCTTTGGCACACAACTTTGGGATTACAAACAAAAATAAAAAATGGTTTCATGCTTTTCCACCCCCCACTTATATTTTAGTGACGTTTCCCAAGACATGGCCTCCCCCACCCTCCCGGAAAAAAAAACGGACAATTCTGTGACCTCACAACATGGCGTTGCATTCCAAACTCCAACAACCAGCGATGTGCTCCCTCCCCTCCCCTCCTGGACTGATCTGAGATCAGCGCTCTGGCCGTGACCACAAGCTTTCAGTGCCTGTGAGGGCAGCTGGTTAGTGAAACCAATGGCCCACCGTTTCTCACCCATTCCATGCAATGTGCAGGACCTCAGGCTGAGACTAGATCTGACCTCAGGCTGAGACTAGAACAAGTGTTTTAAGAAAAGTTTGATACATGACGGGATTTTAAAAAAATAAAAATTAAAAAATAAATAAAAAGGTTGGAGGGGAAAAAAAATAAATAAATCAGACCTCATGTCTGGTTTCCTAAAATCTGGTGTGCACCAATTCACAGATCTGCAGCTTATAAGATAACTGGAGCCTCCTTCACAGGCATCACTTCCATGACTGACGGGACTAAAGGCATGTTTGTCTTGAACAGTGACGTAACTCTGGAACACCAACCTTGCATGACAATGACGGTTGTGATGTCACCACATTCCCCAGCTACTCCTCTGACATACCATAGAGTACAAAAACAGTTACCTGTCCCTCCCCCCGTGCACTTGATCATGTTACAATGATGGAATGACATGTAACAAATATTTACATGATTTAAAAAAGTATGAAATGGCATAGGTGGAAAAATACAAGAATATCTCTGGTACCTTGCTTACAAATCACCTGTGGAAGGTTCAAGTTGGATACCCCAAACAGATCACTTCACAGAAGTGACAGGAGATAAACATCACTTCATACTGGAAAACAGCCTTTTCTTTAGCAACAACCCACAGTCAACAGCCAATTTACCACAATTACCGTTATTTACTAAATTCCCACCTCTGGACTGTAAATTTTTTTAAACGGATGGGCTCTTAATTTAACCTCCTGTCTCCCAAACAAAATAAACATCTTGAAATTCATGTAAACAAGGTACTAAGATTGCTTAATGCTACATAAATATAAACAACAACAATAATTATAATAATCATAATAACAATAATAATATTATTAATGACCAAATAATATATACATATAAATAGACCTCAAACACAAAAACTGAAAAACAGGAGCATTGATACATAGAAATACTGATCCAGATGAATTCTTTCAATTTAGTCCTTCCATTTCTAGCTAACAGGACCAAGGGCTGTCACTGAGCTCACTCACCGCTTTTCAAATACAGCTCCCGTGAACTTAGGAATCAAAACACTCTCGACTACTTTGACGTTTAGTTTTGAAAATGCAAAGCACAAAGTTTGTTCTGTAGCCATCATTCGCTTGCACAAAGCACAAAATCAACGTACTAAGAAATCAAAACTTAAGACTGACCCCCCCAAAATACTTTTAAACGCATAACATTTTTTTTTTCAGTTTGAAATGTGTAATATCTATAATAAAGCCAAAAAAATGGTAATCACACTTTCAATTAAATTCATACAGCTATTGATTTCAGTGCTCAGTAGCCATATGGTCTGCAAATGAGCGATTCATTTTCCAGATAGTTTTTTTTCTTTCAAGTATTACTGTTATGTTTAAAAACTGGACTGAAAAAACTCCAATGTAACAGTATTAATAGGAAACAATAAAATAATATAAGGCAGTCTGTTGAGTGGACAGTCTGTTTCCACTAGCTTCTGTAAGCTAGAGCAGCATATATTTGCAGAACGACCACAGAAAGCTAAGCCCATGTCCCCGGCGGAAGACCGCCACGTTTTGTCCGTCACCACTCCATGACCTCCGCGCGCCTCGCAAAACAGCACCCTCTTATGGCAGCGTTGGGCATTGCAGCTCCGCTGGAGTCTGCTTTTATTTTTTTTCTTCTTCTTCTCTCTTCACTGTCACAATGCACAACTAACGGGAAAAAATGGGACTGCGTCAGTCCCCCACGCGCTTCGCTGACGGCGGTAAGGATGTGCAGAGCTGCCGCTCACTTGAGCCGTTGGGTGACGTTGGCCAGGGCCACGGCAAAAGCCTGGACGGCGGAGAACGGGTACTGAAAGTCCAGGATGTAGGCGTTGCCATCGATCCTGCCGAACTGCATCACCTGCAAACAGGAGGAACAAGGTCACAGGCAGTGGTGAAGGTCAAGTGAGAAAACCGTAAGTTTGAAAATGTTTCGACATATCTGCATGCTGCTTTCACCTGATACTCTATAATGCAATACTACACCTTTAGTGTTCCCTATACATGCAAAGTCAAAATACAGAACATTTTAAGGGACTCCCACATGGCCTACTTACTATGTAATGCTTGCAACAACAAAAAAAACATTTCAGTTGCATAGACTAACTCTTCCATTTTAGTAATTGTTTCTCCCATATGCCAGTGAAAGAAATTAAATATCAATCACTACATTAACCCTTAAGACGTTTGCTGCGGTGAAATAAAGGCTATTACAATTCAAGTCAACAGGCAAAGATTGTAGATTTTTTTAACTTTTAAAGAAAAACAATGTTTTTTTAAGAGCAAAAGCAAGCATTCATGACCTGCTGCACTTCCTCTCAGGAACGACCCTTACCTGCCTTCCCTCCAGCTCGATCTGGAAGTTCTTGGCCGACTCCTGCGTGACCCTCCCGCCAAAGTCCAGCTGATAGACCTGGGTGGCCTCGTTCCACAGCGGCTGCTTGTTGGCCATGACGTAGACGAAGCCCTGGCTGCCCAGACCCCGGTCCTCTTTCTCGTTAGCCTTGCGGCACTTGAACTCCTCCAGCTCGCTGGCGGCCCGCAGGTTACGCTTGGTCTTCCAGCCCTTCTTGCTGCTCTGGCTCTGGTTCATCAGCTCGTCGCCGCTGATGAAGAGCTCGGGCTCGCTCTCCGAGCTGTCCTGGAACTCGTTGGTCTTGTTGAGCTTCTTAGCCTTCAGCTGCTCCTTCTGGGGCTTTGGCTTCTTCTTCTCCCGACCGAGCCTGGGGCTGGAGATGAGCGAGTTGAAGTCGCTGAGGGCGCGGCCCTCCTTCTTCACCTTGCCCTCGGTGATGGCTGGCACATTCGCCTCCTCCGCCCGGCTGTCCAGCCTCTTCCGGCTCTTCTTGCTGAACTTGTCGGCCCGCTGTGGGACGGGGCTCTCGTTCAGGGACAGAACCTCCTGGAAGCTCTCGCCGGCCTCTGCCATGGCCTCAGGCGAGCCCATGTGGTTCTGGTGCTCGGCGGGCGGTGGTGGAGAGAGGACGGGCTTCTCCACCACCAGGTGGGACTTAGTCGGGAGGGTCCCTGAGGGGTTCTGAATGGGCGGGCAGGGGTTGTATGTGTTCCAGGGGTGCAGGGCGATCGGGGGAAGCTGGAGCCCTGCGCAGGAGCTGGCTCCTGGATACATGGGTGGCAGGGGGCAGCAGGCGAGGTTAGCCAGATTTGGGGGGTACCCGGGGGGAAGGACCATGGGGGACTCCTGTTGGGTGAATGGAAGTGGGGCCACCACCTCCTTGGGTGAGCACGGCTGTGGGGGAGGCTGCACGGCCTGAAGCTGAGGCCCAGTGTAGCTCACCCCAGGAGGGAAGGGGAGAGAGATGGGATAGCTGGTCTGGAAGGTGGCGGTGGCAGAACTGGTGGGGGATTTAGGCGACAGGACAAAGGGGAGCCGTGAGATGTCCAGGTGCTGGGCGGGGTTGAGGATGAGCGGGGGTGGCTTGTGGGGCCCCGGCGGAGGGGGAGGGGGCGCCAGTGCTGGCCTCTCCTGAGGGACCCAGATTTCCTCGGTGGCAGCCGGGTCCCACTGGTACGGAGGGGGCCGCTTGACGGCCAGGCCCACGTCGCTCAGAGTCAGGTGGCGGATGGACTTCTCTAGCTGGCACTGCTGGCTCAGGGCCTCGTCTTCAGTGAAGGCCGAGTTGACGTAGTCGGTGCGGTCCCGGCTGCTGTCCAGCGAGCTCAGCAGGTTGTAGGAGGACTGCGAGGCCAGTGGTGACGTGCTGTTGGAGTGCACAATGACCGTGCTGTGTTGGGCACCATTCCCTGGTGGGAAGTCTTGGCGGATGATGGTACCACCAGCAATTCCGTTGCTCCCGCCGCCGCTGGCCCCACCCCCACTAGCCCCAACCCCGGTGCTGCCGTTGCTGCTGCACTGGCTGCAAGTGTAGAGGGCGGTGGCCACCCTCTGCTGGTAGGAGGCCGCAAGTGCACTGTTGACTTTGGACTTGGTCGGAAGGGTCCTTTGCTGGGGGTCCATCATCTGTGAGACCTTCAGGGCCGCTTCCCGGCTGTTCCGGCGCAAAGTGGCATGGATCAAGGTGCTGTCCAGTCGCTGCTGACTGACGTTCCTCCCCGGGTTGTTCTGATTGGCTGGGTCGGGGTAAGGAGGCGGGTCCCCGCTGGGTATAGAGTAGCGAGGAACGGTGAGGCGGTTCAGGGTGGCGGAACTGTAGGGCAGCTGAACCTTCTTGCTCTCGGAGGAGGTGACCCTGAGGGTGGCGGAGCTGCCGGGACCCTGCAGGGTGTAGACGTTCTGGTTGCAGACCAGTCGGGTGCGCGGCCGGCACACCTCCTCCACGTTCCCGCTGCTGTCGAAGGTGGTGATGCGCTCGTAGCCCAGCGGGGTCTGGTACTGCGGAGCCGGCGGGTACAACGAAAACTCGCTCTTCTTCAGGCACAGATCCATGGTCGGGGGGGCCGGGTTGCCGCCGGCGACCGCCCCCGTGGCGCTCGCCGCCTGAGCTGCCACTGCGGCTGCCACCGTGCCCGGGTAAGGAGGCGGGGGGTTCATCTTGCTGATCTCCAGGGGGGCGCTGAAGACCACGGCGTCCCCCTCCGCCAACTGGGAGCCCGACCGCGTGGGTTTGATCTTCAGCAGGTGCTCGTGGTCGCCCCGTTCCGCCCCGTGCTCCCCCTGCGGGTGGGGTAGCTGCAGTGTGCCCTGCAGCTGGTGCACGGCGCCCTGCAGCTGGCCGGAGGGCAGCGGAGGAGGGGGCAGCTGAACTGGGTGCTGCTGCTGCTGTTGCTGTAGCTGCTGTTGGTGCTGCTGCAGCTGCTGCTGGTGCTGCTGCATCTGTTGTTGGTGCTGCTGCATCTGCTGTTGGTGCTGCTCCCGCAGCTGCTGCTGCTGCTGCTGCATCTGTTGGATCTGCTGCTGAATTTGCTGCTGCTGTTGCTGGATCTGTTGGTGCTGCTGCTGCATCTGCTGGTGCTGCTGCTGCATCTGTTGTTGGTGCTGCTGAAACTGTTGATGCTGCTGCTGCATTTGCTGATGCTGCTGCTGCTGTTGCATTTGTTGATGCTGCTGCTGCTGCTGCTGCAGCTGATGCTGCTGGAGCTGCAGCTGAACGGCGTGCTGCTGTTGCTGAAGATGTTGCTGGGCGGCGTGTTGCTGTTGAAGTTGCTGGGCGGCATGTTGCTGCTGTTGGTGCTGCTGCTGTTGATGGGGATGCTGTGGCGGAGGCTGCTGCTGCGGAGGCATTGGTTGGTGGTGCGAGGGTGGGGGGCCCGACTAGCAGGCGCCCCATTTCCAGGCCCCCGAAAATCACCTGGCCGGGACTGGAGTAGCGGGTGGGCACCGTGTACTGCGCCGTCATCACCGCGTCCTGCCCGTGGTCGGACACAGCGGCCGCGGCGGCCGTGGCCGTGGGATTGGTCAGCACGTCGAGCTGGACGTTCTGATTAGCCAGCAGGGACTGGACTAGGCCGATGCTCTGCGTGGGGGACATGGCCTGGGCGGGGCTGTGAATTGGGGCGATGGGGATGTTGACGGTGCAGGGGGGGTTGTCCTCAGCGACTCCGGAGGGTCCCGTGACTGTGAACAGGAATCCGGCGTCAGTGACGAGACCACCGTGCCGCAATAACACTGGCTACACTTACATGCACACAACATTCGCAGTAACAGACCTTATCCCATATAGATCATCCCATAGATAAGTCCTTATAAAATAGTACTTATCCTATTGATTACAGTACTTTTACAACACTAAATACGCCAATACATGGACAGCACAAATACAGCACTAAAAAACCACATTAAATGCCTTTGTGTATAAGTTACATTCTCATTCCAAAAATCACTTATATGTTCATTATTGAGGATTATGATTGCAGAGGGGACAAATTATTTTTTGCCAAGGGAATTTTCCCTTGCTAGTGGGACCTCTAATCTTCCACCAGAGGGCAGTGTTTGAAACACTGAGTGAAGTGAATAGGTTACGCTCAATTTCCCAATAAGCTGTTTACATGCACTGTGAAATACAACAGCAGCTGGCATTCCTGTCCACATGCTTCTCAGAGTATCCCCAATGAGATCTGCAGGAATTTCCCCTGTAACTATACTTACCTGTATGTTCTGAAGAAGGTGTTTATATTCAATATTCTGTTTAACAGAGGAACTGCCCCCAGGTCTTATACAGAGCTAGTGATAACCAGGATACTGGCGAATATGGTTATCAGAATAAGGTGTTTAAAAGACTTGTGCCATAGTGGGAAGGCTTGAATACTATTCGGGTGAACGTAGGAATATCGGTTTGCATGTGAACGCAGTCACTGACTAAACCTCTGCTCACATTTCACAGATAAGCTCACACAAACAATTCTTAACTGAGCTCTCGAAATGCACCCTCTAACAATATCCCTTTACTCCCAAAGGACCACATGAACAAACAGACTCCCACGTTGAATGCGCCGTGCTAGTTTATCATTGTACAATGGACAATTCAGTCAGGACCGAATCCAACACGATCTATCCCTACGTGCAAACACCACATAACAAAAGGCGGATGGAAAAACTGACCCAACCCTGCGAGCGTATATCTCCACCGCACTGTCAACAGTGTTTTAGAGCGATTATCCGACGGCCCGCCCAACGCAGGCGCTTCAGCTCTTCGTACGGTACCTGGCAGGTCATCCTCGTCTTCGCTGAAGACGTTGGGGTTGAAGACGGGCAGGTTGATGTAGTCCATGGAGATCTTCCGCACTTCCGGAAGGTAGATGGTCATCTGCCGTGGCTGGAGGTGGAGCAAACTTGTCTTGTAGATGACTGGAAGTGGAAAAAAACACATTGGGCTTATAGATATCTCAAAGGAAAAAGGAACATTGTCTTAACTGAAAGGGGCAAAAAAAAACATAAATAAGAGAGAATTAGATAAAAGCAATTGTAACCTGTGGCATCTGACTGTATATCAGTCCCAATGGTTGGTTAGCACATATGTATGTACAGTAAGCTTTAAATGACTGATAGGTTTACCTGCACCAAGGTTCGTAGGCAAGAAGGAAGCAAGTCCCACGATTTTAAACTTTGTACCCCAAATATTGGACGTGACCTGAGCAAGGTAATTATGCTGTAAAAACACAGGAGACAAAGGGCATCAGGGGTCAGCAGAGAACGCAATAATATACAAGGGAGGTCAAAGGTCAAAAGTCAAAGCCCACCACACTAATGGGGGGGGACGATACCTGAGTGATGTCATCGAGGGGGAACTCCCTGCGAGTCAGACTAGGAGAGCCGATGGAAGGCTTGCGAATGGGTAACCGTGGCGACCGGGATATTTCCTGCGTGGCCCGAGACAGCTTTGGGGATTTTCTTGGGTCAATATTAATCCTGTTGGTAAAGGGACATACTAAGTCTCTACAGAGAGGGGGTAATTCATAAGAAAATATAAATCAGTTGGTACAAGCATGCACTGTAGTGTGGTACATTTGCATTTCCTACAACAGGTATACATACTCACATCATCAATCAATTATGAATATATATCATATGTAAAGGAAATATAAACTGAACAAATTTATATTAAAATTTCATTTAGGGGAATAAAGATTTCCCCCAAAAAGTTCCACTTATTTTTTGGGAAAACCCATGAAATACCTGGGAAGTTTCGGTGACTTGCTTCCTCTCGATATCTTTGGCGATTTCTTCCCAACCCAGTCGTCGCTCAGCTCGATGTCGCTGGAGTCGGAGCAGTTGCAGCTGTCAATCATGGAGGAGATCAAGCTGTTTCCATAGACCTCATCTGAGAGGAGAGAGAGGGAGAGGGAGGGAGAGAGAACGAGGGAGAGGCAGGCTCGTGAGTGGCAGAGGCCAACAGGAGAGGGCGCTGTTCTGTAATTCTCTCCAGTATAAATTAATGTGTTATTTCATAGTTGTAATTACACTGTAAATTCACTTCTTCATTTTCCCTTTGATTCATAATTTGTCTATTCGCTGTTTTGATATGTAAGCTGGCTGTGACTGCATGCTTCATCTGGTATTGGATAACCATGCCCAGCTAAGGTAACCAAGCTTACTTCTCTCACTAGAGTGGGTTAGAACAGACTGAAGAAAAGCCCATCTCCCCGATAGTATTATAGATCTGTGTTAGATCTGTGACAAAAAAGCAGCGTCTCTCAAGTGCAGAGAGATGGAGGGAGAGAGAGAGTGACAGAAAAGGGAGGGAGCGATAGAGAGAGAGAAACCTAATATTGATGATATTGATGCATTAACATACTGCACATATATGCTTATTGTTAATAGACAGGTTTTTTTTTGTTTTTTTTTACATTGTTAAGATGATGAACTGAATGTATTTTGACCTGTGTGTGTGTGTGTGTGCGCGCGTGCGTCTGTGTTTGTGATTGTTACTCGTGTTTATTTTTTTCCCCCTTTCTTAGCTGTGGGGGTTTGTGGTGAGTTATTTAGAGTTATTTATGTATCTCAATGCATTTGCAACACGTGTTTACTTGTCATGCAAATACAGCGCATTTGAATTTTTATTTGACAGAGATTTAAAGAGAGTGAGAGACAGAAAGGGGAATGAGAGGGAAGGAGAGAGGGAAGGAGACAGAAAGGGGAATGAGAGGAAGAGAGAGGGAAGGAGAGAGAAAGGGGAATGAGAGGAAGAGAGAGGGAAGGAGAGAGAAAGGGGAATGAGAGGAAGAGAGAGGGAAGGGGAGAGAAAGAGACAGAGAGAAAGAAAGACAGAAAGGGAAGGGAGGGAAAGAGAGATAAAAGCTGTATTATGTGGCTGAGTTAGTGAAGGGTTTGTGTCGAGGACGACGCTTGAGGACCCTTTTCTCTAAGTGAGCTCTTCCGTTAGCGGCTGTTCTCTCAGCGAGTCCCTGTAGCCACAGGACAGCCTGTATCGTCCTCATATGACCGCCCCTCCCCTGCCAGCCAGGAGCTCCGCCCCTCCCCCTGCCAGCCGGGAGCTCCGCCCCTCCCCCTGCCAGGCGGGAGTTCCGCCTCCTCTATGCTGGGTCAAACCGGGCCACGGGTTTAGAACACCGGAGGCAACCAGCAGGTTTGTGTGTGTGTGTGTGTGTGTGTGTGTGTGTGTGTGTGTGTGTGTGTGTGTGTGTGTGTGTGTGTGTGAGAGCCTGCTGGTGTGGGTGTGTGCATGAGCCGTGTGTGTGTGTGTGTGTGTGTGTGTGTGTGTATATGCGCAGTGTGCTGCAGTCATAATCTGTGGAGCTTCATCACCAGTCAGATTGAGGCGCCAGTTCAGTTTGTCTGCCTCAGATTTTCCTTTAGATACGAGACCTGCTAGTGACTGTACATTCCAGCCTCCCTATTGGACGGCAAGGATCATTCCAGCCTCCTTATTGGACGGCAAGGATCATTCCAGCCATACGATTGGACAGCAATGATTATTCCAGCCATCCTATTGGACAGCAAGGCCCAGCAAACAACACCAATGCCCTGCCTGTCTTAGAGCAGACCTCTCACAAGGAGAGTGAGAAGCCATTTTTAAGCAGGCATTGTACTGGAAGGGTGAGAAGCCATTTTTAAGCAGGCATTGTACTGGAAGGGTGAGAAGCCATTTTTAAGCAGGCATTGTACTGGAAGGGTGAGAAGCCATTTTTAAGCAGGCATTGTACTGGAAGGGTGAGATGCCATTTTTAAGCAGGCATTGTACTGGAAGGGTGAGAAGCCATTTTTAAGCAGGCATTGTACTGGAAGGGTGAGAAGCCATTTTTAAGCAGGCATTGTACTGGAAGGGTGAGAAGCCATTTCTTTCCCTCCTCATAAAGCACAAGACGACGCCATTAATCTACCGCTGTATTGTATGACTCAAACCCTATAGCTGCATTGTAAGTGATGCATATCACTTATTCCTTTACCTAGTGAAAATCAGGCAGAGAATTGATTACCGCAAACATAATTTAACCAGGCATTTGAGGATATATTTTTTTGTTTCGCGTTTCCCGTAACTACAGGTTGCCCTCTCCAGTTATGTACGTACACACACACACACACACACACACCCGCACACACACACACCCGCGCACACACACACCCGCGCACACACACACACACACCCGCGCACACACACACACACACACACACGCACACACACACACACACACACCCGCCTGCACACGCGCGCACACGCGCGCACACACACGCACACACGCGCACACACGCGCACACACCTGCTTTGCCGTCGGTCTTGGGGTCCATGATGACGAACTCTGGACGGAGCTTGCTGATTCGCCGGCCCTTGAGGATGGGCACCAGGCCGCCCAGGTACTCCAGGTAGAGGGTGTAGCAGGGCCCACCCACCTCGGGGTTGTCCTCCGTGCGCTTCATGGTGCAGTGCAGCCGCTCGTTCCCCGCCGTGGGGTAGCTCACGAAGTCCCGCATGTTGTTGGGGTCCGGAATGGGGGGCTGGGGGGGGACGAGACGGGACGGGACGTTTGGACATCTTACAGTAATACAATCACGGAGGCACACGTACATCCAAATAGGCCAGACGCTCGGCCCACAAAACAGCAAAGGCAACAGATAAGGAAACCGGCAGGCTCATTACTGCGCTCGCATCGCCATGCGTCTAATGCACGGACACACGCGGGCGTTAGCGCCACCGCATGCGCGTTCTGCGAGGGTTCGATCGCACGGGGAAAGGGCTGCGGCTGCAATCACGCAGCTCCGCGTCTCCTGGTAACCGCCTACTTTAGCGAAACCTGTGCACATACAGCTCAGCGACCATTCAGACATTTTCTGTGTGTGTGTGTGTGTGTGTGTGTGTGTGCACGAGTGTGTGTGAGTGTGTGTGAGTGTGCACGAGTGTGTGTGCGACAATATCCCCAAACAGTAAAATGTTCAGCATTAGATCAACTCTGATCAAAATTTTACTCTGAAAGAGCACGTGATTCCTACTGGCCTCATATAAACACTATTAGAGTTGAATTGATACAGAACCTTTTACTGGATAAAAGAACAAAAGAAGGTAGTACTCAATGGATTACAGTGTACATGTCTGCCATGGCACACGCACACGCACACACACACAAAAACGCACACACACACACACACAAACACACGCACACACACAAACACACACACACGCACACACACAAACACACGCACACACACAAACACACGCACACGCACACACACACAAAAACGCACACACACACACACAAACACACGCACACACACAAACACACGCACGCACACACACACACACACACACACACACACACACACACACACACACCCACGTACACAAACAAATGACAATTACAACAAGTGCTCCTTGTAAAAATGCTTCCGGAACAAACTGCATTATGTGTGTGTATGAGCATGTGTGTGTGCGAGCGAGCATATGTGTGTGCGGGCGTGTACATCTTAAACACATTCAAGGCTCTTATCACAGCCTCGCCCGCCCACGCACGCACGCACGCACGCACGCACGCACGCACAAAAGGGCTCATGAAAGAGGAAAGAGCCGGAGTTTAATCTGGAAATGAAAAATGACGATTCTGACTAAATAATCACTAAATAATCCCGTTGACTTTGGCCAGCGGGATGCGGGGGCGGGATGCGGGGGCGGTCTGACGAGCGGAACCGCGGTCCCCGGCCAAACGGGCATTTGGCGAAATGGCTCCGGTACGGGCCGGTGCATCTGTGCGTGCAGATGGAGGTAACCTGGAAGAACACCAGAACCGACACGCCCCCTGCTGCTCTGACAGGATGTGTAGAGCCCTCCCCCTCCCTCAGTAACACACACACACACACACACACACTCGTCACATTATCAGGAGCTGGGTTCATCTGCGGTCACGTCGCTGCTCTCGGTAACACAAATAAATGACTGCGTAGTGATTCAGCCGATAAACAGCGTTCGCTATAACAAAAAAAATGGACAAGATGACTTCCAGTGAAATTGATGGAATGGCAAAGTGCAATTCTTCATCATAAGAACACAGAAGGTGCCAGTAAATGGCAGCCATTTTCATACCCCTTCGCTCATCTGTAGAATATAACTCAGAGTGAACCTGTCACTCTGTCCAGCTCAGTTATCCGAGAGCTCCAAGTCTGCTACAAATACGCGCAAGTTCTCCCATTAATAACGTACACGCTTAACTTCTAACTAGTGTGTGTGAAGGAGATTACGCCCTTTGTAAATGGGACACCAGCGTTAGTGAATATTTGGATTTTGGTTGTACCACGTGTGTATCAATGCAAAAGCGGGAAAAAATAAGGAGAGATTTGGAGAATGCACAAACCGACAGGAAAAAGTGCATTCTGGGATATGAGGTCTGAAGAAAGCTGAGGGTGACAGTTCACCGTCTCTCACGTGAGTCGAGGACGGCGAACAGGGCTTTTTTTGGAGCCCAGAATTCTGCAATCAGCTCCTCCAAGCTTGGAAAAAATGGGAAAATCAGTCCAAAAAAAAACGTGAGGCCTCGGGTGGCAGTTTGGGGTGGCAGTTTGGGGGCGGGTACCTTGATGGTGGGCGCGAAGGCGGTGGTGACGTAGGAACAGAGACGGGAGGGCATGGAGAGCTTGCTGATGTCCTTCTCCTCCCTCAGGTTACTGGCGATGCCCTGCTGGCACAGCAGCTGCAGGTTGGCCACCCGGTGCTCCACACGCACCACATATAGCGCTGGCCCGCAGGCCAGGAACAGCCGAGAGTCACGGTGACCCCAACAGATGGTGGTGATGGGTCTCTGTGGAGGGGGGGGGGGGGGGGGGGGGGGATCAGAGAGAGGGGAGGGAGAGAGAGAGGGGAGGGAGGGAGAGGTAGTGAGAGATAGATTGAGGGAGAGAGAGATGGAGAGTGAGAGGGGGAGAGAGGGAGAGAGAGAGAGGGAATGGTAGAGCGAGAGAGAGGGGCAGAGGGTAGGTGAAACGGAGAGGTAGAGCGAGAGAGAGGGGCAGAGAGAGTGAAATGGGAAAGAAAATAGAGGGAGAAAGACAGAGGGAGAGGGAGAAAGGAGGAAAGAAATTGGTTAATTCATCACAATCACGTCTTTTTCTTTTAATCCGTATTCATAAATGTAAACCATGGCATTTTAATAGTTAAACCCAGCGCACTGACGCAATGTGCCTGACTGACGAGCTCAAACTGTCACTGTCTTCTGCTCTGTCACCACGTTTTTGCACTGATAACAAGGAAATGAGTCAATGGAAAATATGTCATAAGTCGTTTTTTGTGTTTTTACCCCCAAAATCGTCCGAGTAAATTGTGCGATGTGCGATGTTGCGGGTTTTCGGATTATTAGATTGAGTTGAAGCGACGGTGGACATGTGATCAGCACATTCTTGGGCCATATGAGCCTTTTCAAGGCGCTCCAGACTAATCCATGCAGAATTCCGACAGCACCATGGTGGGCGGAAACGTGGAAGTCTGACTGGATAGCCATGATTACAAGGCAGGAGGGGAGCGGTACGAGTTCACTCGTTTGAAAAGGTTGCCATGGTGCCGCATGACACATAACACGCATTTCCGTGGTCCCTGAAAATGACAAGTTCTTTTTCTCTGCGACAGCACAAATTCCCAGGCAGCGGAAGGGCTCTATGTGGAGACCAGCACACACCAGGTCCAATGAAATGGGGATAAGACAGTCATGATGTCACCTTGCTGGCAGAAAACACAAATCATGGAGTACATTGTTAACAGCCGAGAGAACAAGGGCAACTGTGATTGGTGGATACTACTTCTAATACCAGAGTCAGGAAGTGCAACCAGAAAGTGTCCACCAATCACCATCAGTGTTGTTTTATTGGCTGTTAGACATACTCCGACTGAAGAAATACAAGAGGAAAGATGAAGGAGTAAATCTCAGAGGCAAAGAGAAAAGCCTGTTGTTTTTGTGGTGTCAGGCAGGTGAACTCACCTGTGCAGGTGTCTCCAGTGTGTAGATGTGCTCTCCGTGGACGTTGTAGAACTTAACGAGGGGGTTCCTCATGAGGGTGACACAGGCCGCGTCCACCTGGAGGCTGTGCCTCTCGATCCCCGCCACCGCCATGAGGTCTCCCTGAGAACACCACTGCACCACCACGTCTGTGTGAGAGAACACACCAGCACTATGAGGTCTCCATGAAAACACCACTGCACCACCACATCTGTGTGAGAGAACACACCAGCACTATGAGGTCTCCCTGAGAACACCACTGCACCACCACGTCTGTGTGAGAGAACACACCGGCACTATGAGGTCTCCCTGAGAACACCACTGCACCACCACGTCTGTGTGAGAGAACACACCAGCACTATGAGGTCTCCATGAAAACACCACTGCACCACCACGTCTGTGTGAGAGAACACACCAGCACTATGAGGTCTCCATGAGAACACCACTGCAACACCACGTCTGTGTGAGAGAACACACCAGCACTATGAGGTCTCCATGAGAACACCACTGCACCACCACGTCTGTGTGAGAGAACACACCAGCACTATGAGGTCTCCATGAAAACACCACTGCACCACCACATCTGTGTGAGAGAACACACCGGCACTATGAGGTCTCCATGAAAACACCACTGCACCACCTCATCTGTGTGAGAGAACACACCGACACATACACAAGTCGGTGAGAGAGAGACCACACACACATACACAACACAAACTGTGTAAGGAACAGACCAGGTGAGGGAGAGCTCGAGAGCTCAAACACTCAAACAGTAAGGACAAAGAATCCTAACATTACATCATCAGGGAAAAACCCCACAGTGGGACACCACAGAGAAGCCTAAAGCAGCCAGGGAATAGCATGGCAAACAACAGGCGCTAAACCCAACCTCACACCCCACAGGGGATCCCAGATTACAGCACAACCCTGGAGTCCCACGGAGTCCTCCTGACTGGGGTGTGTGTACGGTAAATACAGACCTGCGTGCTCTCTCTACCTCGAGCAACACCCCACAGGATCTAACTACCCCACCCAGCCCTCTCCCTCTGCCCCCAGCTACACCCCACAGGATCTAACTACCCCACCCAGGCCTCTCCCTCTGCCCTCAGCTACACCCCACAGGATCTATCTACCTCTCTCTGCTCCCGGGTACACCCCACAGGATCTATCTACCTCTCTCTGCTCCCGGGTACACCCCACAGGATCTAAATACCCGAACCTGCCCTCTCTCTCTGCTACGTAATCACACTCAGCAGAGTCAATCTGGGGCTTTACACTGATGTCTTCTCACAAATTTTGCATGCACAAAACCAGGATGCTAGACAAGACAAAGACACAGGACATGGGAGATGAACCTGACACACATATAAACCAGGCGGTAGAGCACTGGCCCAGCCTGCAGTGACTGATTTAGCACACCTGTCGCCTCGAGAAGCTCCCGATCACTCAATCCCAGCTGCTACTTCACTACTAGTAATCAGTGCACGGCAGCTGTATGGTAATCCTGGTAAGATCAAGGGAACCGTTTGGCAAGCAGATGCAATGGCGGCAGAGTCTCCGAGACTTTCGGACAGCAGTGCGGTGTAATGATTCGGGAACTTGGCGTGCGACTCCGAGCGGGAGGCCGCAGGTTTGATTCCCAGGAGGGAGGGCGCTGCTGAGTTAGGTGAGAAACCCAAACTACTTCAGTAAATATCCAGCCGGGTAAATGGGTTGTATGTACAAATGAATTTCTGCGCACGTCGCTGTGGATATGGGAGTGCGCCGAGTGATTAAACAGCGTAATGTGATCATGTGATACGGTTCAGAGGCTTGTCTGGAGAGAGGGCTACCATGCACGGCATTCTGGGATACATCTGCTACCTTGCAGGGGATTATGGGAAACACCTACCCTTGAGTCCTGAGCGGATGATAGCGGGCGAGAGGTCGTCATAGTTGTTCATCAGGCTGATGTCTCCCGACGTGAAGCTGACCGTCAGCAGCGGTTTCAGGTTGTGCACTGGCGTGGGGACAGATAGACAGTTAGTTAGTTACTCCTGACGTGCGGTTTCAGGTTTTGCACTGGCGTGGGGACAGACAGGCGGACAGTCAGTTAGTTACTCCTGACGTGCGGTTTCAGGTTTTGCACTGGCGTGGGGACAGACAGACAGTTAGTTAGTTACTCCTGACGTGCGGTTTCAGGTTTTGCACTGGCGTGGGGACAGACAGACGGAGTCAGTTAGTTACTCCTGACGTGCGGTTTCAGGTTTTTCACTGGCGTGGGGACAGACAGACAGTTAGTTACTCCTGACGTGCGGTTTCAGGTTGTGCACTGGCGTGGGGACAGACAGGCGGACAGTCAGTTAGTTACTCCTGACGTGCGGTTTCAGGTTTTTCACTGGCGTGGGGACAGACAGACAGTTAGTTACTCCTGACGTGCGGTTTCAGGTTGTGCACTGGCGTGGGGACAGACAGACGGACAGTCAGTTAGTTACTCCTGACGTGCGGTTTCAGGTTTTTCACTGGCGTGGGGACAGACAGACAGTTAGTTACTCCTGACGTGCGGTTTCAGGTTGTGCACTGGCGTGGGGACAGACAGGCGGACAGTCAGTTAGTTACTCCTGACATGCGGTTTCAGGTTTTGCACGGACATGGGGGACAGACATACGGACAGTTAAGGAAACACACTTCCGCTGTTTAAACTTAGATCCCAGAGCTGCTGGATGGGGGGGGGGGGGGGGGGGTGGGGTGCGGAGTGGGGTACCAGATGGCCCCCCCATCTGTTCGGTCACACTCTCTCACTCAGACATGAAACTCATGAAATTGCAACCTTTCCTGAAGCGTTTCAAACTTTTTTGTGAAGATACGTCTCAATGACATCATCACACGACACTGTCACACAAGCTATTGCATTTATGTATTAATAAATAAAATAAAAACAAAGAACAAAGGACGATGTAAAGCCCTGCATATCTCAGAAGTGCCTCATATGGAAACAAGTGCATCCAGAGCCACCGCTTTGGGAGTTAACCATATTTGATCACATGACCCCTCTCTATACAGGCAACACTCTATGGCCAGTAGCACAGTTCAGAGGTTAACTGCGTGAAGGACGGTGCTTCTTCATTCAAGAATCCATAAAGAGGAGGAGTTTCAAGGATTCACCAACATATAAAAAAAAATTTCAGTTGTATTTTTAGGGCTTTTCAGCTTTATTGGCCAGCACAGTGTAGAGAGAGGGGAAGAATGGGAGCGAGAGAGAGAGAGAGAGACAGCACAGTGTAGAGAGAGGGGAAGAATGGGAGCGAGAGAGAGAGAGAGACAGCACAGTGTAGAGAGAGGGGAAGAATGGGAGCGAGAGAGAGAGAGACAGCACAGTGTAGAGACGGGAAGAATGGGAGCGAGAGAGAGAGAGACAGCACAGTGTAGAGAGACGGGAAGAATGGGAGCGAGAGAGAGAGAGAGACAGCACAGTGTAGAGAGACGGGAAGAATGGGAGAGAGAGAGAGAGAGAGAGAGAGAGAGAGACAGCACAGTGTAGAGACGGGAAGAATGGGAGAGAGAGAGAGAGAGAGAGAGAGAGAGACAGCACAGTGTAGAGAGACGGGAAGAATGGGAGAGAGAGAGAGAGAGAGAGAGAGAGAGAGAGAGCACAGTGTAGAGAGACGGGAAGAATGGGAGAGAGAGAGAGAGAGAGAGAGAGAGACAGCACAGTGTAGAGAGACGGGAAGAATGGGAGAGAGAGAGAGAGAGAGAGAGACAGCACAGTGTAGAGAGAGGGGAAGAATGGGAGCAATAGGGAGGGAGAGACGTGCAGTAAAGGCCGTACGGCCAGATTCAAACCGCCGACGTTGCGGCTCCCTCACAATGAGCACGTGGACGGCGCTCATACAGGCTACGCCACTGAGACACCCCACATATTTCATATTTTCACTTACGAGTCATCTCATAGTTCTTATAAACAGTTCCTTATAAATGGATCATTTCAAATTTGTATTTGTTTTTATCTGTCAGAATTAATTCTTGTTATAAGGGACTGACTATCTGCATTTCTTGCACATGAAGAGTACTGTGATGAAGTGCCCTTTTCTCATGTGGACATCTACGCCATATGCGAAACAACAGCTCTAAAAGCCAGCAGAATATTTTCACAACCCCGACAGAGAGAAGCACATTGGACAGGAAGTGGAGTCTAATATTTCCTTCTAACTTTATCCATAAGAGCACCAATTAGCCCATAAGGACACACAGGGAAGAAGAGCGACATCACCTCGTTCACACTCCCGCCAAGCAACACCTCGTCTCATATTTAAATCCAAGCTCAAGAGCTGCCCGGAAAGGGCTTATTAGCCCCGTTTAAGCGCTCCCATGCCATATCCCATGTTAGGTTTTTAATTAATTTAATTCAACAACCTCCTCCCCACATTACGACACCTCCCCACATTACAACACCTCCCCCCACACTCGCTCACCAGCAAACCCCCCGAGCTCAATCTGCCTTTGGGTCCTCCAGATACGCTCTACTGGAGCGGTCGCTCTTTCACCGGTGAGCGGCCTGCCGTTACATCATCACGGACGAGAGGATCAAGCCACGGCCTCTCGAGAGGAGGAGAATATTTTCCTCAAGACGGAGGATTATTTTCACCCGAGCGGGGTGTTAATGAGTGAATTATAGCGTCAATTATGGCCCAGCTAAGGCAAGCGGTTCTGCGCTTTATAACGTGGAACATTTTAATACCGAACGGGGACTCTTACACACTGCCACCCCCAAGCGTAGTGATCAAAGCCATAAAGCACCTATAAGGAAGCAGCATTACATACTCCTGCTGGATTCAGCATTACTGATATAATATTGCAAAAAAACACAATGATTTCAGAGAAAAGGGAGCAGGGAAAGCATTGGGAACATTATACGACGATGCACCGGTATCTTATATTAAAGTGGAACATGCATACAGCCTCTTTCTTCTCACTGAAGGGCGATATAAATACCTGAAAACCAACAGTTTTCAACCGCGTTTAAAAAAAAAGATCATTAAAACCTTGCTTCTCACAAATGACGAAAATGTTAGTGAAACGGGTTCGATTTAAAAATGGATTTAACCATTTAAAACGCACAAAGTCGGAAAAACAACTCGCATATCCTATTTTCCCGGGGAAGTCCCGCCGAGATATGAAAATCCTCTTTTTACAAACGGCGTCTTTCCTGGCTAGAGCAGATTACAAAAATACCGTCATTCCGGGGCCAGTGAAATGAAAAGCAATTAAATCTAGCGATTAAAAGGAAGGGCGCCCGTTTCCGGGGCGGAGGGGCGACAGGGTGACAGCTGGCGGCGTTGCGCTTTGGGGACGTCTCGCCACAGAGGTCACCGGTGTCTTCGGCAGCACTCCCCTCTCCCTCCTTCCCTCCCTCCCTCCCCTTACCGCGTTCCGGTGGATTAATTCCGTGGCCCTGTGCCTTTTTTTTTTTTTTTTTTCCCTTTTAAGGCGCGCGCCCCAAAGACGAACGTCCTCCACTCTCCTCCGCGCGATGAACGCGTAAAGCGCAAGACTCGTTAACCGCGGGTCGTTTATTTCAAAATAACATGTCGCCGCGTCCCCCCCTCCGGAGTCATCACAGCAAGGTCACCGTGGCGTAGCTTAGTGGTTTGACAAAAACAATAAAATAAAATGTAGAATTTTTTTTTTTTCTTTTTTTTTTTTAAGCTTCAGTTGGTTTGAAGACGACCTTTTGCCTGGACAGGGCGTAGATTTGCTTTTCCTCGCAGGAAGTAAAACAGGTCAACAGGAAAGGGGAATCTGTGTCCCACGGTCACCTTTTATCACCCAATCACAGAGAAGAACAGGTGCATAAATCCTCTCAAGTGGGCGGAGCTTCAAACCCCCTTCAGTGGGCAGGGTTTCAGAGCCAGGCTCCTAACTACTTCCTTGTTTTGTTTTTTTAATAGATCTTTTTTTCTTTTTTCTTTTAAAAATTTTTTTGCAGTGTCAAAAATTTTTACCCATGCCCTCCCATCCTAGGCCCTTGCGGAACAGAAAATCCAAATAACTGAAATATCAGAAAGGGACAAAAGAAATGTCTAACTATTTACCGTTTGATATTCATCGCCAATTCAGTTTACAGGATTTATTGCGATACATAATAAGCACTAAGCACTAAGCCTTAAGCCTTCTTACAAAATTTTAATCATTTGTACCCAACTGAATGCTTGGAATACCCTTTTTGAAAGTCGTTTGGTGTTTTAGAGACACTCAAAGATACTTATAACCATACTTATTTGTATGATTAGCATGTCGCAGTGATAGGATAATAGGTTTAGAACTAACTTACAGCATCAGTTTGTGACCATTTAGAGTAACAGGCCCCAAGGTCTCTAAACCCATTTAAAATGAAGACGTATTTGCTTCGTCAGCGTTTGGCGGTTAAAAAACGCTCTGCCCCCCGTGTAAACGGACAGCGTTTGATCCCCCCCACGCGGTCACGGTTACCTTGCGGCGGGGCGTAGTCGTCCGAGTCGGTATCGCTCTCGCTGCTGTCCTCCACCAGAAGTTGGGGTAATTCCAGGACATGCTGACGATCCCGTCCGACTCGTGCAGGAGGATGTGTGCCAGCATGCGGCCGTGACAGTCCATTACGATCACCTGACCGTCCCGCCTGTGCCAAACAGCACCTGGAGAGAGACAGAGAGACACACACACACACAGAGAGACAATCAATTACAATCACCTGACCGTCTGCTGTGCCACACAGCACCTGGAGACAGGACACACACATACACACACACACACACACACACACACTGCTGAGGCCTTCCTCACACAGCTCAAATATGGCTTTCCATTTATAATCCAATGTAGCGCCACTGCTGTGCTAACATGATATTTTTTCAGCCATTGGAAACCGGCTCTGAATATTTCCAGCATTATCTGTATATTGCAACAACACCATGACATAACAATTACTAATTTCTGAAATAAACTGTTACTTGAAATATTGTAATCTGTATTGAGAAACGTACTGTAATACATAGAAATACATTCCACTTATTACCACAGGTCTCGTGGTATATATCTGAATATTACCAATAGTACTATTGTTGTAATGTATCATTAAGCAAAAATAGCAATATATGGGGAATATATTCGGAAAAATTTAATTATATCTGCGCCTCCACATATTAATATTAAAATCCTCTTGTAGTGTTGTTTTGGAGCTTGACTGAGACATTTAAAGGTTCTTTGAACAGTGTCGCATTGACAGTTTTGTGCGAAATAAACTCACACACGGTAGCAGTAGTTGCTAATAATAGAAATGCCCTTTAGAACAGCCTTGCTGACACATCACAGGCCCATGTCTGTGTATTCTGTTTGGCTTTAAGCTGGTTTATTTTTAAATCCTACACTTCAAAAAATTTTAATTCTCCTTTTCACGTCAAGCTGAAATAAATGTCTTGCAGGGTCATAGGTGAACAGCTGAACAATGACCTGTTTTCATGTTACGGCAAAGACACGTTCAGCCATAGAATGTGCCAGGTAAGTTTAGGCCAATTGTTCAGACTGTCAGGCAAAATGCAGCCCCCAGTGTTTTATATATATATATATATATATATATATATAACAGAGCTGCGTTCCGTCTCAAACGTTCCTCTCGTCTTAAGCCCAGTTCTACATCAAAACAGCCGAGACGAGACAAGACGATACGAGACGGGACGGGACGAGACAAATCTCAGAACGCCTATGTTCTAAAAACGGTTCTAAAACTCTGGGTTTAAAACTTGTCACGGTCAGTTTCGGAAACACGGGCCGACAAGTGCAGACGTTCTAAAACCAGACAGTACACACCCGCTAAAACTTCAAAAAAACGTTCTAAACCCTCATCTCAAGTCGGCTGTTTGATGTAGACTGGGCATTAGACTGCACGTTACCAAGGTTACGAGGACACAGGCACAGCATACTTTGTCTTTGTTAAATAAATAAATGTCAAAAAAAAAAAAAATATATATATATATAAAAATATATAAATAAATTTACTTTTATGTATATAATGAATATCTAACCTGTCGGTAAATGTTGAGCCAGGATGCGCTGAATGGCCTATTCATGTCATGTTCTCACTCATACAAGCGAGCGAGCGAGCGTGAGACGGACGGACGGACGGACGGACGGATGCACGCACGCACACACGCACACCTTTGCAGAGTATTTACAGTCTCCAGTCACAACAGCGACCACATTCTCCCATGTGCATTTAGCCACTGCATTATTGCAGCCTGGAGCCTGAGTTTTGTGTGACCGCACACTCTGGTGCAGGCGGGGCCCAGTGGCGGGGCCCGCTGGAGCGTCTCATTAACAAAGAAAGGGCCCCATCTCTCACTGCAGGGTTAAATGAGCCTGCAGACCCGATACAGCGCTATCCTTCACCGGCCGGCATCAGAGACCGCCGCTCACTCACCCCCCCTCCCCCTCCCCCAGCCCAAAGTCCGCCGTTAGGGATGCGCAAAGACAATGAACAGAACACTCCCGCTGGCTTTCTGTCTGAATAACATTAAAGCCAACTTCTGTTTGGTCTCTTATTGTTTTTTTTCCACTATGGTCTAATACTGTATATCTAAGCATGCAGCCCTCCTTGCTGCAACTAGAGCCAGATCATAAGCCCCATTCCAGGGACTCTTACATCTGCAAACGAGTTTCTGCCCTTTAAAACGTGTACGGTACATTCAGAAAAACGGTCACAATTTCCCCACTTTAAAGGCAACAGTTTCTGTAGTTTAATGAACATGTGTAGGACATGAAGTGTTCTCTGTCAATGACACGATAGAGCTATTTCTGGACTACAAATGCAGAAGAAGAAAAGATGTTTTTAAAGCACAACCTTTCGATCATCAACCAAATCACTAGCAGGAAGGTATGTTGCGTTCTAACAGGAAGTATGTTGTGTTCTGTTGCTGTGGATGATCTCAGAAGACGTCAGAAGGTACTTACATACCTGTCAGGTACGCAATGTGCCATTGAAATGCATGTTACCATTTCATTATCCACGGAGGCTGAACAGGAAGTGACCTGGAGAAAAACGACCCGGCGGTCAGCGCCCTACCTGCTGGTCGTCAGGTGTCCAGATCCCGCAGGTGATCTGGCTCTCCAGGTTGATTTCGGAGGACCAGTGCCTCTGGCCGCTGACCGAGCCCACCAGGACGAAGCCGTCCCGGTAGGAGATGAGGGCCTGGGTGCCATCGTGGGACCAGGTGAAGTCGCTCACCTGGGGGAACGGAGAGGAAGGCTCTACCGTTAGAAGCAGAAAAGATTACACGCCTCCTTGCTTACCATCATATTCATTACGACGTGATGTTGTGGGTTTGTTATATTTCCCGTCAGGCACCAAGCATAAATGGAACAGTCTCACAAACCCGCATTTTAACCACATTTCACCTTCCTTTACAATCAAGACAGGATCGCTGCCGACATTGCATTCCTGGCGATGCTGCACTTTTGTATTCCTGAGAGTAACGCTGATGTTCTCCGCTTGTGTCAGTAGGTAAGAGCTTCCGCTAAGTGAATGTGCTGTAATGTAAAGACGTTATAAAATTTCGCTCTGGTAAAAAATAGACTTGGAACATTTCACCAGCAAGGAGCTTTCCTCGAAATACCTCCATTTTATTCCATGTTCAGAAAAGCACACACACCCAATCCAAAAACAGCTATATCAAGTAAAATAACACAATACCCACAAATATGGTCAGCATAACTCAGGTAAAGTGTAAAAGCTCCCAGTAAGGCGTGAATCCTCCTGGGACTTTCATCCCAGTGTATAGGTATCCTTCTTTAGTCTCTCTCTGCAGCGGATGATTTATGACATTATTTTAAATATTATTTGTGCAGCTGCCAGCTAAAGCTTACCTGTGCGCCGCGATCGTTCACCAGCTCCACAGACCAGCGGCCTTCGTACTGGATCCACACAAATATCCCTCCGTCCGTGTCACAGGTGGCCAGCTTCTGAAAGGGCTCATTCCAGCGCACCAGGACTACCTGTGTGGAGACAGCACACACCTGTAACATCTGCTCCACACACACACACGCACAGCACGCACCCGCACCACCTGTAACTCTGCTCCACACACACACACACACACGCTCACCACGCTCACGCACACGCACCCCCCACGCGCACACGCACACCACACACCTGTAACTCTGCTCCACACACACACACAACACACACACCTGTAACTCTGCTCCCACACGCACGCACGCGCACGCACACGCGCCGCGCCGCACACGCACGCGCACCACGTAACTACGCACCGCACACACTCACACCTGTAACTCTGCTCCACACACACACACACACACACACACACCTGTAACTACGCGCCGCACACACACACCTGTAACTGCTCACACACACACACACACACACACACACCTGTAACTACGCGCCGCACACACACACCCTGTAACTCTGCTCCACACACACACACACACACACACACACCTGTAACTACGCGCCGCACACAACACACCTGTAACTCTGCTCCACACACACACCTGTAACTACGCGCCGCACACACACACACCTGTAACTCTGCTCCACACACACACACACACACACCTGTAATTCTGCACACCACGCGCACGCGCACACACACACAACACACACACACACACACACACACACACACGTCACTATGCTCCGCACACACACACGTGTAAATCTGCACCACAACGCATGCACACACGCAGTAGAGACAAACTCAGGCAGCCATTTTGGCTCTGTGACCCCCAGGT